>JAGFBZ010000333.1:0-428181 GCA_018398805.1 Hirundichthys speculiger | reverse complement strand
GACACCATGAACTACGACCTCAACACACTCGTGAACTACAACCGCAACAACACCATGAACTAGACCTCAACAACACCATGAACTGCGACCTCAATGAAATCAATGACACCATGAAACATACGGCATGAACATGACATCAACGCACCACTACATCAATGACATCAACTCATGCACTACGACCTCAATGACACATGAACTACATCACCAACATGAACTATACCTCAAACGACACCATGATACGACATCAACGACACCCTGAACCATGAACACCATGACTACGACACCATCAACCTCAACAACACCCTGAACTTCGACTTCAACGACACCATGAACTACGACCTCAACGACACCATAAACTACGACCTCAACGACACCATGAACCACTACCTCAAAGACACCATGAACCACGACCTCAACGACACCATGAAACATGACATAAAAGACACCATGAACTACGACATCAACGGCACCATGAATTACGACCTCAACGACACCATGAACGACGACCTCAACGACACCATGAACTACGACCTCAACAACACCATGAACTACGACCTGTACGACATCAACGACACATGAAATATGCCACCTACGACCAACGACACAACGAACACATGAACAAGGACACCATCAACTACGACCTCAACGACACCATGAACTATGACCTCAACGACACCATGAACTACGACCTCAACGACACCATGAACTACGACCTCAACGACATCGTGAACTACAACCTCAAGACACATTAACTAACGACCTCAATGCAATCAATGACACATGAACTACGGCATCAACGACACCATAACTATGACATCAACGACACCATGAACTCACGATCAATACATCATGAACCATGAACTACGTCACATCATGACAACGATAACAACACCATGAACTACGACCTCAATGACATCAACGGCACCATGAACTATGACCTCAACAACACCATAAACCACGACCTCAACGACACTATGAACTACGACCTCAATGACACCATGAACTACAACCTCAACGACACCATGAACTACGACCTCAATGACACCATGAACTACGACCTCAACGACATCATGAACTACAACCTCAATGACACCATGAACTACGACCGCAACAACACCATGAACTACGACCTCAACGACACCATGAACTACATCTCTGACAACTACACGGCATCAACGACACCATGAACTACGACATCTCCAATGACACGACACCATGAACTACCTCAACCCGAACAACGACCTCAATGACAACATGAACTACGACTCAATTACACCATGAACTACGACCTCAACGACACCATGAACTACGACCTCAACGACACCATGAACTACGACCTCAACGACACCATAAACCACTACATCAACGGCACCATGAACTATGACCTCAACGACACCATAAACCACGACCTCAACGACACCATGAACTAAGACCTCAACAACACCATGAACTACGACCTCAACGACATCAACGACACCATGAACTATGACATCAACGACACCATGAAGTACGACATCAACGACACCACGAACTACGACCGCAACAACACCATGAACTACGACCTCAACGACACCATGACTACGTTCTCAATGAATCAATGACACCAGAACTACGGCAACGACACCATGACACTATACAATGACACCAACGCCACCATGAAACTACGACCTCAAAGACACCATGAACTACGACCTCAAGACACATGAATACGACCCAACAAAGACACCATGAACTACGACCTCAACGACATCAACGACACCATGAACTACGACCTCAATGACACCATGAACTACGACCTCAACGACACCATGAACTACGACCCCAATGACTTCAATGACACCATGAACTACGACCTCAATCGACATCAACGGCACCATGAACTACGACTTCAATGACACCATGAACTACGACCTCAATGACACCATGAACTACGACCTCAACGACACCATAAACTACGACATCAACGACACCATGAACTACGACCTCAAAAACACCATGAACTACGACCTCAACGGCATCAACGACACCATGAACTATGACATCACCAGAACTACCCTCAACAACCACATGAACTACATGCAACAATGAAATCAATGACACATGAACTACGGCACTACGAACTATGACATCAACGGACACCATGAACTTCGACATCAACGATATCAATGACACCATGAACTACCATCAATTGCCACCACGACCTGACACCATGAACTACGACGACCTCAACAACACCATGAACTACGACCTCAACGATATCAACGACACCATGAAACTACGACCCTCAATGAACCAACTACGACCTCAATGACACCATGAACTACGACCTCAATGACACCATGAACTACGACCTCAATGACACCATGAACTACGACCTCAACGACACCATGAACTACGACATCAACGACACCATGAACTACGACCTCAATGACTTCAATGACACATGAACTACGACCTCAACGACATCAACGACACCATGAACTACGACCTCAATGACACCATGAACTACGACATCAACGGCAACATGAACTATGACCTCAACGACACCATGAACTACGACATCAACGACACCATGAACTACGACCTCAATGACTTCAATGACACCATGAAACTACGACATCAACGACATCAATGACACCATGAACTACGACCTCAACAACACCCTGAACTTCGACCTCAACAACACCATGAACTACGTCCTTAACGACTCCATGAACTACGACATCAATGACACCATGAACTACGACATCAACGACACCATGAATTACGACCTCAACGACACCATGAACTACGGCCTCATCTGTCTGCGGGCCGTGGCCTCCGTCTGCGAGTCGTGACCTCCGTCTGCAGGCTATGACCTGTGGGCCGTGACCTCAGTCTGCGGGCTGTGACCTCTGTCTGCGGGCCGTGACCTTCGTCTGCGAGTCTTGACCTCTGTTTCTGGGCAGTTACCTCCGTCTGCAAGTCGTGACCTCCGTCTGCAGGCCATGACCTGTGGGCCGTGACCTCCGTCTGCGGGTCGTGACCTCCGTCTGCGGGCCATGACCTCCGTCTGCAGGTCGTGACCTCCGTCTGCCGGCCGTGACCTTCGTCTGCGAGTCGTGACCTCCGTCTGCAGGCTGTGGCCTCCGTCTGCGAGTCGTGACCTCCTTCTGCGGGCCGTGACCTCAGTCTGCGGGCCGTGACCTCCGTCTGCGGGCCGTGACCTTCGTCTGCGGGCCATGACCTTCGTCTGCGAGTCGTGACCTCCGTCTGCAGGCTGTGGCCTCCGTCTGCGAGTCGTGACCTCCGTCTGCGGGCCGTGACCTCAGTCTGCGGGCCGTGACCTCTGTCTGCGGGCTGTGACCTTCGTCTGCGGGCTGTGACCTTCGTCTGCGAGTCGTGACCTCCGTCTGCAGGCCGTGGCTTCCCTACACGGGCTGTTCCCTCTGCCAGGTGAGCTGTGCAGCGCCCAGCAGCGGTTTTTAATCCACCTGAAGTGTTTTCCTTCTCGCCGCTTGGTGACTCATTGATAAATATCAGCTGCAGCCTTCAGCTTCTGTAATATAAGCCAGCAGATAGCGGCGCTTCGATATCATCGGTGTTCTAACTCCCTGCTTATCGTCTCTTTCTTCCCGCCCTGCGCTCATATATAAGATCAATGAGGTCGACGCCCCGTGGGTAAACACTTGGCCCCTCGGCCTTCGGGGACCCGGAGCCCTCTGTCCTGACCCGGCATCGTGAAGGTGAGCCTGTGGTGTTTGGCACCGCAGACGGAAATCAAACCCTTCCATTTATTAGTTCTCCAAGGCCGTGTTGTTGTAAGGATCAGAGATGAAGAAAGAGTCTGGATTAATGCGGTGAGAAGACAAACAGACGCTGGACCGCGGGACGATGTAAATGCACCGCCGGCTGTTATTTCCACGACTTCAAAGGTTGCAGCTGGAAGCCTCAGCTGGATTCTTTTGTCCTGGTGTGTTTTCAGGAGGAGTCGCTCTTATTTAATCAGTGATCAGTTTGAAAAGTGATTTCTGAAACTTGGCTTGAAGGTCTGACAGACCTCAAAACACCATTCTGACACCTTCAAGACCGGCTGATACTTCATTTAATTACCTGACGTCTGACAGATGTCTCAGAGATGTTTAATTAAAAGAACAAGCAATATACAAAGTCAGACAATTTGTGATTATCAGTCAGCTGAGGTGACTTTGACATAAATGAGCCAGATGGTTGACCTACATGGTCTGATCCCAGACTGTTTCCAGGTCGCCACCACCAGGGGGATGTGCTTCGACCCATTATAGATCAGCCCAGATGGGAGCTACATGCATGAAATTCATTGTTTCAGTGTAAAAAGAGTGAACACTGATGTTATTTAGCCGCTTTTAGTCACAGACGTCCAGATTTTTCTCCTGCAGACCATATCTATCAGTCTACGCAGGTCCTGCCCGCCAGCAGCCTGTGTTGGTATGTAATGGCTTCCAAACCCAGTCTAAATAAACCCCCGTTTACCCACGATGCCACTGTAGCACCTGCAGCTCTCACTCTTCCTCAGCTTGTGATTTCCAAGAATGTGGAATATTCCTCAGAGCTCCAATCAGGTGGAGGGAAAAAACAAAACAAAATCTGAAAAATGTTCCTTCTCCCCGATGTCACATCTGCTTTAAATATGAGGAGTTAACAGACCGTCACAAACACCTCTGAGGCAGATCTCTGCAAGGATCCTCCAGATATAAGTGACAAAAACCCAGACAGCCGTCGCAGAAGTCGCCGCATTCAGGAACCTACACATTCATCTGCACCCATGGAATAAGTGTCCTTCATGACCTGAGATTAACCTTTCTATGGACTCAATATTCCAACTTTTATGTCTTACAGTTGTTTTTAGTCTGAAGAATCACGTATTTTTGGTGGTGATGACGTTCTTCTACATCCAATCACATCAGTTGTGATTGGATGAACCCCAATGATTCAAGAGGGCTCATCGACGTAGTCTACCTACACCATTCTGGACGTCGTAACCAACAGTAGTTCCTCTATGGATCACTGGCATCTGGACATCCAAAGATCTTCGTTAAATGCTGGACCCCTGTTAAGACCCTATTGAGACCATGTTGAGACCCTGTTGAGACCCTCTTGAGACAGTGTTGAGACCCTGTCGAGTCCCCGTTGAGTCCCTGTTGAGACCCTGTTGAGTCCCTTTTGAGACCATGTTAAGACCCATTTGAGACCATGTTGAGATCCATTTGAGACCATGTTGAGATCCTTTTGAGACCTTGATGAGACCCTGTTGAGACCCTGTTGAGTCCCCATTGAGTCCGTCTTGAGACCCCGTTGAGTGCATGTTGAGACCATGTTGAGACCATGTTGAGACCATGTTGAGACCTATTTGAGACCATGTTGAAACCCATTTGAGACCTTGATGAGACCCTGATGAGACCATGTTGAGTCCTCATTGAGACCATGTTGAGACCATGTTAAGTCCCCATTGAGTCCGTCTTGAGACCTCATTGAGTCCCTGATGAGACCGTGTTGAGACCCCGTTGAGTCCATGTTGAGATCCTGTTCAGACCCCATTGAGTCCATGTTGAGACCATGTTGAGACCCCATTGAGTCCATGTTGAGTCCCTCTTGAGACTCTGTTGAGTCCCTGTTGAGACCCCATTGAGTCCATGTTGAGTCCCTCTTGAGACTCTGTTGAGTCCCCGTTGAGACCATGTTGAGTCCCTGTTCAGACCCTGTTAAGACCCCGTTGAGACCATGTTGAGACCATATTGAGTCCCTGTTAAGACAATGTTGAGACCTTGTTGAGACCCTGTTCAGACCCTGTTTAGACACCGTTGAGACCATGTTGAGACCATGTTGAGTCCCTGTTTAATCCATGTTGAGACCATGTTGAGACCCCGATGAGACCGTGTTGAAACCCTGTTGAGTCCATGTTGAGACCATGTTGAGACCCTGTTGAGTCCCTGTTGAGACCATGTTAACACCCATTTGAGACCATGTTGAGATCCATTTGAGACCTTGATGAGACCCTGTTGAGACCCTGTTGAGTCCCCATTGAGTCCGTCTTGAGACCCCGTTGAGTGCATGTTGAGACCATGTTGAGACCCTGTTGAGACCTGTTGAGACCATGTTGAGACCCATTTGAGACCATGTTGAAACCCATTTGAGACCTTGTTGAGACCCTGATGAGACCATGTTGAGTCCTCATTGAGACCATGTTGAGACCATGTTAAGTCCCCATTGAGTCCGTCTTGAGACCCCATTGAGTCCCTGATGAGACCGTGTGGAGACCCCATTGAGTCCATGTTGAGATCCTGTTCAGACCCCATTGAGTCCATGTTGAGACCATGTTGAGACCCCATTGAGTCCATGTTGAGTCCCTCTTGAGACTGTTGAGTCCCTGTTGAGACCCCATTGAGTCCATGTTGAGTCCCTCTTGAGACTCTGTTGAGTCCCTGTTGAGACCCCACTGAGTCCATGTTGAGTCCCTCTTGAGACTCTGTTGAGTCCCCGTTGAGACCATGTTGAGTCCCTGTTCAGACCCTTATAAGACCCCGTTGAGACCATGTTGAGACCATATTGAGTCCCTGTTAAGACAATGTTGAGACCATGTTGAGACCCTGTTCAGACCCTGTTAAGACACCATTGAGACCATGTTGAGACCATGTTGAGTCCCTGTTTAATCCATGTTGAGACCATGTTGAGACCCCGATGAGACCGTGTTGAAACCCTGTTGAGTCCATGTTGAGTCCATGTTGAGACCATGTTGAGACCCTGTTCAGACCCTGTTAAGACACCATTGAGACCATATTGAGACCATGTTGAGTCCCTGTTGAGTCCATGTTGAGACCATGTTGAGACCCCGATGAGACCGTGTTGAAACCCTGTTGAGACCCCATTGAGTCCCTGTTGAGTCCATGTTGAGACCCTGAGGGTCCAGTTCTGTCACATTTCAGTCATTTCTCATCTTTCAGGCATAAAAGCTCAATGTTTCTCTCAGTTCATCACATAAAGTGTTTTTTGTGGAGTTTTGTTTTTCACATTAGCATGTGACACCACACTCTGACTTTTTCCTAACCTTATAGCCAAGTGGTTTTAAAATGAAAGTGTGGAAAGTTTTCAGACTCGTAATGGAGATATTTTTCTTCTTTTTATTCTTTTTAAAAGTACTAATCACTCTCCTCATGACTCTCATCTATACTTGCTTGAGTTCAGATCGGTGGAGTCTCAAGCATCAACTCGTCCTCATCTGTGACGGTCGTCTCGGTCTGTTGCTCACTAATCTACTGTTGCATCCTTCCAAGAAGTGCAGGAATCTATTCTCCCTGTTTCCTCCTCATTTGTTTCATCTGTCCTGGCAGAAATAGAGAGTAAATAAATAGCTGAAATGGAAAAATGGATGTGTAAAGATGCTGCTTTAAATCATCTCCAGAAGCACCTGTATCTCAAGGACCCAATTGGATCAGTCTGCTTGTAAACTTTCTGGCTGACTGCTCGGCACTGGTTTGGCATTAAACCCAAGGCCTGTAGGCCAAATCTGGCCTTCGGGAGCGTACGCATACACGGACCACAAGCATCATGGTTTTTGTTACCTGTCCCATGATGGTTTATACCAACTGGAGATCAGTGTGTCAAATTCAGCTACTGAATCCAATAGTTTAACCGGTTGAGTGATAGATGACCATCAAAGACAGTTAAGGATTTCTGGTTTACTTCTCTTGTCCCGTTTGTCAAATTCAAATTCAAATTCAAAAATACTTTATTAATCCCCCAAGGGGGAAATCCAAGTTTCAGTACACCAGGAAAAATCTGGTGTACTAGGGGAGCTGCTAGCGTCCAGCGCTCCTTTTCATGTCAGGTCCCGTGGTCCGAGTGCTAACTCCAGCTAACAGCCGTTAACAGCCGTTAAAACAGTTAACAGCCGTTAGAACCAGTATATCTCCATAACGATGACCAGTGAGATATCTCCAGGTCAGAGGAGGAAACACCGATGAACCAAACCGTCTCTTCTGGGCAGACTGAGCTCCATTCAGTCCGGCGAGCGACGGAGCCGACCGTCCCAGAGCCCGGTTTATCATGCGGACTGGACCAGGCCGTTGTCGTCTCTCCCGGCGGTGCTGGGCCCCACCAGGTCACCAGACGGCCCCTGCCAGGTCAGCTGACCCATCCGGCATGTAGACAGCTGGACGGGGGCAGCATGCCGCCGCTGCTACGTCGGGGGCTCCCGTCCCGGCTCCGTGACGCTGCAGCCCGGATCCAGTGGCGGTGGTTGCAGGGTAGCAGTTCAGGGCTACTTAGCTTAGCTTTCCCGAACCGGCCTCCAGCGACACCGTCCATGTCTGCGGCGGTAGGTCCCCACCAGCCGCAAGAGAACCGATCCGCCCCCTGCAGACAGTATGTAGACATCCGACAGCAGATCACCACAAACCGGGCACAAACTGGAGCGTCCAGCGTCCAGCGTCCAGCGTCCAGCATCGCAGGGATAAGTCCCCTGAGCAGCAGCGAGAAGCGTCCATGCCAGGCGTCGTCCGGGCAAGAGTCTCAATGGTTCTCACCCGTGTCTTGTCAGCCCCTGTGCTGATATCTTGCCTTGGGTAGCAACCCAACAGAGTCTTAAAAACAGAACTAGCACACAAGCAGGGCTGCAAGACAGGAAGGAAACTGGGTAGGAAACAGGGTAGGAAACAGGACAGAGGAGCCAGGAGGCAGAGAAAGACAAGGCAATGTCCAGAGGGAGGTGCTGAGGAGACACAGGTGAAAACAATCAGGGAAGTAAAATAACTCCACAGGACAAAGACAGACTTTCAAAGAGAAGCCAGGAGACAAGAAACACAAGGAACGAGAACCAAGAAAAATCAGCACCAAACTAAGAACAAGACAAACAAAAGTTTTTTTTTCTTGATTGGAGGTGATGCTGAAAGGTAGGAGGCATTTGATACTGGGAATACTTGGAATGTGGGCACGCCAGGAGACTGACCAGCACTCATGGACTCATGGACACTCATGGTTGGATCCTGTGTCGAAATACCATCTATTTCTGCTGCAGACGTAACGGCCCAGAGGCTGCTAATCAATTAATTTCATTCCCGTAACAACTGTCTGCTCAATAACTGATGGTTGGCATCGTAATGTGGCAAAGCTTTCTTCTAAAGTCAGATGCACCGGATCAGATGTGAGTTTCCTTGTGAGTGAATGTGTCCTCCAGATGACCTCTGAGTTCTGATCCAACATGTTTTACTACCAGCTTCTGGACCAGTTAACGGGTGGATGATAGGTCATCTGGTCTGCTGCTGCTGTAAACGCTGCTTTCATTCCTTCATTATCTTTGGTCATATTCATCGATGATTTAGGGATTTTTATTTTACTTTGGCTGACTGAGGCCACCTAAACGTGCTGAAGGAATAAATGCTGAATGCGATGAGCGTCTCCTGGTTGAGGTGATCTCGTTTCTGCGTGTTGGCACTGTATAAACATTAAATCATCTGGGACGTATCAAATGTTTCCACCTCAGAGTGAAACTGCTTTCGTTTTTTTTGTTAAAGGGAAGCAGAAAAAACAACGTTAAAAATGTCATATCCTGACAGTAAAAACAGACATCTCACCTCCACCTGCTCTTCCGGAGCCCCGTCCTCACCACTTTCCACCCGCTGGACGTGAGACGTCTCACATTCTCAGCGATGGCAGCATGTGTGGTCCGTCTCTGAGGGAAACCAGCGAACAGTCATCGCCACGGCGACTCATCGTCCCCAACGGACACGTAGCCTCACGGAGACCAGCTCTGCTATTGCTTCTTTTCTCAGCTGTTTTTCAGGTTCAGACTTCTTCTGAATTTGACTTTCTGACTTATTTTGAAATCAGTTTTCCTCCTTTCGCCAGTTAATCCTAAAAATGAGCAGGTGGATGGAGCCTGACGGCTGCTGAACAATGCTAATATGGCTTAGCTTAGCGCATGCTAACCTTTAGCTTCTGCTGAGTCATGTCTTACGTCCGTTAATTCAAGTTAAGTCAGTTTGTTCCTGTAAGGGACGTAACCATTTACTGATCGATTCAGCAGCTCATAAAAACATCAACACATTTATTTTCATTAAAGAAACATCTTTTCACATCGTTGAACACAGATATAAATGTGATATTTTAGTTTCTGATGTTGTGATATTAGCAAACATCAAATCATTATCCAGCTAATCGCAGTGATATCGTATCAGGATGAATCGATACTTTGAAAGTGCTTAATTTCCCTTCATGAAATGATGATAAAAGTTCAAGTATCCTGATAATTCAATTCAATTCAGTTCATTTTTATTTGTATAGTGTCTGTTACAATGTCAACTGTCTCCAGGTCTTTACAGAGACCCAGATTATGACCCCTGAGCAAATATCATTAACTACAATTATAAAATTAAGTCCAATCAAGGATAATAGCAGGTAAAAAACTCCCACAGAGGGAGAAAAAAACCTTTAAGCCAAACAGAGGCAAGAAAAAACTTTCCTTTAAGAGGAAGAAACCTGGACCAGGACCTGGATCATATGGGTGACCTTCCTGCCTAACTGAGGTCAGGCTGCTGTAGCCAATAAGTCGGCAGCTGTCTGTCTTACAGCGACCTTCAGCCAACGACCTTCAGCCAACGACCTTCAGCCAGCGACCTTCGACTGGCTGCCTTCAGCTGGCGACCTTCTACCGGAGACCTTCAGCCAGCAACCTGCTACCTGAGAACTTCAACCGGCGACCTTCTACCGGAGACTTTCAGCCAGCAACCTGATCCAACATGTTTCATTACCAGCTTCTGGACCAGTTAACTGTTTGTCTCAACCTTAACCTGTTTGTCTCAGGACTTCAATGCAGTTTTACTCAGCAGGGGCGCCGCTAGGGATTTTGGGCCCCATGAAAAGAATCTTTACCGGGCCCCCCAACACAGCGGTGAAATTTGTTGATGCTATTTTTGATCCCTATAATCCGTATCCTTTACCCCCCCTTTTCGGCGCCCCAGTTACTCAGATCACTAATTAGATTCTTGTCCATGTAAACAAGGTTATTGTTTCTCCAATGAACACCACCAGCCCCTAGTGGTCGTTCATGGAACTTCCAAAAACAAACATGAAGGTGGCTCCTCTTCCTTCAGACCTTGTTTTTAAAGTTTCAAATCCTGTGAAGCAGGAACTCAGTGATCTAATTCTCTTCATGAAAGGCTCAAATGTCTTTGTTTCTGTTCTGGAAAAAATGTGGCTTTATGAGACCTGAAATGGTCCCAGTTCTGGGGAACTTCTTTTCCGGATGGTGATTGGTCTCCGTCGCTGCTGGAGTCACTTCCTGGTTCCCACCTGCCGGGTCTGCCTGGATGGAAACTCCCTGGTCCGAGGGCCTTCTGCAGGCCGCTGCCGCCGCCGCCGGGCTGATGATGTGTTGACTCTGCAGACTGAAGTGAAGCGAAGTGAGGAGTCGTGTGGAAAAAGGAGGTAAGACGCTGGAGGGGCGCGAGGCATGAATGCACTTTTGAGAGCTTCTCATAATGGCTGCAGTGATTCAGAGCTAAATTAAGCTCAGGGAAGCCAGCTCCAGCTTCAGGGCGGGGCTTGTATTCTCATAAAACGTATTATTTAGCCGGTGATGTCAGTAAATTGGCGAGTTGCTGGTGGCCTCGTTGTTCCAACCTGACATCAGAGAACAGAAAATACATTGATGCCTGAAACCTCACAGAGCAGCTCAGTCGGATCTCTGGACCTCATCCAGAACCGTCTAAGCCGTTTCTGAGGCTCCAGCAACATCTCCACCACCGAGGTCCATCAGCGTCTCCACCACCGAGGTCCATCAGCGTCTCCACCACCGAGGTCCATCGGCGTCTCCACCACCGAGATCCATCGGCATCTCCACCACCGAGGTCTATCGGCGTCTCCAACACCGAGATCTATCAGCGTCTCCACCACCGAGGTCCAGCAGCGTCTCCACCACCGAGGTCCATCGGCGTCTCCACCACCGAGGTCCATCGGCGTCTCCACCACCGAGGTCCAGCTGCGTCTCCACCACCGAGGTCCATCGGCGTCTCCAACACCGAGGTCCATCGGCGTCTCCAACACCGAGGTCCATCGGCTTCTCCACCACCGAGGTCCATCGGCGTCTCCACCACCGAGGTAAATCGGCGTCTCCAACACCGAGGTCCATCGGCGTCTCCACCACCGAGGTCCATCAGCGTCTCCACCACCGAGGTCCAGCAGCGTCTCCACCACCGAGGTCCATCGGCGTCTCCACCATCGAGGTCCGTCGGCGTCTCCACCACCGAGGTCCATCCGCGTCTCCACCACCGAGGTCCATCGGCGTCTCCACCACATAGGTCCATCGGCGTCTCCACCACCGAGGTCCGTCGGCGTCTCCACCACCGAGGTCCATTAGCGTCTCCACCACCGAGGTCCGGCAGGACGGACCATGTCCTCAGTCCAGATGTCCAGCGTCCCGGCTCTTTTGGACGTGAGCTTGTATTGTCGTCTGGCAGAACTTTGCTTAAATTGATTTTCCAGCTCGGTATAAAGTGTGTGATGACAGCGGTTTGAATGTAAACGGCGTCCAGCTGCCTCTCAGCTCAGGTGAGTGTTTGTGTTTCCGCGGTGGACGCGGCACCCGGCGGTTGGTCCGTAAGCCTCTTGAAGTCTGCAGGTGGACCCGGTTTCTCTCAGCAGTCCCTTGTTTTGTTGGTTTACGATGTCTTTTATACGTTTTTCGGCAGCTTCAGACGAGCTGCTGACCGTGAAAATGTAAAAGTGGGTCAAACATGGAGGCGAACGGGCCAAGATCCAGTTTCACTGTTTGTGTTTCTTACCGTTCAAACGGTCCAGATCAGTGGGACGCCAGGATGAGAAACTGCCAGGTGAGGTGGACCCGTGGAGACCTGCAGAACGGTCCCAGGTCACAGAGGACAGAGACAGACGAGGACGGGGACGTTTCTAGATGGGAGGAAGACTGTCCTGACGGGTCAGAACATCGACGCAGAGATAAAATGTTATCGTACAATGAAAGTCAGACCTCAATAGAGAAACACGATGAAATAGAGTTTAAAAGAGCAGGAGTTCAGTTAGCAGTAGCTCGCTGTTTTAGCTGAGCTCATGCTAACTCTGAATGCTAACCAGTGCTGAAACGGGAACCTTGGTCACCTGGTGGTCTAGTGGACCCTGGCGGAGCCTGATCCTCTACACGCTGGCGAATGGTCCAGTTAGTCAGTCCAGAAGGGTCCAGGCATCTTTCAGTCAGGCCCCGCCTCCAGTGATAGCAAAGGTAGCTGCTTCGCTGATCTTCATCCCAGGTCATCTTCTGAGCAGAAATGAAAACATGCTGATACACCAAAATAACTGGACCACGATGTCAAGAGATCTGGACAAACCCTCCATGACATCACCCACAGGTTTCCTCAGAGTGGTCCTGAAGTCTCATGCTAACCTCTGAGCTAACAGCGCACTGATCCATATGAATGGTTTGGCACAGATTTTACAGTCGTGGTGCTTCTGACGTACCTCCATCATATCAAAAACAAACACAATTTGGGCCTCCCCGGTGGCGCAGTGGTTAGGGCAGGCGGCCCATATACAGAGGCTACAGTCCTTGTGCGGCTGGTCGTGAGTTCGATTCCCGGCTTAGCGACCCTTAACATCAAATGTCTTCCCCATTCTCTCTGCCCCCCTTCCTGTCTCTCTACTGTCAATAAAGGCCACTAGAGCCAAAACAAATCTAAAAAAAAACAAAACACATTTCTACCTACTCATGACACGAATAAGCCACGTGCTCTGAAACCCCCATGTACATTTTCATTGGCTACCTCCATGTGTGTCGCTGCTAATTCATTGGTTAACGCTGGAACTGAAGCGTAAAAAGTTACAATTTCCCCAAGCTTTGATGGAAGCAGCGCTTCATTTTTCCCACCATTGTGCACCTTTCATCTAAGACGACCGAGACGGTACAGAACCTGGCCCCAAATTAAACTTTGTAAAGTTTTTCTTCACAGCTCTGGAAAACGCTAAGCGCTAAGGGTCTTGTTGCTGGGGAGCCAATGACTCGCTGTCAATCAAACAGGCATCCAGCCACTTAATTGGTTGGCTGCTATAAAATTCAGATGCTTTATCTGATGTGGGACAAAAAAAATACCCCACTACAGCTGTCATGTATGCAGTCTCTAGTGGTCGGTAGAGGAACTGCAGCCTCTAGTGGTCAGTAGAGGAACTGCAGCCTCTAGCGGTCGGTAGAGGAACTGCAGTCTCTAGCGGTCAGTAGAGGAACTGCACCCTCTAGTGGTCGCTAGAGGAACTGTAGCTTCTAGAGGTCGGTAGAGGAACTGCAGCCTCTAGTGGTCGCTAGAGGAACTGTAGCTTCTAGAGGTCGGTAGAGGAACTGCAGTCTCTAGCGGTCAGTAGAGAAACTGCAGCCTCTAGTGGTCGGTAGAGGAACTGCAGCCTCTAGTGGTCGCTAGAGGAACCGTAGCTTCTAGAGGTCGGTAATGGAACTGCAGCCTCTAGTGGTCGCTAGAGGAACCGTAGCTTCTAGAGGTCGGTAGAGGAACTGCAGTCTCTAGCGGTCAGTAGAGAAACTGCAGCCTCTAGCGGTCGGTAGAGGAACTGCAGCCTCTAGCAGTCATTAGAGGAACTGCAGCCTCCAGCGGTCGGTAGAGGAACTGCAGCCTCTAGCGGTCGGTAGGATAGACATATATAGAGATAGACGCCGCATTGGCTGTTTGGAACGAGAAATGCGGCCGCCATCTTGGACCGGTCATTCTCTGGGATTATAACCGTAGTAGTATTACCGTACATCGAGTCGCAGCACAAGTGAGAGAACATGCCTGAACATTGTGTGGGATATTCCTGCTCCAATCGGCGGACCATCAAAAGCGGGGTTCAGGGGATTACTTTTCACAAGTAAGATGTAACATATTTTTCTGTCTAAAAGACGTCTAATAAATGTCTAATAAACGTCTAACGGTCCCTAGACGTCTGGGCTAAAATCGGTCTACCACTGGTCTAAATGAAAGTTTTAGACTAGCCGTTTCTAAATCTAAACTACATTGTACATTGATCAATGACTGTTAAAAATGTTTTAATCCAGCATTTAGCCACCATTTATACAATTTACTATTGTTTTATTTTGTATTTAATTATTAATAGATTAAATTGTAGCGTATAGATTTGCGTTAATATAGACCGATTATAGATGGGCGAATTTCGTGTGTGAACTTAAACAAGACGTCTATTGCTCAGTGGGTTACTATAATATTGGTTGTATTTTGTTCATTGAATATTACCAGAGTTGAGAAGGAGCAAGGATCCTTTGTTACCGTAACGTTAATGAAACGACGCTAAGCTAATGGCAGTTAACAAAGCTACAGTATGTTTATTGTTCACCCGGCTATGAACTGAGACTTGATAAGTCATATTCCATAACACTGACTTAGATTATAGTTAATAAGGAGAATAGCAAAAATGAACGTCAATTCAGTCAATAGCATAATGAAATAAACAATAAAAAAATAGGGAAAACAGCAATAATAAACTGTCAGTTCAAGCTAGATATAACAGCATGATAAGACTAGCCTACTTTAAGGAGAATAGCAGTAGGCTAATGAACAGCAATGTCAAATTAATAAAAAGCCTAATGAAAATGGAATAAAACTATACAAACCATAAGGCATTAAAAGTGCTAAATGAACTAAGTTCATGTTGTAGCCTAAGTCTTTAGACCCTCTTAAAAAGACCCTACTTAAAAGGCTACTAGCCTATAACAGGAACGGAGATATTCATTATATTACTAAGCTCACTATCAATATTAAAATACGCCAAACCATGTGTCATGTATCAAAGCTACATTTATGACCTTCGCAGCAAAGGAAAAAAAAACGCATGAAAATCAGTTCATTTCGTGAGGTATGATTAAATACATTGACGGCACACCTGCCAAACAAATAACACTGAGCGGCGGGTGACCGGTCCAAGATGGCGGCCCCAAATCTCGTCAGCGCCAGTAGGGAGTAGCGTTCGATGCGGCGTCTATCTCTATATATGTCTATGGTCGGTAGAGGAACTGCAGCCTCTAGCGGTCATTAGAGGAACTGCAGCCTCTAGTGGTCGGTAGAGGAACTGCCGCCTCTAGTGGTCGGTAGAGGAACTGCAGCCTCTAGCGGTCGGTAGGGAACTGCAGCCTCTAGTGGTCAGTAGAGGAATTGCAGCCTCTAGCGGTTGGTAGAGGAACTGCAATAAAAACTACTTCCTGGTTGACATTAACTCCAGAAGTGGAGTTGTTGGAGTTTGGACGTTTTCTGGAGCCAAACTTCTCCAACTCTGGATGACGCCCAGTCCATCAGGGCTGACTCCGCCCAGTCCATCAGGGCTGACTCCGCCCACTCCCAGTTAATTCTGGTCTGGATTCTGTGTTTTCCAGTTCCAGCTCCATTCAGAGACCTTCAACAGGTCTTTCTCAACAACAGCAGCACCTGAGGCTGAACTTGAGGCTGAACTTGAGGCTGAACTTGTGGCTGAACTTGAGGAGACCTGCTGCTGAGGAGGGAAAACCTGCTTCTGGCCGCAGCGTACACGAACATGAAATTGGATTACAGCGGCAAACCTTCAGCCAATATTTTTCCTCGCTGGTAAATGACCCTCGGCCGCTGCACGCTCCAGCAGCCAGATCTCTGATAAGGCTGCACCGTGATGTTGAACAACACTTTTTTTTATTTTATTTGAGGCTACCGGCTCTTCGATTTCCCCACAAGTGTGTCTTTGAGTCCCAACTGCATGGGAACCATTACTGAGAAACGTATACAGAGTAAATATATGAAGCCAGCTGGCTGCAGCTTCCAGTAATCACACGGGAACGCTGGAGCTGATGTGACTCGATACCTGGGCAATTTCGCTCTTCTTTGTGTGTAATAATCCATTTCACAGTTTATGTTTTAAGTGGAGAATTAAGTAATACTTTGCTTTCCCGCTGCACCGGCTGTTGGTTCAGCAGTTCTGGGGTCAGGGCTCTGCTGCCTGTGGTCATTTTCTCCACAGTTTATAATACTCCTCGTATAAATCGCTCTTTGAAGCCTCCTTTTCCTTCCACAGAGGAACATTTCTCTGTATCCGGTTCACGGAGCAAACGGGCCTGAACTGGAGCGAGATCTCTACTTGTGTCATGTAAACTTGGACATTCCCTGGGAGGTTGTCAGAGGAGGAAGAGGGAGTCAGCCGTTTCCAGCAAGGCCAAGGCAAACATTTCCTTTATTGAGGAACAGTATCTGCTGATGTGAGCTCTGTTAGTTGCTCTATAAAGAAGCTCTGTCTGAATAAAGGAGGTATTGATGCTGGAAGTCGAACCGCTGACTTGGAGGACGTTAGTCTTTTGTGCTGCTCCTAATTAATCATTTAGATGCATAAAAAAAAAGGGGGAAACCACCCAAAAAGTTGAGTTTACAGCTAAAAAGGAAGAATGCCGTTTGTGTTCACGTCCAGAACTGATGGAAACAGACTTTTAACGATCTGGATCTTAGTTTGTAGATCTGGCGCTCTTCCCTACAGGTTGGGATTTCTTCATACTTGCTGCCTTTATAGCTCCGATTTATACGACGGAGTATTAGGGCCACACTTGGAAGTAAAAATAGTGGGCAATGATTTTTTTTTTTCATTCCTCACAAGAAGAAAGTCGAAATGTCAAGAATAAAGTCGAAATGTTGAGAATAAAGTCGGAATGTTTAGAATAAAGTCGAAATGTCCAGAATAAAGTTGAACTGTCGAGAATAAAGTCGGAATGTCGAGAATATAGTTAAAATGTTGAGAATAAAGACGAAATGTCAAGAATAAAGTCGACATGTCCAGAATAAAGTCGAAATGTCGAGAATAAAGTTGAAATGTCGAGAATAAAGTCGGAATGTCGAGAACAAAGTCGAAATGTTGAGAATAAAGTTGAAATGTCGAGAATAAAGTCGAATTGTCGAGAATAAAGTAGACATATCGAGAACAAAGTTGAAACGTCAAGAATAAAGTTGAAATGTTGAGAATAAAGTAGACATGTCGAGAACAAAGTTGAAATGTCGAGAATAAAGTTGAAATGTCGAGAATAAAGTAGACATGTCGAGAACAAAGTCGAAATGTCGAGAACAAAGTTGAAATGTCTAGAATAAAGTTGAAATGTTGAGAATAAAGTTGAAATGTCCAGAATAAAGTCGAAATGCAGTTTCCACAATAAAGTCGGAACGTTGAGAATAAAGTCGGAATGTCGAGAATAAAGTCGAAATGTCGAGAATAAAGTCGAAATGTCAAGAATAAAGTAAACATGTTGAGAACAAAGTCGAAATGTCGAGAATAAAGTTGAAATGTCAAGAATAAAGTAAACATGTTGAGAACAAAGTCGAAATGTCGAGAATAAAGTTGAAATGTCCAGAATAAAGTCGGAATGTGGAGAATAAAGATGAAATGTCGAAAATAAAGTCGGAATGTTTAGAATAAAGTCGAAATGTCGAGAATAAAGTCGAAATGTCGAGAATAAAGTTGAAATGTCCAGAATAAAGTCGGAATGTGGAGAATAAAGACGAAATGTCAAGAATAAAGTCGAAATGTCGAGAATAAAGACGGAATGTTGAGAATAAAGTCGAAATGTCGAGAATAAAGATGAAATGTCGAGAATAAAGTCGAAATGTCGAGAATAAAGACGAAATGTCGAGAATAATGTCGAAATGTCGAGAATAAAGTCGAAATGTCGAGAACAAAGTCGAAATGTTGAGAATAAAGTTGAAATGTTGAGAATAAAGTTGAAATGTTGAGAATAAAGTCAAAATGTCCAGAATAAAGACGAAATGTCGAGAATGAAGTCGGAATGTTAAAATAAAGTCAAAATGTCCAGAATAAAGTCGGGAATGTCCAGAATAAAGTTGAAATGTCCAGAATAAAGTCGGAATGTCGAGAATAAAGTCGAAATGTCGAGAATAAAGTCGAAATGTCAAGAATAAAGTAGACATGTCGAGAACAAAGTCGAAATTTCGAGAATAAAGTTGAAATGTCGAGAATAAAGTCGGAATGTGGAGACTAAAGACGAAATGTCGAGAATAAAGTCGGAATGTTTAGAATAAAGTCGAAATGTCGAGAACAAAGTCGAAATGTCGAGAATAAAGTCGAAATGTCGAGAATAAAGACGGAATGTTGAGAATAAATTCGGAATGTCGAGAATAAAGTCGAAATGTCGAGAACAAAGTCGAAATGTCGGGAATAAAGACGAAATGTCGAGAATAAAGACGAAATGTCGAGAATAAAATTGATATGTCGAGAATAAAATTGAAATGTCGAGAATAAAGTCGAAATGTCAAGAATAAAATTGAAATGTTGAGAATAAAGTCGAAATGTCGAGAATAAAGTCAAAATGTCGAGAATAAAATTGAAATGTCGAGAATAAAGTCGAAATGTCAAGAATAAAGTTGAATTATTGAGAATAAAGTCAAAATACTGAGAATAAAGTCGAAATGTCAAGAATAAAGTCGAAATATTGAGAATAAAGTCGAAATATTGAGAATAAAGTCGAAATGTCGAGAATAGTCAAAATGCAGTTTCCAGAATTTCAGAATCTGTAGTTTCTTTTTCTGAATAGGCGCAATTTCTGACACAATCTCTTCAAAGTATGAATACTTATTATAATACCCTTCGACATTATGTTGGTAGAGTAAATTTATTTTAATGAGCTGGCGGGTTATAAATGTCTCTTCATGACTGAAGGAGTCAGACGGGAGAAAATTACGGCGTCAGCAGAGACGTGGACGTCGGTGCAGCTGTCGCGTTGCTCATTGACCCGTCAGTCATCTCGTGGTCGTCTCTCGTCCTCGCGGTTCTTCCTTATTTCAAACAAATGTAATGTCTAAATGAGCGGCGGCAGCAGCTTCTAGAAATCCTTCCCTTCTTCAAGCATCTGCAGAGTCTCAGCTGTGTCATCAGTTTCTAAAGCTCCTCTGCTCCCTCACCCTCTTGGCTCGGCTCAGTTTCACTGTCGGACCCGATCGAAGCACCTGGAACTGCTTCAAGGACTCCGGGGTGGTTCTCCAAGACCAATAAACAACCCGGCTCTTAGGTGAGCAGTCCAAGTGTTCATCATCCTGATAGGTTGAGGACATCTTACCCCGTGGCCCACACCCAGATCATCTCAGCTGCGCTCTGGACTTTCCTTTCCTTCCGGACCTGCAGATCCTCCTCATCTAAGCAGAACCGAGGCACGAAACCCTGACATCACTCCTTATTTCACAGATATGTTGGACATTTAGATAAAGTCTTCGAGGACTTCTGACGACCAACGTCAACATCAGCACAGACGGCGCTGAGAGTCCTGAGTTAAAGTTCGAACCCCTCGTTGGATCCTGAGTTGATTTATTTGTGTAAAAGCAATAAAAACCTGACGGACATCGGTGACGTAAACCAGCTGGACTGTTGAGGAGCAGGACAACTCTGGAGTTGACTGAAGCACCTCAACTTCTGCTCTGGTCTGAACCTGGTCTGAACCTGGTCTAAACCTGGTCTGAACCTGGTCTGAACCTGGTCTAAACCTGGTCTGAACCTGGTCTAAACCTGGTCTGAACCTGGTGAACCTGAAACCTGGTCTGAACCTGGTCTGAACCTGTTTGAACCTGGTCTGAACCTGGTTTGAACCTGGTCTAAACCTGGTCTGAACCCGGTTTGAACCTGATCTGAACCTGGTCTGAACCTGGTTTGAACCTGGTCTGAACCTGGTTTTAACCTGGTCTAAACCTGGTTTGAACCTGGTCTGAACCTGATCTGAACCTGGTCTGAACCTGGTCTAAACCTGGTCTGAACCTGGTCTGAACCTGGTCTGAACCTTGTTTGAACCTGGTCTGAACCTGGTTTGAACCTGGTCTAAACCTGGTCTGAACCCGGTTTGAACCTGATCTGAACCTGGTCTGAACCTGGTTTGAACCTGGTCTGAACCTGGTTTTAACCTGGTCTAAACCTGGTTTGAACCTGGTCTGAACCTGATCTGAACCTGGTCTGAACCTGATTTGAACCTGGTCTAAACTTGTTTTGAACCTGGTCTGAACCTGCTTTGAACCTGGTCTGAAACTGATCTGAACCTGGTCTGAACCTGAACCTGGTCTGAACCTGAACCTGGTCTGTACCTGGTCTAAACCTGGTCTGAACCTGGTCTAAACCTGGTCTGAACCTGGTTTAAACCTGGTCTAAACCTGGTCTGAATCTGGTCTGAACCTGGTCTAAACCTTGTCTGAACCTGGTCTTAACCTGGTCTGAACCTGGTCTAAACCTGGTCTGAACCTGGTTTAAACCTGGTCCAAACCAGGTCTAAACCTGGTCTGAATCTGGTCTGAACCTGGTCTGAACCTGGTCTAAACCTGGTCTGAACCTGGTCTGAACCTGGTCTAAACCTGGTCTGAACCTGGTCTGAACCTGGTCTAAACCTGGTCTGAACCTGGTCTGAACCTGGTCTAAACCTGGTCTAAACCTGGTCTGAACCTTGTGTGAACCTGGTCTGAACCTGGTTTGAACCTGGTCTAAACCTGGTCTGAACTCGGTTTGAACATGATCTAAACCTGGTCTGAACCTGGTTTGAACCTGGTCTGAACCTGGTTTTAACCTGGTCTAAACCTGGTTTGAACCTGGTCTGAACCTGATCTGAACCTGGTCTGAACCTGATTTGAACCTGGTCTAAACTTGTTATGAACCTGGTCTGAACCTGCTTTGAACCTGGTCTAAAACTGATCTGAACCTGGTCTGAACCTGAACCTGGTCTGAACCTGAACCTGGTCTAAACCTGGTCTGAACCCGGTTTGAACCTGATCTGAACCTGGTTTAAACCTGGTCTAAACCTGGTCTGAATCTGGTCTGAACCTGGTCTAAACCTTGTCTGAACCTGGTCTAAACCTGGTCTGAACCTGGTTTGAACCTGGTCCAAACCAGGTCTAAACCTGGTCTGAATCTGGTCTGAACCTGTTCTGAACCTGGTTTGAACCTGGTCTGAACCTGGTTTGAACCTGGTCTAAACCTGGTCTGAACCCGGTTTGAACCTGATCTGAACCTGGTCTGAACCTGGTCTGAACCTGAACCTGGTCTGAACCTGGTTTGAACCTGGTCTTAACCTGGTCTAAACCTGGTCTAAACCTGGTCTGAACCTGGTCTAAACCTGGTCTGAACCTGGTTGAAACCTGGTCCAAACCAGGTCTAAACCTGGTCTGAATCTGGTCTAAACCTGGTCTGAACCTGGTCTAAACCTGGTCTGAACCTGGTCTGAACCTGGTCTAAACCTGGTCTGAACCTGGTCTAAACCTGGTCTGAACCTGGTCTGAACCTGGTCTAAACCTGGTCTGAACCTGGTCTGAACCTTGTGTGAACCTGGTCTGAACCTGGTTTGAACCTGGTCTAAACCTGGTCTGAACTCGGTTTGAACATGATCTAAACCTGGTCTGAACCTGGTTTGAACCTGGTCTGAACCTGGTTTTAACCTGGTCTAAACCTGGTTTGAACCTGGTCTGAACCTGATCTGAACCTGGTCTGAACCTGATTTGAACCTGGTCTAAACTTGTTTTGAACCTGGTCTGAACCTGCTTTGAACCTGGTCTAAAACTGATCTGAAACTGGTCTGAACCTGAACCTGGTCTGAACCTGGTCTGAACCTGGTCTGAACCTGAACCTGGTCTGAACCTGGTCTGAACCGGTTTGAACCTGATCTGATCTGAACCTGGTTTAAACCTGGTCTTAACCTGGTCTGAATCTGGTCTGAACCTGGTCTAAACCTTGTCTGAACCTGGTCTAAACCTGGTCTGAACCTGGTTTGAACCTGGTCCAAACCAGGTCTAAACCTGGTCTGAATCTGGTCTGAACCTGTTCTGAACCTGGTTTGAACCTGGTCTGAACCTGGTTTGAACCTGGACTGAACCTGGTCTGAATCCGGTTTGAACCTGATCTGAACCTGGTTTGAACCTGGTTTGAACCTGGTCTGAACCTGGTTTGAACCTGGTCTAAACCTGGTTTGAACCTGGTCTGAACCTTATCTGAACCTGGTCTGAACCTGGTTTGAACCTGGTCTGAACTTGTTTTGAACCTGGTCTGAACCTGCTTTGAACCTGGTCTGAAACTGATCTGAACCTGGTCTGAACCTGAACCTGGTCTGAACCTGGTCTGAACCTGGTCTGAACCTGGTTTAAACCTGGTGTAAACCTGGTCTGAACCTGGTCTAAACCTGGTCTGAACCTGGTCTGAACCTGGTCTGAACCTGGTCTGAACCTGGTCTGAACCTGGTCTGAAGAGCTCCAGCTGTCTGAACAGAAAGAAACTCTCAGTAGAAGTTTCCTTCATTAGTGTCTCACATGGTTCAGGAGGAATTTCGGTTCATTCTTCTTGACAACGTTGCTTCGGTTCATGGAGGTTCATGGAGGTTCATGGGGGTTCATGGGGGTTCATGGAGGTTCATGGAGGTCCATGGAGGTTCATGGGGGTTCATGGACGTTCATAGAGGTCCATGGAGGTTCATGGGGGTTCATGGAGGTTCATGGGGGTTCATGGGGGTTCATGGAGGTTCATGGAGGTCCATGGGGGTTCATGGGGGTTCATGGAGGTTCATGGGGGTTCATGGGGGTTCATGGAGGTTCATGGAGGTTCATGGGGGTTCATGGAGGTTCATGGAGCTTCATGGAGCTTCATGGAGCTTCGTGGAGGTTCATGGAGCTTCATGGAGGTTAATGGAGGTTCATGCCCAGCTCTCTGAAAGTCCCACCTCAGTGTTTCAGTCAGGTGGAGGTCTGAACTTTGAGATCATTCCAGAACCTTGGTGATTTTCTGACGTAGATCTCCTGCAGTTTGGGATGTTCAGCTGTCACATCTGCTGACCTCAGACCACCATCCCTCCACCACCGTGCTTGACAGCAGGGCTGAGGTGTTTCTGCTGGTTTCCTCTGAACATGGTTCTGGACATTAATGAGATCTCATCGTGGTCCAGAAGTTCAGGTGCAGCTTCATGAACTTCAGTCTTGCTTCCATGTTCTTCTTTGTCCTGGAGGCCCGTCCAGACTGGTTCAGTCTTCTTCTGGCTTTCTGGACTTTAGCACCAGTGAGGTCTGGAGACAGAGTTTCTTCTTCTTTGATGTTTGACGCTGGAGTAAATCTTCTGGGACGTCCACTCCTGGGAAGACTGACAGCTGTCTTAAATGTTTTTCACTTCTGAATAACAACAGACTGTTTGTAAATGAATTTCTAACCTTTTCCACGTTGATGTGCAGCTGTAGTTGCTTCTCAAGGACCACTGCTGATGTCTTTCCCTCTTGGCATTGTGGTAATCTGGATTTCTAGAGGTCTGAATACCTGCTGCTGACCAACAGGGACTGTAGTTGTGCATCTTTGCCAACGAACATCAGAAAGTGAAGCTTTTTCAGCGTTGAAACCAAGCGTCCATCAGTCCTGTGACCTAAATCCTCCGACTGATCTCTGGTTTCTAATGGAGCATCTGTCCAGAAGCCACATGCCGTTCAGCCAGACGAGAAGCCTCGCGTCTCCGCCAGTCAGCTGGCTGCTCACTTATGCAAATCTGAGAAGCTGACGGGCATTCCTCGGCATCAAATACCCCGAAACTAAACTCCAGCTGGTCGCAGAGCGACGGAGCTGCTCGACACTCCGCTTAATAACCGGAGCGTTTTTACAGTGTGAGGAGATATCTGGAAGAGAGAGCTCCAGAAAATGATTTTACATGCTGGTTAACCACAGCTTCAACACTGCACGTGTTTAACTCACTGCAGAGACGCAGCGCAGTTCGCTTCAGTTTATTCATAAAGCATTACTTCACAACAAAAGTCCCCTCAGGGCGAATACAAACAAGCATTTTCATGAAGGGAATAAAAACCGCTGGATGAATTACTGGAGGCTTCTTGACTCAAAGTGACTGATGACGATGATAACGATGAAAAGCTCTGAACCAACAAGCAGCAGACTGGCAGGCAAAAATATATATTTAACTGTGTCTAATATGGGTTCCCATATTAAACTCTTTTTAAAGGCACACGATCCCTAAAGCTGTACTTTCATGGGGTTTTATCATAACAGATAACTATTATCTGTTAATGACTGATCTGAGGACCCAACATTGATCCCTGAGGAACTCCAAATCTAATTCTAACTGACGAAGACACAATTCTTTCTTTAATAAGTTATCTGTGAGAATATATCTTTCAGGTGGCAACAGCAGTACATAAAAATGACTTATAAAAACTGATTGAAGCTCAGTAAATTCTTTCCTATTTGTAATTGGGATCCGATGGTAGAAACTTATTGTAAGTCTCAATAACACAGACAAACAGAGGAGCCAACATTGATCCCTGAGGAACTCCAAATCCCATTTTTTAGCCGTCAATGACACAAAATTGTTCTTTTTAGCAATTTTCCTGGTAAACAGAGGTGTGACCGCAGATTAAGGAATTATGAAAAGCTGAAAGGAGACCCTGGTGCTCACTAGAGGAACTGCAGCCTCAAGCGGTCGGTGGAGGAACCGCAGCCTCTAGTGGTCGGTTACGTAAATCTTTATTCTGTAAATTGTACGTTATTTCTGAGGACAATGAATAAAACATTTCAATAGGGACAGCCTCCAGTTTTAATGAAGTTCTGATTCTGGCCTCGCAGCCCTGTAAACCGGACGTTCTTCGCTCCGTTCCCTGAGAAAAGATGTTTGAAAGTCTGTGAGCACTTTCTCAGATTGCAAAACTGTAAATTGGAGCTTGGCTTTATTCATGGCCGTTTCTTCTCAGCTGAGCTGAACGCTGTAGGTTTGGGTTCGGTCGTTGTCAGAGAACACAGCAGAAACATCTGAAAAGATGGTAGCAATTATTCTCCGAATGGCGTGTTCTGCCAGGAGAAAGTCTTGGACTCTGAGCTCAGTGGCTGTAGCTTTAAAGACAATGCTCTCCTCTGTACCACCCACAGCTTTTATCACTTTCTAAAATAGAGCTGCTTCCAAGAATTAAACATTACTCATCCAGATGCCAGACAGCATGAAGTGTGAGTGTTGGATCATCACTTTCACCCCCTGTGGGTCGGTTTTATCCCCATGCCGACCCAGATGATGTGTTCAGACTCTGAGCTTCTTCGTGGAGCAGAAAACCATCTTTTTTTTTTTTTTACAGTCCTCAGAAGGGGCGTCTGCTGTGATTGTAACTGAGATGAAATCTAATCTGATCAGGGTAATCAAACAGCTGTAGAGGTGTCAGCAGCTGTCAGCAGCTGGAGGGGGCTGCTGGGTAAATAACTGACTGGGGGGGGTGGAGATCAGCCAGGCCTGGATGTGCTGAGTCCAGTTATTATGAGAAACCATCATCGTCGAGCCGACCTGAGGCCCAAACAGCAGTTCAACGTGTGTCGTTGTGTTAACGAGACTCCGCCCCCAGAAAGAAATAAATCAATAAATGCATTCAAGGGTGTCAATGGAGTCATCAGAGGAGAACGAAGAATAAAATCATGAGTCACAAAGACAGAAAAAATGAGCTCCATTAGGAGAAAAAAGCTGTAATTTGTGTTAAAGTAACAGAGGCGGAGCTTCTTTGTTGAGATGCTCCTCAGTGTTACCACGGTGACGACCTGGAAAAAAACCTGGAAAAGTCTCAAGTTTGTGTTTTTTGTCTCATAAAATTACAACTTTATTCATGTAGTGATCTTTTTAAAAACTAACCTTCTCAGAAAATCACAAAATATTATTCTCATAAAGCAAGAGATGTTACTGTCGTCTTTCTAAAAACTTTATATAATTATAAAAACAGACGTATTATTTTCTCATTATATTAAAACATATTATTATATTATTATATATATGATTAAATTATGAAATTATTCTGGTAAAATTATGATTATAATTTTTCTCCAAAATTAGAAGAAAAACAATAATATTCTAATAAAACTCAACATTAATCTGATAAAAATCTATTAATGTCAAACGTGTCACATGATACTTGTTTTAATCTCATAAAATTGCATCAATTTATTCTCTTTTATCCTCATTAAAGACTTTATTTATTTACTTCATAAAATCACATTTGTGATTTTTTTTCATAAAAAGCAACATTTTGTTGTAAAATTATCATTTTTGTTGATGATCATAAAATTTGCTGTAAAATAAATTTAACTTTTACTTTTAACTTGAAAACAATTTTTAGATAATTTAAACTTTAAAAAACGGCAACTTTCAGATGAAAAATTCTCACATCAGGTTGTAAAATTTGCTGCTTTTGGTTCAGAAATCAGGAAACTTTGTTGTCAAATAACAAACGTTTTTATCTGAAGTTAAAGCAGCTGAGGGGTGTACTACGAAGCAAGTTGGACACAGCCAGGCTTTCTTTGGGTGAGCTGGCTTAACAAACCTGAAACTCTCCATCAGAGATAACTGGTACCACGATGGTGGTTATCAACTATCTTTGTTAACCGCGGCTTTCTGCTTTCTGCCCTGTGCGCGTTCACATAAAAGGGGGCGTTTGACGCATCATTTGACGCCTATTCCGGATCAAATGGATAGATGGCGGTCCGTATATTTCAGTCAGGAGGAGCAGGTTTTAATAATGCAGAGCTATGAGGATTTCAAAGAAATCTTTACAGCCAAAAGCAACACTGTAGGTGTGAATAAAGCCAGAGAGGAGTGCTGGCAAAAAATTGCAGATCGTGTAAATTCGTAAATTATATTTATTTCACCACTATATTTATTTTACCACTATATTTATTTCACCACCTTAATTAATCTCCCTCCCTCTTTTAGAGCGCTTAAACTTTAAACTTAATGCAGCAGATTTAAACATTATGTAGGTCTGACTGTCCCATTATGAATGATAAATGAAAATCACTTTAGTTTTTTGCTAAATCTATGTGAAATTAATTTAAGATTTAATATTATCTGTTATACACACTCACCGGCCACTTTAATAGGTACCCTATCACCCTGGGGAATCTTATGAATGAATTATATTATAACATTTCACATGAAATTCCACGTCACACTGATTATCAATATAATGGACTATTAATTTATGTTACCTGCAGTTTAGTAAAACGCTTCTATTATTTGAAGCGTGGGCAGATGGCCAGGGAATACTACAAACATATTCAGCAGTTTAGTAAGAGCAAGTACAACCTTGTGAATAGCGGCATCCAGTGTTCTGGCTCAGATTTTCTGCATCACCAACTGAATGCATGTAGGTTCCCACGGCAAAGAAACGCAAAGAAACGCACACCGTTTGCGCTACTGTGAGCGCACGGCTGCGTTTGGTGGCGCTGCCAATATCTGGCTCTAGCAGATTACAAATGTAACGTATTCCCTCAGCTGGAAATCTCTAGCGTTCATAGAGAATATGGTCATGGGAAGCCAGCGGATCAGTCCGGTCTCTGAATACTCTCCCTCCATCGCACAATCCTGGTGCTCAGGTCAACGGGATTGGGTGAAAGTGAAAGGGCGGCGCTTTTTAGAGCTGATTTGAGCCTAAACTCACATAACTGCACATAACCTGCTCCGGACAAGGTTAAGCTTGCAGAGTAAATTACCATGGTGATCTAGCCAGGTTAAAAGAGAGCCACCTTCGTGGTACTGGAAATCCTGGCTTTAGACTCAACATACCTCACTAACCCTCTAATCTTGCTTCGTAGTACACCCCTCTGATGATGCTGTCGCCGTGGCAACACCAATGTAAATAAACTGAGCCTTTTGATCAAACCGTTAAAAACCATTAAAAACTGTTAAAGCCATTAAAAACCTGTTAAAAACTGTTAAAAACCATTAAAACTGTTTAAAAACCATTAACAATCATTAAAAACTGTTAAAAAAAACTGTAAAAAAAATTTTTAAAACCGTTAAAAACTGTTAAAACCATTAAAAAATGTTAAAAACCATTAAAACCATAAAAAAAACTGTTAAAACCGTTAAAAACTATTAAAAAACTGTAAAAGAAAATGTTAAAACCGTTAAAAACCGTAAAAACCGTTAAAAACCATTAAAAACTATAAAAACTGTTTTAAAAACATAAAAACCGTTAAAAGCTGTTAAAAATTGTTAAAAACGGTAAAAAAAATCGTTAAAACCGTTAAAAACATAAAACTGTTAAAAACCGTTAAAACTATAAAAACTGTTTTAAAAAGACTTTAAAACCATTAAAAACGTTAAGAACCGTAAAAAAAAAGGTCAAAAATCATTTCAATCAATTCAAAAAAAATCATCAAAAACTGTAAAAAACCATTGAAACCGTTTAAAACCATTAAAAATCGTTAAAATTGTTAAAACTGTTATAAACTATTAAAAAACTGTAAAAAAAAAAAAAAAAAAAAAAAAAAAAAGTTAAAGCCATCAAAAACCATTAAAAACTATTAAAACCGTTAGAAATTGTAAAAAAAAAAAAAAAAGTTAAAACTGTTAAAAACTGTTAAAACCATTAAAAACCGTTAAAAACTATAAAAACTGTTTAAAAAACATTAAAAACCGTTAAAACCGTTAAAAAAAACCATTAAAAACTATTCAAAATCATTAAAAAAATGTTAAAACCATTAAAAAACCATAAAAAATTATTGAGTAAAAAAGCCAAATTTTGACGTAAAATTGAAGATTTGAGTAAACTGACGCTAAAACCAGATCTTTTTTGTCGTATAATCACAACATCATGTTAAAGGTCGAGACGCTGGTGGATGACTGGACCTGCTGGTCCTGAACGATGGACGGATGGAAGTGTTACATTCTATTTGACTCCAGCTCCAGATGTTCGCTCACCTGTGACATCACTGTGACATCAGCTGAACATCTGGACGTCTGCTGGATGCTCAGATCAGAGATGTTTCAGTTAAACCAAACTGAAACTGGTTTCTACACCAAACTAACGACGCTTAAAAACAAAAAAAAACCTGACGACCCGAAGGTCAAAGCGTTTATAACTTTATAACTTTATAACTTTCTAAAGGTTCCACCCAGAACATGTTTACGGTGCTGTTTAATGTTATTCAGGTGAAGGAGTGAAGCTGATGACTGTTGCTGCATCATCGTGTTAACTCTGCCCACAGACTCTACAAGCATGTGATTGGCCCCCCGGTGTCTCTGATGAGCTCCGACAGGTGGCAGGTAGATGCACCTGAGAACAGATTCACCTGCTGGAGGTCCAGATGTCCAGATGTCCAGGCCTTTAAGAACTGCTCCTCAGCTCAGGTACTCGGGTTCGTGACGTCAACACGGGCGAGAACAGGTTACCTTCAAGGGTCCCTGGGTTCTGGTTCTGGTCTATACTGAGACCGCGACCTGGACGCCCTGGAAGAAGAGATCTTGAACCCGTTTGAACCTCCCCAGTCAGGACACTGACCCTGAATCTGCCCCAACAGAACCGGGTCTTATGTAACAGCTTCTTGATCTGAACCAGCTGCAGGACGTCGGTTCACCTGCTGCCTCTGAGGCCCCGCCCCCAACATACCGAGCACTTCAATCACATTGAATTAAACACCAGCTCGGGTTTACTCACTTCAGCTGACATTTTTCTGGCCTCGACCAGGAACAAGTGAATGAAAACACGCGGGTCTGAAGTGGGTCCGGGGCAGCTGGAGGCCCGTCTTCATCCTCAGAACCTCTCCAGCCCAAACACAGAACTTTCCCACAGCTATTGTCAACAGATCAGCGGATCGCAGCTAAATCCTGCTCTCTTTGTTGTGGCGCTGGTATGCGCTGACATCTGGATCTGCGCTGACATCTGGATCTGCGCCGCCCCGGTGGAAAGGATGGGTGGGACCAGCCCGCTCGGGCCACCCGCCTCCCACGGGTCTTAAGACTAAAGGCCGCAGGTGCGCAGAGCCCCGCGGCCGGCCTCCAACAATAAACACCGTCAGGAGACGGGCCTGGACGGTCCCAGATGACCACCTGGAGGATGATGGAGGAGTCCCTGGGGGGCGGGGCCATCTGGGTCATGGACACGCCCCCTTAATCAGTCAAAACAGCAACTATCAGTTACTTTATCTGCACATCTGTAGTCCTGCTGCTGCACCTAACCATAACCCTAACCCCTAACCCTAACCCCTAACCCTAACCCTAACCCTACATTAGTTTGGTTTACGTCTTCTTAATTCAAGAGGACCTGGCTGCAGGCAAGATGGCCGACAAGGGCGCCGCCAGCACATACAGTTTCTTGGTCTGGAGATGTGTTCATTATCAGGTTTAACTATCAAATTAATGCAATAATTATATTTTCCTGTTGTCGGTTTTCTATTAATTCTATCGTATTTCTGGAATACAGTTAAACAACATTATCATGCTGTCATGGTAATAACTATAACTGTCATGCTGGCATGAAATCAACTTTTTATCCTCCAAATATAAAATAGAGAAACAAACATACAAAGAAAAAAGATCAAAAACAAGGGAAAAGCATGAACAACAATGAGGAGGAATAAATTTAAACTGAACATAAAACAATTAAAAAAATAATGAACAATGACTGTGTTATCCTTGTATAGTACATGTGAATGCATTTTCACAAATTCAGTCTCCTCCCAGATTTAACTATAAAAACTGAACACAGTCCCGTTGTCACTTTCTTAAAAACACTGAATAGGCCTTGAAGTTTTCAGTTCTTAAATTAACTTTCAAACCCAACTCTTTCCTGTGTTTTGTGATGTCTGGAAAATACAGAACTTCTCTGGGGCTGCCATGGTTGCCTGGACAAGTCCATTTACAGAATTAAATCCATGGCTACCTGACAAATAGGTCATGAAAATTGTAATCCAGATAACTTTGTGTATTTTGAAGGACTCCAACAGAGACAACCGTGTGTTAAACAGTGTTTTAATAACACTAAAATCATTAAAACCTCAGTTATGTGGTCCTTCTTGATAACTAACCTCAGTGTCCTACTCAATCTTGATAAGTTGAGAGCCGAGCAGCACTGAACAAATATATGAATGAACAATGAACAAACCAACAAACAAATATAAAGGAATAATGGCTACCAACGGTCATTGGGCCGTCTCATCTACTGAATACTTCTACCTGTTCAAGGTGTTGTTCTCCAAAAGCAACAGGTGCCACCATCTCCGCTAAACAGGCATGTCAAGCTGAAATTATTAATATTTCACTATAGTACACAACACAAACTGCAACCATGAAGGCATAATTTTCAGTACTTACAACTGAGTAGTCAAACTGTGCATGTAGGACAATGGACCAAAAAATAAGACAATACCAATTTACACCTTCAGAGTTAATATAAACTTAAAAAAGGGGACAAATGGCACAAAATAATACCTTTACATTATATGATATCAGAAGTACCCATGGCATAAGTATATGACTCCAAACTTGATAAAAATGAGAATGTTGAAAATGGGTTCAAATACTTACATATTTGCACCACAGCTTGTTATGACCTATATATATATATCTATATATATATATATATATATATATATCTATATATATATATATATATATATATATATATATATATATATATATATATATATATATATATATATATATATATATATATATATATATATATCTATATATGTGTGTGTGTGTGTGTGTGTGTGTGTGTGTGTGTGTGTGTTTATATGAACCGATTTTTATCGCTTAATAGAAGTGAGAGAGTGCAAATGTTTTACGCCACAACGCAATAAAAACATAAATAAAATTGCCATACGACATCACCAAATGTATTAGCATACCTTCTGTGGCTTAGCTAACGATAGCATCGAGTTAAGCAGAGAAACAGCCTTCCTGACACATGGCACTCTAATTCTTCAATACATTACATTTGTAAATATGATAGAATTGCATCTTAGAGAACATACCACAATTTGAGGATAATTAAAACATTATTTCTCTTACCGTTCTTTCTCGTCACGGCAAGTCCAGTTTTGCGGATGGACGGCACGCCAATAAAGTAGTAAGTTACACGAAGAAGACCAACTTCCGCTTGTGACCTCTGGTATGGATTGGATATATGTTAGCGCCCTTGTCGGCCATCTTGCCTGCCGCCAGGTCCCTCTCTCTTAATCTGACATTTTGCAGTTTGTTCATGTAAATGAGGAGTTTTCCTTGTCCTGGTGCTCCTCAGGGTTTTGTACTCGGACCGCTGCATTTCCCTCTGAACATACTTCCATGTCTTTTGTTACTAGTTTAGTTGTATAAGTGTGTTTTTTATGAATATATGCATATAGTTTTTTTCAACTGTAGCTGTGTAGTTATTTATTTTATTATATACGTAGTAGTTGTAATACGTAGTAATATGTAGTTATTTATTTTATATACTTATACGTATATTATACACATTACCTGTCAATCCATATATAACATGTTGAAATATTTATTTTATATATTTATACTGTATGTAGCTACATATATCAACATCTATATTTCATATATGTATTTTATTTTAGTACATGTTTTATTCTTAATGAAACAAGTTTGATGGTTACATCTTAGAGCGTATATTTCTGTAATCTCTTGTGTTCTCGTTGAGCTGCACTGTTGCGAGCGTTTAAATGCTGCTGTTTCTACGACAACGCGTGTCCTCCTTGAATCTTCCACATCTCATCAGGAACTCTCCGGTCCGTGAAAGTGTCATAAACGTGTCATAAACGTGTCATAAACGTGTCATCCTGCTGACAAAGACACTTTAAAGGCCTCAGTTTTACCTCCACTGATGACCAACACAAGCATCTTCGTCACAGCTACTAACGACTTCCTGACTCGTTAAATGTCTCTTGTCGCCCTGATAAGTCACTTTTATCAGACGGAGGTCATTACTGCACAGCCCCCTCCCCCCCTAACGAGCAGCCATCATTAGGACGCCGGCTCAGAGACCAGGGACTCTTCAGGCGGTCACTTCCTGTCTGAAGCAGCTACCTGCTGAGACGTGACTTTCACGCCACTTTCATTAACATCGTCACAGTCTCCTGCCGGTTAATTAACGAGCTCTGACCTTCTGCCTGGTGTCGGCATTAACACGAACCGACAAAGAGCTGCGACGAGCCAAAGTTCACCAAACCAGAGGCTGATTTTCCACCGGTCTCGCATGGAAACGGTCCCGTCGACCCCAACGGCTGTTTAAAAACCGCTCAAACTGAAGTCACACTTCATTAACTCAAAGAGGAATTTCTGGTTCTGTTGAAAAATTAATGATAAAATAAAAACTGCTGCCTGTTGGAAAGTCAGAGGTGTTGCAGAGGGAGAGACTGAAATCTACAGATCTCCATGAACGCGTCGGGGTGTTGTGGTTGTTGCCTGGCAACAGCTGAGCTGATGAGGTCAGGTGGAGCATCTGCAGGTAGCAGCTGGGCGTCCGTCGGGAACCAGGTGCTTCTGGTTTTGAATGTCTTGTTGGTGGACTTGGAGGGGTCCTGAAATGATCCGAGGCAACGGTTGCTCCAGCAGAGGATCCAGCTGCTGCAGAGGCAGAAGATGATGAGCTGGTACCGGTCCAGCTGGTACCGGTCCAGCTGGTGTCTCCTGCTAGCCTGGACTAGAACCTCCATACTAACTTCATCCAGAGAACATCTCCATCAGAACAAGAGTATCTCCAGGATGGATGGATGGATGGATGGATGGATGAATGGATTATGGATGGATGGATGGATGGATAGATAGATGGATAAATGGATTATGGATGGATGGATAGATGGATGGATGGATGGACAGATGGATGGATGGATGGATGGATGGATGGATGGATGGATGGATGGAGAATGGATGGATGGATGGATGGATGGATGGATGGATGGATGGATGGATGGATGGATGGATGGATGGATGGATGGATGGATGGATGGATGGATGGATGGATGGATGGATGGATGGATGGATGGATGGATGGATGGATGGATGGATGGATGGATGGATGGATGGATGGATGGATGGATGGATGGATGGATGGATGGATGGATGGATGGATGGATGGATGGATGGATGGATGGATGGATGGATGGATGGATGGATGGATGGATGGATGGATGGATGGATGGATGGATGGATGGATGGATGGATGGATGGATGGGTGGACAGATGGATGGATGGATGGATGGATGGATGGATGGATGGATTGGATGGATGGATGGATGGACTGGATGGATGGATGGATGGATGGATGGATGGATGGATGGATGGATGGATGGATGGATGGATGGATGGATGGATGGATGGATGGATGGATGGATGGATGGATGGATGGATGGATGGATGGATGGATGGATGGATGGATGGATGGATGGATGGATGGATGGATGGATGGATGGATGGATGGATGGATGGATGGATGGATGGATGGATGGATGGATGGATGGATGGATGGATGGATGGATGAATGGATGGATGAATGGACAGATGGAATCGATGGATGGATGATGGATGGATGGATGGATATATGGATGGACAGATGGATGGATGGATGGATGGATGGACAGATGGACAGATGGATGGATGGATGGATGGATGGATGGATGGATGGATGGATGGACAGATGGATGGATGGATGGATGGACAGATGGACGGATGGATGGATGGATGGATGGATGGATGGATGGTGTAACCAAGACTGCACGAGCGGTAGATAGTGAGCATAAAAACAGATGAATAAAAAAGAGCAGGATCTGGAGTGGTCCACAAGTTTGTTTTTCTTTTTATTCTTTCTGTGCAAAAAGGCAAACCATAAAGCGCGTCGACCAGGTTACTCCTGGTCAAACATCTCAGTAGCTTGAAGCATTAGCCTTAACTCCTTCAAGTTGCTTCTACAAATTACAATAAAATGTAAACAAGTGCTCTGCAGACAGGATAACTGTCCTCCACCAGTTGTCCATCTGCATTATTAAAAAAACAAAACAAAAAAAAATATGCCCAGACCTCGGATTTCATCATTTTAGTGGGTTGGTAAATGTCCTGCGTGCTAACACCACTTTCCTCCATGCTAACGTTACGATGCCAATGTTACAAGCTACATATTCACAGGAGACACAGTTGCAAGTCACTCAGACTTGAATGAGGCTGATATTACACATCCTGGTAATTGATCGCGATAATGAGATGAAGTCAAACATAAACGGTAATCGTTATGGCGTTAAATTTGTACCACGCTTTACCGTAATACCGCTAACCGTTCCATTCCTACCACTGAGAGACTGAGGAGTTAAGGAAGAACCTGAAGAGGTTCAAGGTTTAAACCTCCAGTGATTTTTGCATAGAAATTCAAAACTGTATCAGTCTTTTTAGTTTATATTTGTTTTAAGGTTCCAGTTGAGCTTTAATGGAACCAACAGGCCCGGAGGTGTCGGGCCAGACCAGGACCTGTCTGCGTTCGTCGTGAACCAGTCTGTTTGCCGTCATGCCTCGTATGTGTCTTCCTGTTTGTCTTCTAGAAACACCAGATATGAGGGATGAGCGGTTTAACTGGGCCGGTCCTGCTGAAAGCTGCCTCAGCGATGGAAAAGACGATCCGTCCAGCAGAACTAATAAAATTTTTCATCTGGGAGGCAGCTGAGAGCCGTCGTACAGTAAACACAGCTCCTCCGTCCGTTAGGTCATCTGGCCCAGCGGAGGAATCCCATTTAGCAGCTGATAAAAGCATTTGGGCCGAGTGCTGGAGCCCCGGGCGGCCCGGAGGAGTCCTTCACCTCATCTGGGTTTAGCCGCTGAGCGATCTCCACGGAGCCATTTAAGGCGGGCGGTTGGCCGGCTGCAGGGAAAGTGTGGGCAGTCTGGGACACGCGCAGATGAGCGGGATCAAAGCGCTGCTGGCCGCAGTTTAACGCTGGAAAAACCATCGCCAGCTGCACGGGCCAGAGAAGAAGAGCAGACCGGAGCGAGGGGGCTGGGCCCGGATTAGTGCTCCGCTTAATTGCTCTGGACTGTTAAAATTAAGAGCTCCGGTTTCACGACTGCACCTCAGCCGTGCAGGCTCGGCCCATTTCTCCGGGCTGGCTTCAGTTCCAGCCGGCAGCGACCCGAGCAGAGAGCCGGCCCGTCCTGCCAGTCCGTCTCAGAGTCCTGCAGCTGTCAACGTCCATCACCGCTCCAAATACTCCAAATACTTCATCGCCGTGGCGTCCAAACTCTGGATTGAAATATCGGCTCCTTCAGGTTCTACCAGAACCACCTGCTTCCACTTCCACGAGTGAATCTCATAATGTTGTTTAGGGAGGCACGATAACTGTTTTTTAAAACCGATACCGATAACCGATAACACACACATATATCTAAGATCATTACATCAATACTATGAACAAAACCAAAAACAGTTTTGACTCTTTAAATGAACAGATATTTATTTTTTCTAATGAAAAACTATTATCAAGCCTCTCAAACATTTTCTTAAAGCTATCAAACAAACCTATTTGATATCTCATATCAACTTAAATAAGGTTCATTACTGACTGATATAAAAAATAAAGGCTCCTTGAACTGATGGAAATACATGCATGAGAATTACTAACTGAAAAAGACGAACATTTAAAGGACTTTGACTTGTGGTTCCATTTAAATTAATACCTTTAATAAAAGTAAATGAGGTTCAGTGATTTTTTTGTTTTTTTTTTAATCTCATGGAAGCTTTAGATAAGAGAGATGAGGGAGAAGGGAAACTGCTGCTGGCTTGCGCATGTTAGCATTAGCTTCCGTTAGCTCGCGTTAGCGCCATTTCAAAACTCCATGGAAGCGATTGTTATGTTGTAGGTGGCTGATCAGGTTTTACGTATTAAAGCTTGTGCTTCCCTCCTCGTAGAATTCACTCGGAGGATTCGTCACAAATAACCACCAAACTATCTTCTTCTGAAACTTTAACGAAGTTCCACGCCGCCATGTTTGTTGTGATCAGCGCTGTGCTGCAGGCTGCATTCAAGGTGTAACGTAAATTCCCACGTTCCCTCTTTTGCTAGTCGTTCTTTCAGCCTTTTCTATTTTTTCTTTTTTTATGTGTAACATGAGGGAAAATACTGCAAATATCAATTAAAGTCAGCAACTACTAAAATTATGACCGAGTTAACGAGTTGTTTTCTGGCATGAGGGGGTATTCTTGATTTTCCTGATTGAGAAATTGTTTTTTTGATTATGCCGACGTTACTTGAACATAACATTCACTGCCGGTCATTCAAGGCTCAGAGGGAGCGAGGCACTGCTGTGTTGACAAAAATATATATGTTATCAGGGCTATTTGTCGTGATATCGGACTTATCGGAATGACGTCATAATTTCCTGTTAACGGCCCAATAATTATCGGCCCGATAGTTATCGTGCATCCCTAATATTGTTGATTTATCCAGTAAAACAGGATGAGGGACAGTCGGTTACATCATCCTTGTTCAGACACAAACCGTCCTCCACGGACCTCCTGCTGATCTTCAGCACCGCCACGGTTCAAATATGAACTGAACGGATGTTTGTTCTCCTTCTTCCCAAGTAAACCCGTTTTGAATATCCAGATCTCACGAGCAGACACGTCTAGGCCTTGTCTGGGCTTCCTCTGGCACATGTGGCTCTGCTACGGCGCTGGAAAGTCTTATGTGGACCTCATGTGATCCAGACGTCCAGGAATGGGCCAGACTTTGGTCCCAGCAGGAGCCAGATGTGATGAGCCTGATATTTACGTGAACTACAGTGTTGTGAGGACCAGAGAGCCACCGTACTGGTCCTGACTTAACCAGGACCAGAGAAACCTGTAGACCAGGGCCACGTTTCTACCAGACGCTCTTTGCTCTCTGGGAGGTCATTTCTGCTGCATTAAAGGAAGTAAAATATAAAAATTAAAAAAAAAAGAACAACTTACAAATGAGAATCAGTGATTTTCTGATCCATTCAGACTGAAAACATGTCTGAAAAAACATTTAAAAATCTCAACAAGGTTGAAAAACTTTCTGACGTACTTTAAAAGAAACGCTAGCTTTTCTAAAGGCGACAGTATCCTGATTACCGCTCCTGTAAAATTAGCCTAAAACGCCTGTCCAAGTCATACTCAAAGTAAACTGAAAGCTGTTCTTAAACCGGTTGTAGCTCATGGATGGTTTTGGTCTCTTGAAAGGTTGAAAGTTTTTCCCCCAACTGTCAGAATCACTCTAATTGCTACTAGCATTGAGTAATCTAAGTTTTAACACAGTGAAATATAAGTTTTTTATTTCCCCCTGAATTTTCTTTTGTAAACAGATGTCTGCAGATGAGTGCAGCTGTGACTTATTAGCTGGAAAACACAATGGGACCACAGCATGATGCCTTACCTAGTGCAAGTTCAAATTTGATAACAATACCACTAAAAATGAGTATTTCACACATGTTTTTAGAAGAGTATGTCTAGGCGTTTCCAAAAATGTCCATTTGGAGTCTCCAAAAGGACACTTGGATAACCATGGCCACATACCTTGGATAAAAGTCATAACTACCTTCTACAGCACAGCAAACATAGCAAACTACTCACATATTTACACACATTTACAATTATAACCAATTACAGGTTATTTGCAGGTTTTTTTATACAAACATAATTTCATAAATGACGCATTGACGCACGTTTTTACTGGGCTGCGTTACGCAGGTAGTTTCTGGTTGTGGCTTTGTCTCCACCCCCTGAACCGATGCATCGCTGTGTTCAGAATTTCATTGGCTATTCAATACGCCAGTCATCAGCATGATTGGTTCTAACTGGCTCAGTTTTTACACGACACAATGGGGGCGTGGGCTTCCTTTCAACGCTGGCCCTCATTGGCTGTTGTAGACTGTGGACAGGACAGGGACGCTGCTATATGGACGTATGAGGTGTCAATCTAAAGGTCAGCCTACAGGCTCCATTTTAAAACCAAAGAATCCATTATTAAACACGCAAACGGCGAGTCAGCAAACAAAACCCGGAAGTTCGACCGCCGACAGGCTAATTTTTAAATGACGCAGCAGATTTTTGTGGATATTTACTGGTATAATAATGGACTAAATTCTTTACTGGATTGGATTGACTGGACCTTTGTGAATGTAACCAGACCATTTTTGTGGGAATATTTTTGATCGGACGACTTCTATAAGGCTTCAATTGGTGAGTTGCGTGAATTTTGTAACTGTTTGTTTGTTTGTGGTGTGACACAGGTGTTGATTTTACCTGCTGTTATGATTATACTCTGAAATGGTTTGCATTGATTGAATTGCAAGAATCTTAGCTTTCCAAAGATACGTCACATGACTACCTCACGTAACATGTGAGCTGCGGAAATTACGGTTTAGTTTTGGAAATTATGGACTCGGGCCGTCGGAATGGTAATGGGTTATTGATGTTATACATTTGGTGAAAATACCAACAAGATGTAGCAAACCTTACTTCACTGCCTCTGTCGTAAAGCGTGCCTCCTTTCAGAGACGGGCTACAGCTTTGTTCTGCTTTGCAGAAGCGGGGAAAACTGCAGTTCCTTGAATGGCCACTAGGGTTCGGCTCCAAATGTCGTCCGTAAAGATGCTGCTGTTGATTTTTTTCCAACTGCTGTTTTTGGCGACGGGATAACGGAGGCATGAAAACAGCTGTCCTATCCAAAGGTCCAAATTAGAGGTCTTCACGGGTCCACTTTCATGGACCCGAACCCGAATGGACCCGTGAAAACTCGACCCGAAACCGACCCGACCCGAGCTATTATCATAAGTCTGGGAATCCGAACCCGAATGGACCCGCAATATTTGGACCCGGAACCGACCCAAGTCTTTAGTTTCCGACCACGAACCGAACCGAGTTACCCGAATAGAACCGAGACAATCCAGCCCATAGTTGCTCATGTTAAAGTTGTCTAGCGTTGAATAAAACTTGATTTTCTTACCTAAAGTTGTCTTCTTCTACCGGTTCAGTTGCTACATAGGCTACGTGATTTAAACAACAATAAATCAACATCGTTATTTTCTTTGTGGATACAGATGCTATTGGTAGCAACTGCTAACGCTAATAGCCTACAGCGGTCAGGATGCGTAATAAATATGTTCTCTCATCCAGCGTTGTCATGTTGGTGATCCGTTGTGCTTTACAGCTGCTGGGCAAACCGCTAATAACACGCTACGGCAACACGATTGTTTCACGACAAACACGCCACGTTAATGAATAATTAATTAAACTGGCCCGAGTCCTGACATTGGCTTCCACCGCCAATATCTTTACCTTTCTGGAGTAAACACGGACCCAGCCTATCAGAGAGCACCGACCGGACCCGAGACTAACTGACCAAACCCGGAGTCATGTATGGACCCGAGACCCGATTCGGGTCGGGTCGGAACCTCGGGTTTTCGGGTTGTTGGGTTATTCCGAAGACCTCTAGTCCAAATATGTCGCCGTTAAGGTCACTACCTGTCATGTTCGCGAAGGTTTTGCAAACCTTTGTTCACATTTTCCCAAATAGAAATAAGTGATTATTAACCCTTTAGAGCCCAGCGCTCATAAATAAGTCCCTTAAAGGCAGAATCGCCTGTTTGGAGCCTTTAAATACTTTAAGTATAAGCTTTTATAGTTTTTTATATACAGTGATGCCTTATTTTTCGCAGTTAACGGGGACCGGCGCACCACCCCCATCCCGCGAGCTTCAAAATCCACGAACTGGAGCCGGAGCCCCCCGAGCCTAAATAATATGTTTAAAATATGTTTAGACAAAGACTCAACTGTGGTCTTTCTGTTACCTTCGCAGCCTGTGGTCTCTGAACTATAGTAAACAAACCGCTCTTTCATCTAACTTCGTCATCTAACTACATTACCCATAAGGCAACCTTCTTAAAGGGGCCAAGCTGGTTCACAGCATTTCTTCGCAGTGAGAACGCGCACAACATCCTGTGATGTTTCCGCAATTTTTTTCTTGATTTTTTTTTTTAATATTATATATTTCTGAAAAAAATCCACGAATAACTAAAACCATGGAAATTAAAGCGCAAATTGGCGAGGGATCGCTGTAAAGTATTTTTAGGAAGCCAAAGCTCGGCATGAGAGAATAAATGAAACCACGAGGACACATTTTAGTTGGAGCGTCGTTGGTCGGCTGCTGCTTGTGTAAACTGATCCCCACATCTATCAGCTGTCTGGTCTCTAATCCGGATCTTTCCGGGTCTCCATGGAGCTGGTGTGTCGTGCAGATAGGCGGGAGCCCCGTCGTCCTCCGGTGGTGGTCAGGTAGCTCTCCAGCCAGTAAGTAGGTGAGACCTGACGGCTCCCAGACTCCTCTGATGGACGTCGCACCTCCTCATCTCTGTCACGCAGCGCTGCTTTTCCCATCAGCCTCCTCTGCGTCCTCGTTGTCGATCTCCATCCGTCCATCGGTCCTCCACGCCGTCCTTTTATCAGAGTTGGTCTGAGGAGAAACTTGGCTCAGATACGACTTCAAATATTCTTCTTTGTCGTTTACGACGTGAAACAAACATCCAGCGGAGTGACATCACTGGATGGAGATTCCCCAGACCTCCAGACCTCCAGACCTCCACCCTCCTCCCAACACAGCTCCACTGTCTCATCCTCCACCTCAGGAGATGCTGGAGCTCCTCCTCCTCCCACCTGTCCGTCTCCAGCAGTCAGGTGGAGAAACATCTGGAGAGACTGAACATCTGTCAGTCCCAGAGTCCTGAAGGTCTGTGTGGACCAGCTATGTGGATTCTACAGCAGCTCTTCAACATCAGAACCAGGAGAAGATTCCAGAACTGTGGAGGACATCCTGGCTTGTTCCAGGACCAAGAAGATCTCATCCATCTTCTCCTGATGACTACAGACCTGCAGTTCTAACATCCACCATCATGAAAGTCCCGGAGAGACTTTTATTGGTCCACCTGAAGAAGCAAACAAGCTCCTTCCAGGACCTGCTGCAGTTTGTTCATCATCGGGGGTTGGAGTTGAAGACACAGCTGGATGTCTCTACCATCAACTGGACCACTGACAACCTGACTAACAGGCCACAGTTGGAGAGGCTGAATTTACCTTCTCACCTTCTCAAAGCTCAGGAGAACCACAAGGGACTGGACTCTGACCACTGATCTTCACTCTGGACACCTCAGACCTCCAGAACCAGCCCGAGTCCAGACATCTGCAGAAACACTCAGATGACCCTGATGGACCAGAGACTGAGGACAGACAACTGATGGACAAGAGACTGAGGACAGAGGACTGATGGACTGCTTTATAGTCTGGTGTGGAGACAATCATCTCATCTTGAATGTCAACAAGACAGAGGAGATGATTGTGGACTCTTGGAGGACCAGGAACGAGTCCTACAGCATCTCCATCATGGAGAAGAAGTGGAGGAGTATAAATACGTCAGTGTCCACCTGGACAACAGACTGGACTGGAGACACTGATGCTGTTGAGAAGGACAGAGGAGACTTTACTAAACATAAACATGTTGATGTTTGACTGTTAATTTCCATTTTGAATAAATAAAACCAGCTGAAATCAGAGTTGCTGTTATACCAGCAGGGACCAGCTTTAGGACGGACATCTGGACCTCCAGAAGGACATCTGGACCTCCAGCAGGACGTTTGGACCTCCAGCAGGACATCTGGACCTCCAGCAGGACATCTGGACCTCCAGCAGGACATCTGGATGGTTTCAGATCTGAAGCTAAAACTGAAAATTGATTAGATCTCCATTAATTGCACAGCGGCTGGTTTTAGGGGGAGGAGCTGCTCCACTTTACTCCTCCCCTCTGCTGTCGATTAAATCAGTCGCAGCTTTGGACGTTAAAGACGAGACCAAGATCTCCTGATGAATCACAACAAACGTTCAGTAAACAGTCAAGAAAGAGTTAACAGCAGAACAAATGTAGCTCCCACGTCTCCACATGTTTAAATCAACCGTGCAGACATTTTAAATGACATTATTTCAGTTCTTCACAATAAATACAGCAGTAAATACGTCCGTGCTGACAGATGGAAGCCATCCTGGACCAGAAGAGGAAGTGAAACCAAACAATTAAGACGGGAAGTTGGTGTGAAAAAGGAAATGAGAGACGACCAAAATTTAATAAACACAAAGCTGAAACCCAACATCCTGGCACCGCGTCCCGGTTCTGGACCCGCCGTGTCATCGTCTGGTTTCTGCTGCGAGGAATGAAGGAACACGAGCTTCGGGCTGAAACGTCCGAGCAGATTTTTCTGGGGGGACCACAGACAGAAGAAGAGGCTCTGGGCCAAGTTCCTCTCAGAGAGGAATGTGGCGGTGCAACGTAATGAGCGGGAATTACCAGCCAGCGCCACAAAAACAATGTGACGAGGAAGTTAATTAGCAGCTCTGACATTCTCAAACTCAATTGTGGAAACTTAAAGACCCACAGAAATCCGGTTTCTACGGATGAAGAGGACGATGGGCATCTGGGAGGAAACGGGTCAGGAAAATAAAACCTGAAATGATCTGTTGATGAGTCTCATCATTTCTGTCTGGGTCAGAATAATTAAAGGACGGTTAGGACATCTTCTTATGAGTATCACCTGAAGATCTCTTCACACAGGCAGGAACTGGTCCTGGTCCTGATGGACCAGAGCCTCCACAGGGAGGGTTGGGAGGAGTTCATGTCCAGGATGAGACGGGTCGGCTGCACAGATGGTTACAGATGACGCGTTGCAGCTGGACCTGGTTCCTGGTTCCTGGTCGAGGCTGCAGCAAACCAGACTGTGATGGAGGACGATGATGGCCGTGTAGAAGTTCACCGTCATCTTCAGGTTCAGCCTCCACTCTTTGAGCTCCTGGGTGATGGTTTTTCCGATTTTGATTCCATTATCGATACTGTTTAACAATTAGATTCTTTATCGATTCTAATTTGTGCAAAAAGGAGAACAAACAGTTCTTTTAGCATCATTTTTTTTTACTTAGAAGTCGCGACCTTACAAACTCAACAGCGAGGTCAAAAGAGGCCCAAAGCCTGGATAACGTGTTAACTGTTGTAATATGTAACTGTGCAAATACACAAGAATGTGTAACATTTTACTAACAGATTTTTACTAATAGAAATGAAAAAAAAATCTCCCTTTTAAAAGGATATATGAGCTCACTAAGCACTCAAATATAATAATAAAGAAAGATAAATAGTACCAAATACAACGGAACAGTGCATAGTACAAATCTGCAAATACTATGAAGAATTAACAATTCTTTAGCAGTAAAATAATCATGTCTTCCAGCCTCTGAACCAGCCAGACTCTCTCTCGTCACGGTCATCTTCTAAATGTAATGCAGAAGGCATTCGTTTAATAGCATAGCGTTAATTTTATAGCGTGTTTTACAAAGAAGAACATAGGCAGCGGGATAGCTACTAACCAGAGTTACCAGAGGAGATCTTAGCTTGGCTACTGCTGCTGGGTTGAGATCCATCAGTCTGAAGCGTCAAAAACACGACACTCGTTATCGCATGTTGTGTGCGCAAATGTTTCTGCATGTTAGCCGTGTTCCCTCCCGACGCTGTTATCTCCACTTTACAATGACTGCTAGTTGCCTTGTTGCCATCTTTCTTTGTGAAGTGAAGCCAAACTTTGGAGCGTTTGAACCTGGTGGGCACCATTGTTGTTTACAACTGCAATGCGTGTGCTAAACCGACGTAACTTAATCACGTAAGTGCTTTCTGGAATTGACTGTGCGTAACTTGCGTAAATTATCGTGAGATTCGTGCTGGTTGGAACCGATAAGAGAATCGCTGGAATTGAAACACACAGGACCAGTTCTCTGCAGGAACCGGTTCTCTACAGGAACCAGTTTCTTTAGAGAACCGGTTCTCTACAGGAACCGGTTCTCTACAGGAACCAGTTTCTGTAGAGAACCAGTTCTCTACAGAAACCGGTTCCTGTAGAGAACCAGTTCAGGGCAGGGCAACAACTCCAGAGGATTTATTTCCTAGTTTTTTGCTCCCAACTCTGGAAATATTGGACATTCTGGTCAAAGGTGCTCTCACATTTGCGCTCGCAGTGAAACGCCGGATGAGAGGAAAGCTAGCCAGAGCGCTCGTCCGCCTTCGCCAGTGCGACATCGTACAGCACTTCTGGGAATATGCTCCACCTGATTCCTGCCTACAGGCAGAAACTAAAGCTCTGCAAACCTGTAGGACCTCAAAGAAGTGGACCAGTGAAGCAGTGGAGGATCTCCAGGCGGGTTTGGACTCTACTGACTGGGATGTTTTCAGGACTGCTACCAACAATCTGGATCAGTACACAGAGGCTGTGACGTCATACATCAGCTTCTGTGAAGACTGCTGTGTCCCATCACGCACCAGGGTGAGTAACAACAACGACAAACCCTGGTTCACAGCCAAACTCAGACAGCTAAGGTTGGCAAAGAAAGAGGCCTTCAGGAGTGGGGACAAAGACAGATTCAGAGAGGCAAAGTACAAGTTTAGCAAGGCGGTGAGAGAAGATAAACGACTGTACTCTGAGAAGCTCCAACACCAGTTCTCAGCTAACGACTCAACGTCTGTCTGGAATGGGCTTAGGCAGATCACCAACTACAAGCCTAAAGTCCCCCACTCCATCAACGACCGACGCCTAGCCAACGACCTGAACCACTTCTACTGTTGTTTTGAAAAACAAAGGGACAGTCCTGCAACCGTCCCCCACAACCCCCCCAACAGCTCCAGCTGCAGACCTGGTGCAGCCAGAACAGCCTTGAGCTCAACGCTCTAAAGACAGTGGAGATGGTTGTGGACTACAGGAAGAACTCAGCCCCCCCCTGCCCCCATCACCGTCTGTGACTCCACTATGGACACTGTGGAGTCTTTCCGCTTCCTGGGAACTGTCATCTCCCAGGACCTTCAGTGGGAGCTGAATATCAGCTCCCTCATCAAGAAAGCACAGCAGAGGATGTATCTTCCTGAAGGCAGCTGCAGAAATTCAGTCTGCCGAAGACAATGATAGTACACTTCTACACAGCCATCATTGAGTCCATCCTCACCTCCTCCATCACCATCTGGTCTGCTGCTGCCACCGCCAAGGACAAGAGCAGGCTGCAGCGTGTCATTCAGTCAGCTGAGAAGGTGATTGGCTGCAATCTCCCATCACTTCAGGATCTGGACTCCTCCAGGACCCTGAGACCTGGACTTGGACTCCTCCAGGACCCTGAGACCTGGATCTGGACTCCTCCAGGACCCTGAGACCTGGACCTGGACTCCTCCAGGACCCTGAGGCCTGGACCTGGACTCCTCCAGGACCCTGAGACCTGGAGCTGGACTCCTCCAGGACCCTGAGACCTGGAGCTGGACTCCTCCAGGACCCTGAGACCTGGAGCGGACTCCTCCAGGACCCTGAGACCTGGACCTGGACCTGGACTCCTCCAGGACCCTGAGACCTGGATCTGGACTCCTCCAGGACCCTGAGACCTGGACCTGGACTCCTCCAGGACCCTGAGGCCTGGACCTGGACTCCTCCAGGACCCTGGACCCTGGACTCCTCCAGGACCTGAGACCTGGAGCTGGACTCCTCCAGGACCCTGAGGCCTGGACCTGGACTCCTCCAGGACCCTGAGACCTGGAGCTGGACTCCTCCAGGACCCTGAGGCCTGGACCTGGACTCCTCCAGGACCCTGAGACCTGGACCTGGACTCCTCCAGGACCCTGAGGCCTGGACCTGGACTCCTCCAGGACCCTGAGACCTGGAGCTGGACTCCTCCAGGACCCTGAGACCTGGACCTGGACTCCTCCAGGACTCTGAGGCCTGCAGGGAAGATTGTGGCTGACTCCTCCGCCCCCGGACACCAACTCTTTGAGTCACTCCCCTCTGGCAGGAGGTTGCGGTCCATCAAAACCTCACGCCACAAGAACAGTTTTTTTCCCATCTGCTGTCGGCCTTATCAATAAGACCCGGAACCCCCCGACACCCCCCCCCTCTCCCCCTCTGACTCTGACACTGCTGTCACATTGGCAGAACTCAGAACACTATGGTTACATTAACGCTCAGTTTGGACTTTAATGGCACATCACTCTTGGTCGCTCTGCCCTTAATGCAAAAAAACAGCTTGTGTATATATATTTATATTTATATTGCAATATTTTTAGTTTACATTGTTTGCTATATTTTTTCCCTTAATTGCATGCACCATCATCGCCACAACAAATTCCTCATATGTGTAAAATCGTACCTGGCAATAAAGTTGATTCTGATTCTGATTCTGCTTTTATCTTTTGTCTTCTGCTGCAGTTTGAGTGATGTTCTCTGATGGTTTTTGTCCATTTCTGACGACTGATGTTAGTCACTTGTGAACACATGAAAGCGTTAGAATAAAAGAAGAACCAAGGCGGTGGACACACAGCATGAGCACGATGAGTCAAAATACCTGGATGTATGACGTCAGTGAACACGAGCTATGACTTTACCTGATAAGGTACCTACAGTTAACATGGATGTGAAATCTATCGATGGAGATGAAAACTTGGTGCCAGGGTCCAAATCTACCGTAGAGGAACTGCAGCCTCTAGCGGTCGGTAGAGGAACTGCAGTCTCTAGCGGTCAGTAGAGGAACTGCAGCCTCTAGCGGTCGGTAGAGGAACTGCAGTCTCTAGCGGTCGGTGGAGGAACTGCAGCCTCTAGTGGTCGGTAGATGAACAGCAGCCTCTAGCGGTCGGTAGAGGAACTGCAGTCTCTAGTGGTCGGTAGAGGAACCGCAGTCTCTAGTGGTCGGTGGAGGAACCGCAGCCTCTAGCGGTCGGTGGAGGAACCGCAGCCTCTAGCGGTCAGTGGAGGAACTCCAGCCTCTAGTGGTCGGTAGAGGAACTGCAGCATCTAGTGGTCGGTAGAGGAACAGCAGCCTCTAGTGGTCAACAGAGGAACTGCAGCCTCTAGTGGTCAACAGAGGAACTGCAGCCTCTAGTGGTCGGTAGAGGAACAGCAGCCTCTAGCGGTCGGTGGAGGAACCGCAGCCTCTAGCGGTCGGTGGAGGAACCGCAGCCTCTAGCGGTCGGTGGAGGAACCGCAGCCTCTAGCGGTCGGTTGAGGAACTCCAGCCTCTAGCGGTCAGTAGAGGAACTCCAGCCTCTAGTGGTCGGTAGAGGAACTGCAGCATCTAGTGGTCGGTAGAGGAACAGCAGCCTCTAGCGGTCGGTGGAGGAACCGCAGCCTCTAGTGGTCGGTGGAGGAACCGCAGCCTCTAGCGGTCAGTAGAGGAACTCCAGCCTCTAGCGGTCAGTTGAGGAACTGCAGCCTCTAGCGGTCAGTAGAGGAACTGCAGCCTCTAGCGGTCGGTAGAGGAACTTGTCTTGTGGTCGGTGGAGGAACTGCAGCTCCCCGTTATTCACTGTAGAGTAATGAGTTTATTTCCAGATGGATATAAACTTAAAGGCCAATTATATCAGTTTTCTGTCAGGTTTTATGTGAGTTTCCTCTTATATAGATAGTTGGGGGGGGGTTCCTAGTTGTCAGTTTCATGAAAGATGTCGTTAAGCGTCTGAACCATAATCCATCCCATCTGTCAGCTCCACAGCTCCTCGTATCAGGTGACGTTCTTGGAAACACTTGTCATACGTGTATTCGCCAACATCAGAAATCCTCGACTCTTCATCAAGTGACTCCTCCTGTGAGCTGATTGGCTGCCTCTCTCCCAGCTCCCTCTAAGCTACCAATCAGCAGACAGGAAGTGGTGATTACAGCTCCTCAAGGCTGATCCTACCTGCATGTGCTTCTGATTTGAGCTGTTTTCATTGGCACCAGCCACAGACACTCGTACTCCATTTTCATTTCCTTTAACATGGAGGTAAGAGCCCCCCCCCCCCCCATTATGACAGGGTTTTTCTGCAGAATGACTCCTCGTTAGAAACATGTTTACACTCCAGTTCACTTAAGCTTCATTTATGTTCAGAAAGAAAAAATCTAAAGATTAAACATGTTTTTGACATGTCCTCAGAGGTCATTTAAACAGCTCATCTGTTTTTCATCTTCATTAAACCAGAACAGGTTTTTTATGTTAAAATTTTATGTTTCAGTTTCATTTGAAGGAACATTTGATGTTTTTAGGAAGTGCTGTCTGGTCCTAAACCCCGCCCCCATCCAGGGAGCTCCACCCCCAGACCAAAATTAATAAACTTGTAAAATAAAACATTAACTAAAAGACAAAATTAAGTGAAATAATAATAAATAAAATATATATATATATATATATATATATATATATATATATATAAATAAAATAATTTATGAGTCTGAAGACAGAGACTGAAGGATGATGTTCAGTGTGGTCAGTGGTTCTGACCCACAGGTAGGATGACAGGTAGAAGAGAAGGAGAACATCTGGAATCAGGTGGATGAAATGATGCAGAAGGACTGAGGAAGTTGACTCTGATCCTGTCATGGTTCTGCTCCTCTACCTGCTGCAGCTCAGGTGTTCAGAATAAATCAGTTCACCTGTTCTGCCTTTTTCAGCAGGCTCAGTCCTCCAGGTCTCTCCAGGTCTCTCCCAGGTCTCTCCAGGTTTCTACAAGTCTTTCTAGATTTCTCCAGGTCTCTCCCAGGTCTCTCTAGGTTTCTACAAGTCTTTCTAGATTTCTCCAGGTCTCTCCAGGTCTCTCCCAGGTCTTTCCCAGGTCTCTCCAGGTCTCCACGAGTATCTCCCAGGTCTCTCCCAGGTCTCTCCAGGTCTCTCCCAGGTCTCTCCCAGGTCTCTCCCAGGTCTCTCCAGGTCTCCTAAGGTATCTCCCAGGTCTCTCCCAGGTCTCTCCCAGGTCTCTCCAGGTCTCCTCAGGTATCTCCCAGGTCTCTCCAGGTCTCTCCAGGTTTCTCCAGGTCTCTCCCAGGTCTACCCAGGTCTCTCCAGGTTTCTCCAGGTCTCTCCAGGTCTCTTCAGGTCTCCCCAGGTCTCTCTAGGTCTCTCCCAGTCTCTCCAGGTCTCTTCAGGTCTCTCTCAGGTCTCTTCAGGTCTCTTCAGGTCTCCCCAGGTCTCTCCAGGTCTCTCCCAGGTCTCTCCCAGGTTTCTCCAGGTCTCTCCCAGGTCTTTCCAGGTCTTTCCCAGGTTTCTCCAGGTCTCTCCAGGTCTCTCCCAGGTCTCTCCCAGGTCTACCCAGGTCTCTCCAGGTTTCTACACGTCTCTCCAGGTTTCTCCAGGTCTCCTCAGGTCTCTCCAGGTCTCTCCCAGGTCTCTCCCAGGTTTCTCCAGGTCTCTCCCAGGTCTTTCCATGTTTCTCCCAGGTCTCTCCAGGTCTCTCCCAGGTCTCTCCAGGTCTCTCCCAGGTCTCTCCAGGTTTCTCCAGGTCACTCCAGGTCTCTCCTAGGTCTCTCCAGGTCTCTCCCAGGTCTCTCCAGGTTTCTCCAGGTCTCTCCCAGGTCTCTCCAGGTCTCTCCCAGGTCTCTCCCAGGTCTCTGATGCCTCCTCTTCCCAGAGTTCCCTGGGCCTCCTGCTGGTCCAGAGGCCTTGTTGTTTCCAACATTGTTCTTTATCTTCACTAAAGCGTTTCATCTAATCCCGACTCGTGGAACTGGAGCTTCCATATTAAACTTTTAAGGCTCCTCTGCTCAGTAATAACTGAGACTGAGGCGACGCCAGACCGTCCCCCGTATGTGGTTTTTGTTCTTTGACAACGGCCCTCGAGGGTCCTGGTTCTTTGATCCCTGACATACATACTTCTATTAAATATAACACCAAACCCACTAAAACCAAACTGCTCATGTCAAAGTTGGGCTTTTATATCTTCCCACCTTGTTAAGCAACATTTTCCAGCCAGCAGTATTGAATTTATGATTTAATTGTATAAATATCTCCCCATACGTCCAGAGCAACTGAAATACATGTTATTCAGTGTTTGACTTCTGCTTTACAGTTTAGATTTTTCAGTTGCTAAATGGCTGAATAACGGACTTTCAATCTATGAGTTTAAAGCAGAACAAAGCAGAACATTTACAAGCTTTTATGAAGCTGCAGCGATCCTGGATCTGGAAGGATCCGGAAGCACGACTGACATTCACCAGACTACGCCTGAACCAGAAGACGTCTGGTTTAGGGACAAATGTGAGGACATCTGTCTGTCTGACGGGGAAATCTGGCTGAAACTGGGTCACGTGACTGGACGGCGATCCAAACGCAGTTGCAGATCTGATCAGTCTCTGAAACGAGGTCCAACTTGATTTAAACGGGTCAAATCTTCAGCGTTGCACAAAGAACTATGGAGCAAACGTGAGACCGGTCAAGTCACGCAGGGAGGCGCTACTTCGAGTTAACAGTAAAAAAAGAAAAACACATCTACTTACTTGAACCTGTTACCTGTTATTCAAATTCAAATTCAAATTCAAATTCAAATTCAATTCAAAATACTTTATTAATCCCCCAAGGGGGAAATTCAAGTTTCAGTACACCAGGAAAAATATGGTGTACTAGGGGAGCTGCTAATGTCCAGCGCTCCTTTTCATGCCAGGTCCCGTGGTCCGAGTGCTAACTCCAGCTAACAGCCGTTAACAGCCGTTAAAACAGTTAACAACCGTTAGAACCAGTATATCTCCAAAACGATGACAAGTGAGATATCTCCAGGTCAGAGGAGGAAACACCGATGAACCAGACCGTATCCTCTGGGCAGACCGAGCTCCATTCAGTCCGGCGAGCGACGGAGCCGACCGTCCCAGAGCCCGGTTCATCATGCAGACCGGACCAGGCCGTTGTCATCTCCCCTGGCGGTGCTGGGACCCACCAGGTCTCCAGACAGCCCTTACCAGGTCAGCTGACCCATCTGGCGTGTAGACTGCTGGACGGGGCAGCATGCCGCTGCTGCTACGTCGGGGGGTCCTGTCCAGACTCCGTGACGCCGCAGCCCGGATCCAGTGGCGGTGGTTGCCGCGGGTAACAGTTCAGGACTACTTAGCTTAGATTTTCCGAACCGGCCTCCAGCGACACCGACCATGTCCGCGGTGGCAGGTCTCCACCAGCCGCAAGAGGACCGATCCGCTCCCTGCAGACAGTATGTAGACATCCGACCGCAGATCACCACAAACCGGGCACAAACTGGAGCGTCCAGCATCCAGCGTAGCAGAGACAAGTCCCGGAGCAGCAGCGAGACCATTTAGAGTGACCAGGGATCAAACTTCACGTCTAAAATACTTTCAGAGGTCATGAAGGAGCTCGGTGTTGATCACCGTCCCTCCAGAGAACATCATCCAGAGTCCAGGCTCATTAAAGCCACTACATCAAACTCTGAAAAGTCACAGCGAGGGCGGGACGAAGGGTTACCGTTGTTGTCTCTGCTGTGAGGAGACCCCGCAGGAATCTTTGGGGTTCGGTCCAGTAGACTTGGGACCCGATCTTCCGCCAAACTTCCTAAAGCTGCTATTAAGGGATAGCGAGTAGCTGGAGGGGCGTTCCCCCGCAAAGAACGCAATCTTCCACCTCCCTAAACCCGCTATCCCATCTGCGCTACCCGCTACATTATCCATAGGAGTGGTTAGGGCGTTCCACCTGTTAAACCAATCAGTGCGTCAGTAGCCGTTGCCTTTAAGAGCAGGTTGCGCTACCCGCTACCCTAAACCCACGATCGCAAGATACAGAGTTTGCGGAAAGTGCAAAAGACACGCCCACTGCCACACCTACAATGTGTGTTAGGGAGTCGGCATAGCGGGTAGCAGCTTTAGGGAAGCGGAAGATTGGATTAGCGGTTAGCGGAGGTTCCTAAACCCACAATTTGTGGGTAGCAGCTAGCGGGAGGTGTACGATCGGGGTCCTTGGCGTTTGGCCACAGCAACACGGTCCATGACAACCAGAGAAGTGGCTCTCAAGTCCTCCAGCAAAGATTTGGACTAATTTAGTTTGAATTTAGTTCTAATTTAATTTAGTGAATTCAGAGAGAAACTCTTTGATTAAGGAATCTGTAGGACGAACTTTCAACAAAGGGGATTGTGTACCGGTCCTGCTGCCTCCTCCAGGATCTGGACTGCACGGAAGACAATTTGGTCCTAACGTCCGCCACAGGTGGCCTGTGTCCATGTCCTGGTTTCTCTGGTGGTCTGTGTCCGTGTCCTGGTTTCTATGGTGGTCTGTGTCCCTGTCCTGGTTTCTCTGGTGGCCTGTGTCCCTGTCCTGGTTTCTCTGGTGGCCTGTGTCCATGTCCTGGTTTCTCTGGTGGTCTGTGTCCGTGTCCTGGTTTCTCTGGTGGTCTGTGTCCCTGTCCTGGTTTCTCTGGTGGTCTGTGTCCCTGTCCTGGTTTCTCCGGTGGTCTGTGTCCGTGTCCTGGTTTCTTTGGTGGTCTTGTCCCTGTCCTGGTTTCTCTGGTGGTCTGTGTCACTGTCCTGGTTTCTCTGGTGGACTGTGTCCGTGTCCTGGTTTCTCTGGTGGTCTGTGTCTCTGTCCTGGTTTCTCTGGTGGTCTGTGTCTGTGTCCGTGTCTCTCCGGTGGTCTGTGTCTGTGTCATGATTTCTCTGGTTGTCTGTGTCTCTCCTGTGGTCTGTGTCCGTGTCCTGGTTTCTCTGGTGGCCTGTGTCCGTGTCTCTCCCGTGGTCTGTGTCCATGTCCTGGTTTCTCTGGTGGCCTGTGTCCGTGTCTCTCCGGTGGTCTGTGTCCCTGTCCTGGTTTCTCTGGTGGTCTATGTCCGTGTCCTGGTTTCTCTGGTTGTCTGTGTCTCTCCCGTGGTCTGTGTCCGTGTCCTGGTTTCTCTGGTGGCCTGTGTCCGTGTCTCTCCTGTGGTCTGTGTCCGTGTCCTGGTTTCTCTGGTGGTCTGTGTCCGTGTCCTGGTTTCTCTGGTGGCTAGTGTCCGTGTCTCTCCGGTGGTCTGTGTCCGTGTCCTGGTTTCTCTGGTGGTCTGTGTCCATGTCCGTGTCTCTCCGGTGGTCTGTGTCCGTGTCCTGGTTTCTCTGGTGGTCTGTGTCCGTGTCTCTCCCGTGGTCTGTGTCCGTGTCCTGGTTTCTCTGGTGGTCTGTGTCCATGTCCGTGTCTCTCCAGTGGTCTGTGTCCGTGTCCTAGTTTCTCTAGTGGCCTGTGTCCGTGTCTCTCCAGTGGTCTGTGTCCGTGTCCTGGTTTCTCTGGTGGTCAGTGTCCCTGTCCTGGTTTCTCTGGTGGTCTGAGTCCCAGTCCTGGTTTCTCCGGTGGTCTGTGTCCCTGTCCTGGTTTCTTCGGTGGTCTGAGTCCCTGTCCTCGTTTCTCTGGTGGTCTGTGTCCGTGTCCTGGTTTCTCCGGTGGTCTGTGTCCCTGTCCTGGTTTCTCCGGTGGTCTATGTCCTGGTTTCTCCGGTGGTCTATGTCCGTGTCCTGGTTTCTCTGGTGGTCTGTGTCCGTGTCCTAGTGTCTCTGGTGGCCTGTATCCATGTCTCTCCGGTCGTCTGTGTCCCTGTCCTAGTTTTTCTGGTGGCTAGTGTCCGTGTCTCTCTGGTGGTCTGTGTCCGTGTCCTGGTTTCTCCGGTGGTCTGTGTCCCTGTCCTGGTTTCTCCGGTGGTCTGTGTCCCTGTCCTGGTTTCTCCGGTGGTCTGTGTCCCTGTCCTGGTTTCTCTGGTGGTCTGTGTCCGTGTCTCTCCGGTGGTCTGTGTCCCTGTCCTGGTCTCTCCGGTGGTCTGAGTCCCTGTCCTGGTTTCTCCGGTGGTCTGTGTCCTGGTTTCTGGTGGCCTGTGTCCGTTCTTAGCCACCATTAAACCCTTCTGATGGTCACCTGGATGTCCAACATGGCTCGGTCTCTTGTGGATGTCTGGGGAACTCTGAGACTTTGTTGGATTTGGACGCATCCTTGAAGCATCTTTTGTCCTCTGAAGTGTGATATTGTCCGGCTCATTCAAGACCACCCAACCGGTCCTGGTGACGCTCCCACTCAAACCACGGTAAGTCCTGATGTTGATGTTGGTCATCACAGACCTTTAAAACAGCAGGATCATTGTGTCGATCCAACCAAACGTCCCACAATGCAACAGGAGGTTAAGTGTCTCCTGGAGAACGGTTTTGCACTTCCCAGAAACCCTTCCTGGAGCTCATTTTCACTTACGGAGCCAAAACCCGACCATCCAGCATGTTTCCACACCGATCACCGTAAAATCAACGGCACGATTAAGCCTGAGTCCGACCTCCTTCCTCCACGCATCGATGACCGTGTTGACTGAGTCAGATCAGCAAAGTACGTGACAAAACTGGATCCACTAACAGGATCCTGGCAGGTCCAGCTCACCCCTCATCCCTCTGACATCAGCACATTTGTAACCCCCGACCGCCTCCTGCAGTTCAGTCCCGCCATCGGCTCTGAGCAACTCACCACCGATGATGAAGACTGGTGCCGTATGAGTGCATCTGGATCACTGTGGCCTGTTTTCATCCACCAGGACTGAACTGGTCAGAACCACTTCCCTCACGCTCAGTTTCACGTAATGTGAGTTTGGAAAAGCTGCAAAAATATATTCAGGTAAGCAGGTGGGCTGGGGCCGGGGGCCAGTTAGGGCCGGGGCCAGTTAGGGCCAGGTCCGGGGCCAGTTAGGGCCAGGGCTGGGGCCAGTTAGGGACCAGTTAGAGCCGGGGGCCCGGGGCCAGTTAGAGCCGGGGCCAGGGCCAGTTAGGGCCGGTGCCAGGGCCAGTTAAGGCCAGGGCCGGGGCCAGTTAGGGCTGGGGCCGGGACCAGTTAGGGCCGGTGCCGGGGCCAGTTAGGGCTGAGGCCAGTTAGAGCCGGGGGCCAGGGCCGGGGCCAGTTAGGGCCGGGGCCAGTTAGAGCCGGAGGCTGGGGCCAGTTAGGGCCGAGGCAGGGGCCCGGGCCAGTTAGGGCCAGGGGCCAGGGCCAGTTAGGGCCGGTGCCAGGGCCAGTTAGGGCTGGGGCCGGGGCCAGTTAGGGCTGGGGCCGGGACCAGTTAGGGCCGGTGCCAGGGCCAGTTAGGGCTGAGGCCAGTTAGAGCCAGGGGCCGGGGCCTGGGCCAGTTAGGGCCAGGTCCGGGGCCAGTTAGGGCCGGGGCCCGGGGCCCAGGCCAGCTCTTCCCTGTGCTGCTGAAGTGAACCATTCTGGATTTCCCAGAGACAGATGTCTCTTCCTTTGAAGCTGCAGAGGTTCTTCTCTTCAGTCCACCGGCGCCGTCGGCCCTGAACTTCTCGGGTCCATCTGAGCTGGACATGAACCCCGACAGTCTTGAAGTAGGTGCAGTTTTGCAGTTTTTGCTGACACGAGTTGATGGAGGATCCAGGTCCACTCCCTCCATCTCTGACCACAGGCCTGTAGTGATGCACTGCTCCTCGTTATTACCAGACTAGATGAAGACATTTGTACAAAAACATTATAGCGGATTCTTTGTCAGGATCTTGGTAATCAAACATTTCTTTAAATGTTCTGAAAATTTGATTTTTACCTGGGGGATGTCATGACCCGGGTCATGGCAGGTGTGGCTCTGTGATTGGCCAGTCTCAAGAGTGTCCAGCTGGCGGTTCGGACCTGGAGGACCTCCAGCTTCGTTCCCGCCTCTCTGCCAGTTTGGATGACGCTCTGAAGCCTTGTGTTTTCTGTTCAATAATTTATTTCTTCGTTTGAGCAAAGACCTTTGTTTGACTTTCTTTCTTTACGCCAACAACCATTGTTGGACCTGTTTTTGGTTGTTGCTGAATATTTAGTTTGAAACAGAGGAACGCAGGTTTTCTTGGAGCCGCTAGAAACTGGAAGAGTCAGGAAGTGATTACGTTAGAGGTCTTCAGAACAAACCGACAACCCGAAAACCCGAGGTTCTGACCCGAATCGGGTCTCGGGTCCATTCAAAAGACGTGACTCCGGGTTCGGGTCTGAATCGGTACAGTTAGTCTCGGGTCCGGTCGGTGCTCTCTGACAGGCTGGGTCTGCGTTTACTCCAGAGAGGTAAAGATATTGGCGGTGGCAGCTAATGTCAGGACTCGGGGCAGTTAAATTAATTATTCATTTACATGGTGTGTTTGTCATGAAAAAACCGTGTTGCTGTAGCATGTTATTAGCATGTTATTAGCGTGTTATTAGCGGTTTGCCCAGCAGCTGTAAAGCACAACGGATCGCCAACATGACAACGTTGGATTAAAGAACATATTCACGACACGTCCTGACCGGTGTAAGCTATTAGCGTTAGCAGTTGCTACCAATAGCATCTGCTAATGCTAATAGCCTACACGTCCTGACCGGTGTAGGCTATTAGCGTTAGCAGTTGTTACCAATAGCATCTGCTAATGCTAATAGCCCACACGTCCTGACCGGTGTAGGCTATTAGCGTTAGCAGTTGCTACCAATAGCATCTGCTATTGCTAATAGCCTACACGTCCTGACCGGTGTAGGCTATTAGCGTTAGCAGTTGTTACCAATAGCATCTGCTAATGCTAATAGCCCACACGTCCTGACCGGTGTAGGCTATTAGCGTTAGCAGTTGCTACCAATAGCATCTGCTAATGCTAATAGCCCACACGTTCTGACCGGTGTAGGCTAATAGCGTTAGCAGTTGTTACCAATAGCATCTGCTAATGCTAATAGCCCACACGTCCTGACCGGTGTAGGCTATTAGCATTAGCAGTTGCTACCAATAGCATCTGCTAACGCTAATAGCCCACACGTCCTGACTGGTGTAGGCTATTAGCATTAGCAGCTTCTACCAATAGCATCTGCTAACGCTAATAGACCACATGTCCTGACCGGTGTAGGCTATTAGTGTTAGCAGTTGCTACCAATAGCATCTATATCCACAAAGAAAATAACGACGTGGATTTATTGTTGTTTACATCACCTAGCCTATGTAGCAACTAAACCGGTAGAAGAAGACAACTTTAGGTAAGAAAATCAAGTTTTATTCAATGCTAGACAACTTTAACATGAGCATCCATGGGCTGGATCAGTGTTTATTCCTTATTGTGGTTATTTATTGTTACCTTAATTTCATTTGAAACGTTGTATTTATAATGCGTTGTCATGATGTTCCTCCGCGTACCACCAGAGAGCGCTAGCATACCACCAGTGGTACGCGTACCACAGTTTGCGCATCACTGGGCTGGATTGTCTCGGTTCTATTCGGGTAACTCGGTTCGGTTCATGGTCGGAAACTAAAGACTCGGGTCGGGTTGGTTCCGGGTCCAGATATTGCAGGTCCATTCGGGTTTGGACTCCCAGACTCATGATAATAGCTCGGGTTGGGTCGATTTCGGGTCGAATTTTTACAGGACCATTCGGGTTCGGGTCCATGAAAGTGGACCCGTGAAGACCTCTAGTTTACGTGAACCAAATAAACCTGGACGCTGCTTAGATCCTCTACAGTCAGGCAGCTTTCACTGCGTTAACTCAAAAAAAATAAAAAATAAAAAACAGGAGTTTATCTCACCACGATGTGTCTTTACTTTTACTGGGACTTAGAAACATTGATGAAAATCTGACACTTCATTTGTTAAAGTGCAGGATTTTCATTTGTATAAGCAAATGCCAATAAAGTGATTGATTATGTGTGTTTTTCCCCCAGCGTCCTGCTTCCTCCAGGTTTGTTTCCACTAATATGGCCTCGCTCGGTCCAACATTCTCAGTAAAACCTGGACATCCACTCAGCCCATCGCTTTATTTTTAGCCTTTGTTTTTGAACATGTGTGAGGAAGAGGAGGCCCAGACAGAGATAAACTCCGTCCAGGTCACCGCCACCGTCCCTCCAGTCGTTCTTGTCTCACCTGAGATGATTCATCCGAGGGTTCGGAGGTGGATCCGGCGCTGACTAAAGATGGCCGCTGATCGGCTCTGAAGTGTTTCCAGGAGAAACCCCCCCGACCCTCTGACACATGTCACCCTCCTCTCTAATTGCAGCAATTACTTTACCATAACGGCCCCAAAACACTGGTGTGTGTGGTCAGAATAACATTTTCCACGTGAAACACTCGTTCATTCACGGGGATCCGGTGCTCCGATAGCAGAGCTGTTCTCCTATTCACCCACATGCTTTTTTCCAAACATATTTCTTGTTTTTTTTCCCCCTCGTCCACTTAATTGAATTTGTTAATTTACAACCGTATTTGTATTTCAGAACCGCAACACATCCCAAATAAATTTGGGACTGAAATGTTTTTACTACTTCGTAACGCTGCCGTTCCTTCTCTCAGCACTTAAAGAGCGTCCTGACTTCTCCATGTCACATTTTTGGTTTCCAAAGACTGAGGAGAAAATATCTGGAATATTGATCGGGAATATAACTCTCTATATAAAACTGCATCTGGATTAATTAACACAGATGACAACAAGTGTTTGTTCACTGAATTAAAGAACAGACATGAAAATGGGTCAGGGGTTAAAAAGGTGAGAAGTGTGTGTGTGTGTGGGGGGGGGGGGGGGGGGGGGGTAACATGACATGGTAGAATTTTAGGCTGTGAATAAAGTACCTACCTCTTCAAGATTGTGCCACACAACCGGATCAATGTCTGTATCGGTCAGTGCAGATATTTGCCCAAGACTTTTGCTGACATCTTCTACCATCCTCAGAATGTAGTCCGGCTGAACATTTTCATCCACACACCGAGCAATTCTTAAAAGTTCTTGTTGAACACCTCTCCTTAACTCCTCCACGTTTTCCATATTTACTTTTCCACCGTTATCAGTCAAACTACGTGAGTTGTCTGCACGTCCTCCTCAGCGCTGGTGACGTCAGGCTAAACGCTAGCATACATATCTATGAGTTAGCGCCCATACCGCCAGGCAGAAATCCAGTGATCAGGGAACGACTATCCATCCTGGACAGGAAGCCCCGCCCAGAGCCATTTGATTGACAGCTCAGTCCACCAAGCGTTTTGTCATTGCTTTATCCTTGTGTCACAGGAGTGCCAAAAAGGAAAAGCAAATGCAATACGAAAATTAAAGATGATTTTCCTTTTCTTTTATTTATTTCTCTTTATATTTCCACATTTATTTATTTATTTATTTCCTTTTATATTTCCACATATATTTATTTACATATTTATTTATCTTTATATTTCCACATTTATTTATTTATTTATTTCTCTTTATATTTCCACATTTATTTATTTATTTATTTATTTCTCTTTTTATTTCCACATTTATTTATTTATTTATTTATTTATTAATGTGGCACTCCTATCGCTCCATACAGTCAGACCTACATAATGTTTAAATCTGCTGCATTAAGTTTAAAGTTTAAGTGCTCTAAAAGAGGGAGGGAGATTAATAAAGGTGCATTAAGGTGAAATAAATATAACTTACGAATTTACACGATCTGCAATTTTTTGCCAGCACTCCTTTCTGGCTTTATTCGCACCTACAGTGTTGCTTTTGGCCGGAAAGATTTCTTTGAAATCCTCATAGCTCTGCATTATTAAAACCTGCTCCTCCTGAATGAAATATACGGACCGCCATCAAACGCCCCCTTTTATGTGAACGCGCACAGAGCAGAAAGCAGAAAGCCGCGGTTAACAAAGATAGTTGATAACCACCGTCGTGGTACCAGTTATCTCTGATGGCGAGTTTCAGGTTTGTTAAGCCAGCTCACCCAAAGAACGCCTGGCTGTGTCAAACTTGCTTCGTAGTACAGCCCTCTGTTCCTCTGTTTTTAAATGAGTTTCAGATCTGAGGTGTCTGCCTACAAATGACAAAGTCCAAGTAAATGTAAAAACAAAGCATTAAAACTAGAAGACATTTCAAGTCCCCTTTAAAAATGAATTTTAGACCTCATGCAACTTTAATCTGCAGTGGAAACAAACGCATTTATAATCTGCATCAGAAACGTTCTTGCTTCCTGTTTTCCTCTGAAAACACATCACATCTTCATGCTGCTCAACATCAAACTGAGACTCATGAATCTTTCAGCCGCCACATCGTCTGCCCCCCCCCCCCCCCCCCCCCCCCCCCCCCCCTCACCTGCAGACGCTGCTGGGGGAAACCAAACCCACGCTGGGAGAGGTTCAAGACTTTCAGTTCACATCTAAACAACTTTATTAATAGCATCACGGTAAACAGCAGGATGTGATCAGCTGATGGGGCAATTAGAGGTCTATTTATAATCATTTATCATCACTGCTGAGGTCACGCCCAGCTGAGAACACGGCGAGCTGCACGTAGAACGGATCGCCCAGCAGGACAGCCGGATCATCTCTGGAACTGTTGAGACTATCAGTTTCTGAATGAGATCAAAGGTTTGAGCAGAAAAGGAAACACTGACAGTTAAAAGTCCCATGAAGAACATTTCTGAGATTTTTAAACTGATCTGATCATATATATATATATATACATGTACGTATACATGGACACGACATGTGCACATAAACCCAAGAACACCGGACACATTTAAGAACAGGACGGACTGATTAGAGCAGAATACCATCTGGAGTCAGAAAGTTTGGACGGATGAAACCAAGATGAACTTGTACCAGAACAAATCTGGAGCAAACATGGTGGAGGCAGTGTGATGGTCTGGGTTTTTATTGATCACGTGACCAATCAGAAGCATCCAGATGAATCCTGAGGAAAGTGGAGCTGATCTCCAGACCTTCAAGGATCCTCATCCAACTATTCTAAATTAATTAATTTTGTTTTTTTAATCCTAAATGATGGGTTCTACAGGCTCAGAAGTATAACTTAAAAAATGTATTAATTTAAAAAAGGCAGAAATGCCACACGTGGTATTTTCAGTTTATCAGCTCTGGGTTTTATCCTGTTATTTTCTTTTGAAATGTGTGAAAGAAAATAACTATTCAAGTGTAACATTTTTATTTTTCTTTCCAGCACAAAGTTCATTTGTGATCTCAGATGATGTAACTGTCCTGTAAGTCATGTGACCAGTTCTCAGGTTGAGGGTGTCGGGGGTGAAGGAGGGTATTCCTCTTCATCTCTAAATTTATCTCATTATTATTTATCTGATTATCCTGATAACCGCCCGTCTTCATCGTCGTCTCCTCCCTCAGTCTGCTCTTATCTGATCCTAAATGTTTAATGTTCCCTCCCCAGGTTTATTTGCACCATGAATCATGTTTTATTAACTTTTACCCAGCTTCTTGTCTTTCTTTTGTCATTTTCTGTATTCTGCATCTTTTTCACCATTTTATTGCTTCTTGTGAGTAAAGGATTGACGTTTGTGTCAGTTTTCATCGAGGTGGTGGTTTAACTGACCTTTGTTTGTACATGGGGGGGGGGTCCAGTGGTGCTGAAAGCTCCTCTTCCTTGTTGTGACTGCAGCAGGGCGGGGCTCAGACCCGCAGGACGCCGCAGCGCCGCTGCCTCCTGACGACGCATCACGGAGACAGAAACAGAAGATCCTGACTGGAGGAGCTGCAGCAGTGACGGAGGAGGCCCGAAGGGGGTGCTGCTCAATCATCTGTGAAGCACCAAACCTCACGGGCCACGAGCAGGGACCTGGTTCTGCTGTCTGACCTGAAACCTCTACGGGTGCCAGTGGTCCAGCAGCGGGTCACACAGATGCTGAGGGGCGGGGCCACAAAAACATTAAAAAAAATGAATAAAATAAAAATCAACCTGAGAGCCAATGAAATGACACCAAACCTGAGGTGGCGTTTCTCTGCACCAGTTAAAGGACATTTTAAACCAGCTGCAGTCGTGACGACGGCGTCTGGCTCCTCCCAGGACACAGATCGTTACAGCAACGAGTCGTGATTAAAGCATGAATTAATGATGGAAGGCGCTGGACCTTGGTCACATGTCCCAGATGGAGAAAACTGGACTTGACCACTGATTTAACCCGTGACTCCAGGTTAAGATAACTGAACGTAAATGTAAATGTACGAGAAAAAAGCCATAACATCACGTGAATAAAGTCACACATTTACGAGAAACAAAGCAGTGATATTCCTAGAGGTGCACGATAACTATCGACCCGATAATTATCGACCCGATAACTATCGGGCCGATAACTATCGGGCCGATAACAGGAAATTATGACGTCATCCCGATAACTCCGATATCACGACAAATAGCCCCGATAACATATATATTTTAGTCAACACAGCAGTGCCTCGCTCCCTCTGAGTCTTGAATGACCGGCAGTGAATGCTATGTTCAAGTGACGTCAGCATAATCAGAAAAACGATTACTCAATCAGGAAAATCAAGAATACCCCCTCATGCCGGAAAACAACTCGTTAACTCGTCATAATTTTGGTAGTTGCTGACTTGAATTGATATTCGCAGTATTTTCCCTCATGTTACACATAAAAAAGTAAAAAATAGAAAAGGCTGAAAAAACGACTAGCAAACGAGGGAACGTGGAAATTTACGTTACACCTTGAATGCAGCCTGCAGCACAGCATACTGATCACAACAAACATGGCGGCGTGGAACTTCGTTAAAGTTTCAGAAGAAGATAGTTTGGTGGTTATTTGTGACGAATCCTCTGAGTGAATTCTACAAGGAGGGAAGCACAAGCTTTAATACGTAAAACCTGATCAGCCACCTACAACATAACAATCGCTTCCATGGAGTTTTGAAATGGCGCTAACGCGAGCTAACGGAAGCTAATGCTAATATGCGCAAGCCAGCAGCAGTTTCCCTTCTCCCTCATCTCTCTCTTCTAAAGCTTCCATGAGATTAAAAAAAAAAACAAAAAAATCACTGAACCTCATTTACTTTAATTAAAGGTATTAATTTAAATGGAACCACAAGTCAAAATCCTTTAAATGTTCATCTTTTTCAGTTAGTAATTCTGATGCATGTATTTCCATCAGTATAAGGAGCCTTTATTTTTTATATCAGTCAGTAATGAACCTTATTTAAGTTGATGTGAGATATCAAATAGGTTTGTTTGATAGCTTTAAGAAAATGTTTGAGAGGCTTGATAATAGTTTTTCATTGGAAAAAATAAATATCTGTTCATTTAAAGAGTCAAAACTGTTTTTGGTTTTGTTCATAGTATTGATGTAATGATCTTAGATATATGTGTGTGTCATCGGTTATCGGTATCGGTTTATAAAACAGTTATCATCCCTAGATATTACTGAAATAAAGTCGAACATCCAGTTATATCACAGCCATAATAAAAGGTCCGAAATTTCTCAACTGGCCAAAAAAATCTTCCCTCCGTCCTGTTGATGGGATAAAGTCAACTGCAAAAATAAAGTTGTAAATCCACACAGTTCCTGTGTTTTTGTTTCGAGCTGCCCTCAAGGTGGAACTAAAACTCGTCGTGAACCCTCCAGATGTCAGAACCATCGTGTTTCTGCTGCAGATCTTCCTCTCAGATTTACACTGTGGTGAGGTTCCTGAGACGCTTCAGACATCAACAACCTCCATTATTTCCTGTCGTTTCTGTAAACCCTCCTCCAGCAACTGTTTCCAGGCTCGTAGGTGTTTTCTGCATCTGGAGGAAAACTCTGACTGCTGCGTAATTATTTCCACTTCTGTCTGAGCTGAGGACCTTCCTCTAATCATCTTCTTCATGCTCACAAAGCTCCTACAGTTTCAGTACCTGTGATGTTTTTCCCAGGATGCCTGCAGGATGGATGACTCGCTTCCGTCAACGTTTTCCGCGCTTCATCGTTCAGCCGATCCGAAATGAGCCGCCGCACAAATATGTGAGCCGCTTCACGGCGAGAAACCTGAAATCAGTTTGGATCAGTCAGCGGGCTTCAGAGCAGATGTCAGGCTAATCAGGGGGATTAGTCAACAGGACCCAGGTTTGGGGGCCCCGGGGCCCCACTACACCTGTGAGCTATAATGTTTCAGCACTTTACTTCAGAGAGACAAAGAGTTACTACTGAGATGTAGGAGCAAAGAGACACAAAACGGCTACAAATGTCAGCAGCTAAGAGACACCGGACCAGTTTCAGGGTTAACATGTGACTAGAATCCTTTAAATGAAGACAAGGTTGAAGTCCACAAAGTACATGAGGACCAGTTGGACCAACGCCCCTGTTCCCTTCAGGACCTACCTAGCAGAGATTGACCAGAGTTCCACTTTGAGCTGAATTGTTCCAGTCACAGTTAGCTACTTTTCTTGGCTGACTTAGCTTATGCTAGCCAATGATAATGCTAATTAATATGACTTTATATTCAATCTGATCAAATGTGTCCACCCTCATTTCAAATGTCACCAGCCATTTGAGTCCTACTGGGTCCAGCCGTCATCACTCTGCTGCTAGCAGTCACCTGCAGGTCAGGAAAGCTACCAACGTAGACCGCGGGTCACAAGCCGACTGACCAAATCCCGGTGGACATCCACTACTTCACGTCACGGCTCAGGCAGCGCGGGTTTTGGATGTTGTGGTTTAGTGATCCAGTTAGTGAACTGAAGAGGGTCCTCAAATGATCTGAGGTGAAAGTTCAGCTGGTGTCCTCTGAAGGAACAGCAGCCTCTAGTGGTCAGTAGAGGAACCGCAGCCTCTAGTGGTCATTAGAGGAACCGCAGCCTCTAGTGGTCATTAGAGGAACCGCAGCCTCTAGTGGTCTGTAGAGGAACCGCAGTCTCTAGTGGTCAGCGGAGGAACCGCAGCCTCTTGTGGTCAGTAGAGGAACCGCAGTCTCTAGTGGTCGGCGGAGGAACTGCAGCCTCTTGTGGTCATTAGAGGAACCACAGCCTCTAGTGGTCATTAGAGGAACCGCAGCCTCTAGTGGTCAGTAGAGGAACCGCAGTCTCTAGTAGTCAGTGGAGGAACCGCAGCCTCTAGTGGTCGGCGGAGGAACTGCAGCCTCTAGTGGTCATTAGAGGAACCGCAGCCTCTAGTGGTCATTAGAGGAACCGCAGCCTCTAGTGATCTGTAGAGGAACCGCAGTCTCTAGTGGTCAGCGGAGGAACCGCAGCCTCTAGTGGTCATTAGAGGAACCGCAGCCTCTAGTGGTCATTAGAGGAACCGCAGCCTCGAGTGGTCGGTAGAGGAGCCACAGCCTCTAGCTGTCGGCGGAGGAACCGCAGCCTCTAGTAATCATTAGAGGAACCGCAGCCTCTAGTGGTCGGTAGAGGAACCGCAGTCTCTAGCGGTCGGCGGAGGAACCACAGCCTCTAGTGGTCATTAGAGGAACTGCAGCCTCGAGTGGTCTGTAGAGGAACCGCAGTCTCTAGCGGTTGGCGGAGGAACCGCAGCCTCTAGCGGTCGGTAGAGGAACCGCAGCCTCTAGCGGTCGGCGGAGGAACCGCAGCCTCTAGTGGTCATTAGAGCAACCGCAGCCTCTAGTGGTCATTAGAGGAAACGCAGCCTCTAGTGGTCGGTAGAGGAACCGCAGTCTCTAGCGGTCGGCGGAGGAACCGCAGCCTCTAGCGGTCGGTAGAGGAACCACAGTCTCTAGCGGTCAGCGGAGGAACCGCAGCCTCTAGCGGTCGGGAGAGGAACCGCAGCCTCTAGCGGTCGGCGGAGAAACCGCAGCCTCTAACGGTCGGCGGAGGAACTGCGCCTCTAGTGGTCAATAGAGGAACCGCAGCCTCTAGAGGTCGGTGGAGGAACCGCAGCCTCTAGCAGACGGTGGAGGAACCGCAGCCTCTAGTGGTCGGTAGAGGAACTGCAGCCTCTAGCGGTCAGTAGAGGAACCGCAGCCTCTAGCGGTCAGTAGAGGAACCGCAGCCTCTAGCGGTCGATAGAGGAACCGCAGCCTCTAGTGGTCGGTGGAGGAACTGCAGCCTCTAGTGGTCGGTAGAGGAACCGCAGCCTCTAGTGGTCGGTAGAGGAACCGCAGTCTCTAGTGGTCGGTAGAGGAACTGCAGCCTCTAGTGGTCGGTAGAGGAACCGCAGCCTCTAGCGGACGGTAGAGGAACCACAGCCTCTAGCGGTCAGCGGAGGAACCGCAGCCTCTAGCGGTCGGGAGAGGAACCGCAGCCTCTAGCGGTTAGCGGAGAAACCGCAGCCTCTAGCGGTCGGCGGAGGAACTACGCCTCTAGCGGTCAATAGAGGAACCGCAGCCTCTAGCGGTCGGCGGAGGAACCGCAGCCTCTAGCGGTCAGTGGAGGAACCGCAGCCTCTAGTGGTCGGCGGAGGAACCGCAGCCTCTAGTGGTCGGTGGAGGAACTGCAGCCTCTAGTGGTCGGTAGAGGAACCGCAGCCTCTAGTGGTCGGTAGAGGAACCGCAGTCTCTAGTGGTCGGTAGAGGAACTGCAGCCTCTAGCAGTCGGTGGAGGAACCGCAGCCTCTAGCGGTCGGTAGAGGAACCACAGCCTCTAGCGGTCAGCGGAGGAACCGCAGCCTCTAGCGGTCGGGAGAGGAACCGCAGCCTCTAGCGGTTAGCGGAGAAACCGCAGCCTCTAGCGGTCGGCGGAGGAACTACGCCTCTAGCGGTCAATAGAGGAACCGCAGCCTCTAGCGGTCGGTGGAGGAACCGCAGCCTCTAGCGGTCAGTGGAGGAACCGCAGCCTCTAGTGGTCGGTAGAGGAACTGCAGTCTCTAGCAGTCGGTGGAGGAACCGCAGCCTCTAGCGGTCGATAGAGGAACCGCAGCCTCTAGTGGTTGGTGGAGGAACTGCAGCCTCTAGTGGTCGGTAGAGGAGCCACAGCCTCTAGTGGTCAGTAGAGGAACCGCAGCCTCTAGTGGTCGGTAGAGGAACCGCAGCCTCTAGCGGTCACTAGAGGAACCGCAGCCTCTAGCGGTCAGCAGAGGAACTGCAGCCTCTAGTGGTCAGTGGAGGAACTGCAGGAACTACCACATAGCGCTCTAAAAGAAAACTAAATGAATCTCTGTTGGTTCTAAAAGCTCTTTTAATTGTGCCCCTGTAATTTTTCTCCTTGGTTTTTGTTCAGTAACGATGATCCATTTATCTGTGGTTGTATTTATGTCTTGATCTTTACCATCTTTTTCAGAAATTGTGGCTCTGCCTCTTAAAGGTGTTCAACAGGTGACTGGTGTGTTTGTTTAGCCCAGTTGGGTTAACTCCACCAAAGTCCTGGTGGTCTGAAATCTATTCAGCTTCTTTTTCTTCTCATTTTCTCCCAACGCCGGCGTCTCAGCAGCTCGCTCTTCCTGCTCGCCGTGGAAACTGTCCTCCACACATTAGCTGTCCAAACATCACTTCCAAAACGCACAAATTGAATAATTTGGCCTAATTAGCTGGACAAACAGACACGTTCGTGCATGTTAATGGGATTAACGAGCTCCACTTAAGTGTCTGTTGACATTACCGTCTTTAAAGCAACATCCTGTCATGTAACAAGGCGGCGCTGATTAACTCCTCCCAGCGCCACACGTCCAGCTGAAGCCCCTCCAACATCAACCGGCCGCTGTTTGAAGCGTCAGTGAGCATCTCAGACACGAACAACAACACCGGAGTCTGCAGGCCACCAACGAAGAAGAAGGAGGAGAAGCTTCAGCTGAACAGAGTCTGTGAACACAGAACACAGTCTATTACAGGAACTGGAAAGGAAGGTGAAAATTATGAGATCAAGAATCAAATATTTGAGTTGCTGGGTGAAGGATTCTCATTCACACACGTGTGGAAACAGAAGAGTGTTAACGGGTTCCTCCATCTTATGTCTTCAGAGATGTTTTCAGCCACGTTCACATCAGCTGCAAACTAAAACTGGTTTATCAAAGCAGCTCTAAAGCACAACGCTGAACTGGTTTCACTGAACTGGTTTCACTGAACTGGCTTCACTGAACTGGTTTCACTAAACTGGCTTCACTAAACTGGCCTCACTGAACTGGTTTCACTAATCTGGTGTCACTGAACTGATTTCACTAAACTGGTTTCACTGAACTGGTTTTACTAAACTGGCTTCACTGAACTTGTTTCACTGAACTGGCTTCACTAAACTGGCTTCACTAATCTGGCTTCACTAAACTGGCTTCACTAATCTTGTTTCACTAATCTGGTGTCACTGAACTGGTTTTACTAAACTGGTTTCACTGAATTGGTTTCACTGAACTGGTTTCACTAAACCAGTTTCACTAAATCGGTTTTACTGAACTTGTCTCACTAAACTGGTTTTACTAAACTGGTTTCACTAAACTGGTTTTACTGAACTGGCTTCACTAAACTGGTTTCACTGAACTGGCTTCACTGAACTGGCTTCACTAAACTGGTTTCACTAAACTGGTTTCACTAAACTGGTTTAGCTGAACCGGTTTCACTAAACTGGTTTCACTGAACTGGTTTCACTAAACTAATTTCACTGAACTGGTTTCACTGAATTGGCTTTACTAAACTAGTTTCACTAAACTGGTTTAACTGAACTGGTTTCACTGGACTGGTTTCACTGAACTGGTTTTACTAAACTGGTTTCACTAAACTGGCTTCACTGAACTGGTTTCACTAAACTGGCTTCACTAATCTGGCTTCACTAAACTAGCTTCACTAATCTGGCTTCACTAATCTGGCTTCACTGAACTGGTTTTACTAAACTGGTTTCACTGAACTGGTTTTACTAAACTGGCTTCACTGAACTGGTTTCACTGAACTGGCTGCACTAAACTGGCTTTACTAATCTGGCTTCACTAATCTGGTTTCACTAATCTGGCTTCACTGAACTGGTTTTACTAAACTGGCTTCAATGAACTGGTTTCACTGAACTGGTTTCACTAAACTGGTTTGACTGAACTGGTTTCACTAAACTGGTTTCACTAAACCGGTTTCACTGAACTGGTTTCACTAAATTTTTATCTGTTTTATTTGCAACTTTTATGGCGGCTTTCTTGGCCAAGGCTCCTTTGAAAAAGAGACTTGTTCTCAAAGGACTTCCCTGATAAAATAAAGGTTAAATAAAAATTAAAAAAAAAAACTAAATTGGTTTTCCTGAACTGGCCTCACTAAACTGGTTTTGCTGAACTGGTTTCACTAAACTGGTTTCACTAAACTGGCTTCACTGAACTGGTTTCACTAAACTGGTTTCACTAAACTGGTTTTACTGAAATGGTTTCACTAAACCGGTTTCACTGAACTGGTTTCACTAAACTGGTTTCACTGAACTGGTTTCGCTGAACTGGTTTCACTGAACTGGTTTCACTAAACTAGTTTCACTAAACTATCTTCACTGAACTGGTTTCACTAAACTGGTTTCACTAAACTGGTTTTACTGAACTGGTTTCACTAAACTGGTTTTACTGAACTGGCTTCACTAAACTGGTTTCACTGAACTGGCTTCACTGAACTGGCTTCACTAAACTGGTTTAGCTGAACTGGTTTCACTAAACTGGTTTCACTGAAGTGTTTTCACTAAACTGGTTTCACTAAACTGGTTTCACTGAACTGGTTTAGCTGAACTGGCTTCACTAAACTGGTTTCACTGAACTGGTTTCACTAAACTGGTTTCACTAAACTAGTTTCACTAAACTGGCTTCACTAATCAGACTCCATGAGTGTCAACGACTCTGAACTTTTTCCTCCAGAACTGTGAATGTTTGTGTTACTGTGACTTCACTGAATATCAGATGTTGCTTTGCAGTAAAACAAGAACAGAGTTAATGAAACTTGGTTCTGACAATCTTTGATAATAAACCAAATTTCATCAAATATCGACAGAGGCCGAGCAGACAATTTAATCTGAATAACATAAGCCTACGCTGCAGGGGGACGCCAACATGATCTGCTGAGTGGTGTCTCCACTGCTCTTCTCCTTTTTCTTCCCTTTCTTCCTCCCTTCCTCCTCCTCCAGCTCATTTATAATTATTTGGGAGCACCCTGTTACTGAAACTGTGCTCCATTTTCTTTGCTTTCCTGTGTTTGTTGTGCTGTTTCTGCCCCCTTTTCTTTCTGTGTATTTGCAGGCCAGAGTTTCCTGGGTTTCATGCTGACTTGCAGTTCCATCCTCTGTCCATCCCGGGGTTCTCCTCCACTTGTGTTTGGGTGCCGACTGGCGTGGTGATCGGCGACCTGGTCCTCTGGCCATCTCATCCCAGTGCTGCTGCCTCCATCTGTTTATGTTTATATATCGGATCCTTTTGCTTGAAATCCTACCCTTCTCTTTTCTTAAACCCAAACCCCCTCCTCCCCCCCTCCTCCCCCTTTTCTCGCACACACCTCACCTACACCCCACCCGCACATTATTGATACTCAAGAGCCTATCATGGCTCATTACGCTGACCACACGTCCAAGGGCCCTCCATAGCCCGTTTGCATTCACCCTACAACAATTCCACTACTTCTTTATTATTATTTTTTACTTTTTCTGTGCTCTCCTCTCTCTGTCCTACATCCTCTTTCTGTCCTCCATCTTCTCTCTGTCCTACATCCTCTCTCTGTCCTGTCTCCCCTCTTTTCTTTCTCTACCCAGCTGGCCTTCATCAGGAAGGTCCCCCCATATGAGCCAGGTCCTGCTCAAGGTTTCTTCCTCTTAAAGTGGAGTTTTTCCTTGCCACTGTTTGGTATAAAGGTTTTTTTTTTCTCCCTACGTGGGAGTTTTTTACCTGCCATTATCATTGATTGGATTTAATGATATAATCTTAGTTGATGATATTTGCTCGGGGGTCATGCTCTGGGTCTCTGTAAAGCGCCTAGAGACAATTGTCATTGTAACAGACGCTATATAAATAAAATTGAATTGAATTGAATTGAATAATCATGACATTTTCCAGTTTTAAAAACTTTTTTTTTTTCAGTCAGGACTTTTTAACTTCATCCTGCAGCTCTTTATCATAAAATTACAACTTTGTTCTAAAACTCAGTTTTGTAAAGGTGCAGTTTTCTGTCCTAAAATCTTTTTGTGACTGTTTCACATAAAATTATGATTTTGTTGCATAATTGTGAATTTTGTTTAACTTAATGTCATTTTGAAAAATTGAAACATTTTCACTCAATATTGCAACTTTTTTTTCATAAAAAAGTCATATTTGCAAAATCGTAATGTTTTGACACAAAATTCCAAATGTCTTCAAATCATATTTTTGTTGTAAAACTTAACTTCACGATGTTGCAGCTTCAAAATCACATGATGTCAAAACATTTTCACTCGTCTAAAGTTGAGTTTCATGTAATTTCTTCTAAAACCAAGAATGTTTTTGCTATGAAAATCGCTATTTTTTGTTGCAGAAAGAAAATGTCACAAAATATTATGAGCATCATCTCCAGACAGGATCGGGGAAGTTTTCAGAAGACCCTGGAACTATCCAGGTGTTTCAGAGTTACGGGTCTGGATCGTAGAAGCTTCTGATCAGAATTAAAAACACCCGGTTTATTGAATTCAGACGTTGGGAACTGTGTGCAGATGTGTCCAGATGTTGCTGTGCTGCCCAGCCTCCCTGGATCACTGCCTGAGCTTAGTTTTACTCTTTTAAACCTCTGTCCAGAAATAAAACTTCATCTCACCTGTGGTGACTCTGAACTCTGAGAGCAGAACATTTTTAATCAGAGCAGGTTCTCCCTCCTCCTCCTCCTCCTCCTCCTCCTCCTCACGGGGAATAAAGTCTCCTCTGTGAGTTCAGTTTGCAGCCTCATTGACGGCTGCTGACAGTTTTTTTCATCACAATGAGATTTGTGTCTGGCCCAGGGTCAGGACCAAGGAGGACGAGTCCGGTTATCATCAGACATACGAGCAGCTCTCCAAAAACCAGCGACGCTGCAGCCTCCTCAGATTAGAAGACTGGGTGGGAATCTCTGAAACTGCTTTAAACTGGTTCAGGTCCTATCTCAGGGACAGGAGATACTTTGTTGAAAATGGTAACTGTGTCTCAGACCAAATGGCCTGTGGGGTTCCCCAGGGGTCAATCCTGGGACCCCTGTTGTTTAATCTGTACATGCTTCCATTAGTCCAGCTAATACACAGCTGTAATGTGTCCTACCACAACTATGCAGATGATACTCAGATCTATGTGTCACTGCATCGAACAGATCAGTGTCTGGATGCAAAACAACTTTCTCCAGCTAAACTCAGACAAAACTGAAATCATTGTCTGTGGCCCACAGAAACAAAGAGAAAGTGTCATCAGTCACCTTGAGACTCTCTAGAACCTAAAAATCAGGACAGAAATTTAGGGGTAATATTGGATTCAGCCTTGAACTTTAACAGCCACATTAAAGCAATAACATCAGCAGCTTTTTACCATCTAAAAAAATTGCCAGAATCAAAGGAATAGTGTCTAAACCAGATTTGAAAAGACAAAAAAAAAATCGTATCGTCCTGAATTGGTAGATGCTTCATGTGAATCGTTAGTGTATCATATCTTAGCCTATATATAGAGATGCATATCGTATCGTCGTGGGGATGGAGATTTCCATCCCTAGTGGTCGGTAGAGGAACTGCAGCCTCTAGCGGTCAGTAGAGGAACCGCAGCCTCTAGCTGTCGGTAGAGGAACCGCAGCCTCTAGTGGTCAGTAGAGGAACTGCAGTCTCTAGTGGTTGGTGGAGGAACTGCAGCCTCTAGCAGTCGGTAGAAGAACCGCAGCCTCTAGCGGTCGGTAGAGGAACCGCAGCCTCTAGCTGTTGGTAGAGGAACCGCAGCCTCTAGTGGTCAGTAGAGGAACTGCAGTCTCTAGCGGTTGGTGGAGGAACTGCAGCCTCTAGCAGTCGGTAGAAGAACCGCAGCCTCTAGCTGTTGGTAGAGGAACCGCAGCCTCTAGTGGTCGGCAGAGGAACCTTGGTCTTAGTTTATAGTGATCAAGTGACAACAGAAAGTGGCTGAAACCCTTCGGTTCTGCAGAAACCTCAGCAGTTCTGGAATCGGACCGGTTCATAACAACCGTAAGTGTTTCCATCTCTGTAAAGCAGTCTGTCACAGTGATCCTCTTAAAAAGCTGTTAAGACTTTGTTGATCTTTGTGATTACATGTCATCTTGGCTCCAAGAGCCTCGAACATTCACAGGAGGTTCCGAGAAACTATATTATGAGTTTTTCTTTTTCTTTTTTTCATACATTCCATTGCAGCAGCAGCAGAACCTGAACGTGGTCTGGGCTCGCTCCTGGTCCAATCCCGATCTGCTCTCCCGGTTCCTGAGAAACCTTCGAGGCCGTCAGTCATGGCTGACGCTGAGTCAGCAGGCTGCTGTCGATAACTGAGCTGCTCTGACGCTTCTGTCTCCACAGAGAAGAAAGGAACATCTGTGTTTGAAGGGCGACCTTTTCCTTGGAAAGAATTAATTCAGGAAAGTCTGGTCCTCTTGGGTCAGCTTTGGTTTGGCCTTCCTCCTATACGTTGTAAGAAATTGAACTAAGCTAGCCATTTCTGTACGATGCTGAAAAACCAAGGCAGCCTCTCTACGATGTCCACCTCTGTTCTGGAGGTTCTCTTGGTATTTGCTGAGCCCAGATCACCACCCCTCCTCCACCGTGCCTGGCAGTGGGTCTGAGCTGTTTCTGCGCAAATGTTGTTTGTTCCCTCCAAACACTCTTCGGTTCAGATCCAGTTCAGTTCAGTCAGGGGCCGATACCTTGTTTACAATATCGATACCAGCTTATTTAAATCTCTACAAACAGGAAGTTATTTTCGATATAAATGGCAGCAGAGCAATCAATCAATTATCAGTTATTTAGAACTGAACAACGTAATCGTGTCTATTATTTCAGCGGTTTGAAATATTCAGTAAATGACTATAAATGGTTCGTCTGTGTGCATTTATTTAAAAAAAATCACAAATATATACAGTTGTAATAGTTGCAACTTGGATATTTTTGCAAATAAAATCCTGCCAGTGCTCCTATGAGGGCAAAAAATACGACAAAAGCAAAATCACTTAATTTTAATAATCAAGGTCAAATGTTCAGTTATTCAGTCATTCTGTCCAGAACACGTCTGAAAACTTTAAATTACTTTAAAATAGTTCAGAAGATAAATTACACAGTTTGGTTTCAGTTACATTTAAGATCCATTAGACATAAATATTAATTCACTAATTAGAACCAAAACCACAGGACAAGTGATGACCAGTCTCCCAGACCGGTTCTCTCCTCTACTGAACTGGAGTTACTGGCAGAGTTTCCAGTTTAAAGCTGAACTGGAGTTACTGGCAGAGTTTCCAGTTTAAAGCTTTGTCAGGACAGGATTGGATGATGGAGCGGTGTGACCGCGGCGCTCTGGTAGAGCGGCGGTGGGGTCTAGAAGGTATCGAAATTTGATAACGAACGAGTTTTTCTACACTCCACGGTATCAAAGCACTTGGATCGATAACAGAAAGGTTTCCATGTTTGAGACCCAGTCTGGACCTCAGCTGTGCTCACGTTGTCTTTTTTCTCTCCTGAAACAAACCGTACTGGTTTGTTTGAAGGGTTTTCCAACTCTAAACTGTTTGGAAATGGGTTTTTTTTCCACCCTTACCAGATTGATGTGCAGCAACAATTGAACTTTCGGTAAGCACCGCCCCCTTCCTAGTTACTGTTGCTAGGTCGGACATTAAGGCCAATGTTATTTTGCCATTTTTCTCATGCCTATCATCTGTATTTACATTACACTAGAATAACTCCATGGTGAAATATTGCTGCTGGGGACCTGCAACAGTGACTTGAGGTGTCCAGAACATTTGGAGGGACATTTTTATTCCTTTTCCCAAGATAAAATAAATGCTGGAAAAATGCAGGCTTTGGTTCAGTTATGTGTCCGTCCACACAATCAACTGAACGTGGGGAAAGTTACAAAACACACCTACATTTACTCCAAGGTAAGTTTACTTTGTTTATTAGATGATTGATTTAACCACCGTTTAGTAAAAGTAATATGATTTAGCAGCAGGGGGGGTGATGAGTGAAAACATCTCTCCGTTAGCATTCCAGCTAGCTCGTTAGCCAGCTATAAGCCTGCCTCGTTGTCTACAAATATATATGGCCCTGGATATTGATTTTGTTAGGTATAAGGTGAGGCTAGTGATGTTAACGTCACTTTATTAAATATATTTATACAATGCTGCGACTGTCTGATGTTAACATAGCTCTGGTGTGGACAGACCTATGGACCAGAGCTAATGCTAATGCTAACGGAGAGCTCATCACCCTCCCTGCTGCTAAATCATATTATTACTTTTACTAAATGGTGGTTAAATCAATCATCTAATAAACAAAGTAAACTTACCTTGGAGTAAATGTAGGTGTGTTTTGTAACTTTCCCCACGTTCAGTTGCTTGTGTGGACGGACACAACTGAACCAACAGCTGCATTCTCCAGCATTTGTTTTGGTTTGGGAAAGGGAATAAAAATGTCCCTCCAAACGTTCTGGACACCTCGAGTCACTGTTGCCGGTCCCCAGCAGCAATATTTCACCATGGCGTTATTCTCGTGTAATGTAAATACGGTTGATAGGCATCAGAAAAATGGCAAAATAAAACATTGTCCTTAATGGAGGAGCAGTGAGAATGTCCGACCTAGCAACAGTAACTAGGAAGGGGGCGGTGCTTACCGAAAGGTCAATTGCTTCTCTAAGTCCATCACTGATGTCTTTCCCTCTGGGCGTAGTGTCAGCACACACCTGAACGCTCCAGGCTCTTTCCCTCCTTCAGTTCTGTTGAACAAACAATAGTCCAGTGAAATGAGTTGCATGTTGTTGTAGAAAGTCGGAGTCACCGCGACATAATTGGGCTCTCCAGCTCCATCAGCAGTTCCTCGTCCTCGCCTCCACCTGCCAGCGGCCCCCGAAGCCCCCCGAAGCCCACGACACTAACAGCCTTTATGCCCTGTGGATTCTGTGGCTTGAGGCTTCGCCACTTCGGGCCCACAGAGAGTTGTTGGACGGCCAGGGATCCACAGAACCATCTGAAGGCCCGACGCTGTGGATCGCAGGCCGCAGGACGGTCGGCCTGGCAGAGGCCGAGACCAGACTGTGGTCGGGGCGAAGCCTCAGGACTCCCCCCCTCCCCCGTGTGAAGGAAACAAGCCCAGGCAGTGAAGTTCTGGAGCACAGAGACCACATTCAGCAGGCTGCTGCTGCACGGCCACGGCACTAACTGTCAAAACACAGCTCTGACTCTAATTAGTCCTCATTAAGAGCAAAATTAATCACCAAAACAACTGCATGCTGCATGTGGTTCTCATCAGGATGAAATGCTCTCAAACTCTGCTTCCTCTGGAGGTCCGACGCCGACCGAGCCCACCGGCAGAACCGCTCTTTACTCAGGACCTTCATTCATTATTTCAAATCCTCTGCACAGGTACGTGCACAGGTACGTACACAGGTAGACTCCAGGTAATAAAAACCTGCGAGTCACAGTTTTACAACAGAATTAAAGAGCAATAATTTAGGACATAAAGTTGTAATTTCATGTCAAAAGTTGCAGTTATCCAAAATTCACAAATATAAGACAACAAGTGCCAATGTTAATTTAAAAAAGTTGTGATTTTACAAGAGTTGTGACAAAACAACAAAGATTTGTGACGTTTACAACTAAAACGTTTTACTAAAATTACAATTTTTAAGAGAAACAGACTTTTTTGTCAAAAAGTTCCAATTTTGTAAATTTCATCAAAATGATTTTATAAATTGTGTCAAAAAGTAGTTATTTTGTGAAACTTTTTCTGACAGAAATGGGGCTTTTACGGCAAAGATGCAACATTGCGCAATTTACGGTTTGACAAAAACGTTTTGTCAAAATCTTAAGACATACAGTTGTAATTTCATGTCAAAATGTTGCAGTTATCCAAAATTCACAAATATAAGACAACAAGTGCCAATGTTAATTTTAAAAAGGAACCAGGAATGAGTCCACAGAAGGAGGAATGATCCACAGACGGAGGAACGAGTCCACAGATGGAGGAACGAGTCCATAGACGGAGGAACGAGTCCACAGACGGAGGGACGAGTCCACAGACGGAGGAACGAGTCCACAGATGGAGGAATGAGTCCACAGACGGAGGAACGAGTCCATAGACGGAGGAACGAGTCCACAGATGGAGGAACGAGTCCACAGATGGAGGAATGATCCACAGATGGAGGACGGAGTCCACAGACGGAGGAACGAGTCCACAGATGGAGGAGGAACGAGTCCACAGACGAAGGAACGAGTCCACAGATGGAGGAGGAACGAGTCCACAGACGAAGGAACGAGTCCACAGATGAAGGAATGATCCACAGATGGAGGATGGAGTCCACAGATGGAGGAACGAGTCCACAGACAGAGGAACGAGCCCTCAGATGGAGGAGGAACGAGTCCACAGACGAAGAAAGGAGTCCACAGATGGAGGAATGATCCACAGATGGAGGAACGAGTCCACAGACGGAGGAACGAGCCCTCAGATGGAGGAACGAGTCCACAGACGGAGGAACGAGTCCACAGATGGAGGGACGAGTCCACAGATGGAAGAACGAGTCCACAGTGAAGGAACGAGTCCACAGATGGAGGAACAAGTCCTCAGATGGAAGAACGAGCCCTCAGATGGAGGAACGAGTCCACAGATGGAGGAGGAACGAGTCCACAGACGAAGGAATGAGTCCACAGACGGAGGAATGATCCACAGATGGAGGAACGAGTCCACAGACGGAGGAACGAGTCCACAGACGGAGGAACGAGCCCTCAGATGGAGGAACGAGTCCACAGACGGAGGAACGAGTCCACAGATGGAGGGACGAGTCCACAGATGGAAGAACGAGTCCACAGATGGAGGAACGAGTCCACAGATGGAGGAACGAGCCCTCAGATGGAAGAACGAGCCCTCAGATGGAAGAACGAGTCCACAGATGGAGGAACGAGTCCACAGATGGAGGAACGAGTCCACAGATGGAGGAACAAGCCCTCAGATGGAAGAACGAGCCCTCAGATGGAAGAACGAGTCCACAGACGGAGGAACGAGTCCACAGATGGAGGAACGAGTCCACAGATGGGTCCTTGAACAGCTGCTGCTGGAAGGCTCATCAACGATCCAATTATCACCTGCTCTTATCAACCGGAACCGCTCAGTTTTGTAGCGGCGCCTTACTCTGCGGGAATCTTGTTTCCCTGTCCGAGTCCAGAAAGATAAAATCATAAAACACCTGCTGACGCGACGACTCTGTCACCATATTAGCTGCTTCTGTCTGAATTACCTTTGAACGGTCCAAATCGTTAAGTTCCGTTTCCGGTAGTTAACGTGACCGTAAGATTCTCCGGTTTCGTGGGACTTCTGCTTTTCAGTGGCACGTCTGATTTACGTTTTAACTAAAAATCCGTTACCATCCGGAACCGTGGACAGTTATAACTTATAACCGACTGGATCAAAAGTTTAACGGCCCCTGCATCACGTGACCTGGATGTTTTCTGCTGTATTTGTGGGGACCAGACTGGCCATTCTCGGCTATTTATTAATTTAACCCGCGCTAATGCTTATCTACACTGATGCTGTCAGCAACAGTACAATTTTTGTCAGTAATAACAACATTAAATACATCAATAACAAGAAGACATTACAGATAATTTTTTAAAAATTATATAAAAAATGTTTTCTACGGCATGCTGGGAAATTACGCTCAACTGATCTCAGACTGGGAACTAAATTACCAACATTGGTCTGATATGCTGTGGTTATGAATGTGCAGACTACAAAATGAAAATATTTTTTAAAGTACAGGTTATTTTATAATTAAATAGTAGTAGACTAAACCACTACGGCTCCTCACTCACAGAACCTGCTGTTAAAACTGGACTCTGGACCGTCGGCGTACGCCGTACATCATCCTGGATGGTCATCAGCCACGACAGATGTAACCGTGGTGACCTTATCAGTCTCTCTTTTAAAGATTTCATGGCCTTTATTTATAGTGAAAGACAGGAAAGAGGTTCAGAGAGAGAAAAGCGTTGCAGGCTGGGAGTCGAACCCTCAACCGCTGCAGGACTGCAGCCTCTGAGCATGGACCACCAGATTAAACCACTGAGCTACACCCTTGAACTATAATAAATCAATAATTTTCAACCGAGTATGACATCACTTCACCTTGTCATTTTGCTAATTTGGCCACTTGGGTAGCGGAAATGAAAAATACCTGATCAGGCTATCACAAATAATTTTGGTTTAATGGTTTGGCTGAAAATTCAAATTTATTTTTCAATAATACAATCAGATATCAGCCGACAGTCATCCACAGCAAACCAGAAAGGATAAATATCACCTGTAGTCTAGGACACAAGCTTAAATGGAAAAAAAACTAAATAACATCTGTCTGTGGAAAGAAAATAACACGATAGTCCACTGAAGAGAAATATGTACATTTAGACATTTATTTACATGCATTCAGAATGACGGCTGACCCCGTACAGTCGTTAAGGATGTGAAATCTAATTAGAATAACAAAAACTGGTTTCTTGTACTGTTCATGTTTATTTCTGTTTATTTCTAGGAGTAGAGGAACCTGGGCCTCTAGTGGTCGGTAGAGGAAGCAGCTCTAGCAGCTCTAGCAGCAGCTCTAGCAGCAGCTCCAGCAGCAGCTCTAGCAGCTCCAGCAGCAGCTCTAGCAGCAGCTCTAGCAGCTCTAGCAGCAGCTCTAGCAGCAGCTCTAGCAGCAGCTCTAGCAGCTCTAGCAGCAGCTCTAGCAGCTCTAGCAGCAGCTCTAGCAGCAGCTCCAGCAGCAGCTCTAGCAGTTCCAGCAGCAGCTCTAGCAGCAGCAGCAGCTCCAGCAACAGCTCTAGCAGCTCCAGCAGCAGCTCTAGCAGCAGCTCTAGCAGCTCTAGCAGCAGCTCAGCTAGCAGCAGCTCCAGCAGCAGCTCTAGCAGTTCCAGCAGCAGCTCTAGCAGCAGCAGCAGCAGCAGCTCCAGCAGCAGCTCTAGCAGCTCCAGCAGCAGCTCTAGCAGCTCTAGCAGCAGCAGCAGCAGCTCTAGCAGTAGCTCCAGCAGCAGCTCTAGCAGCTCCAGCAGCAGCTCTAGCAGCAGCTCTAGCAGCTAGCAGCTCCAGCAGCAGCTCTAGCAGCTCCAGCAACAGCTCTAGCAGCAGCAGCAGCAGCAGCTCTAGCAGCAGCTCCAGCAGCAGCTCTAGCAGCAGCAGCAGCTCCAGCAGCTCTAGCAGCAGCAGCTCTAGCAGCAGTTCCTGGTTTCTGGTTTCTGGCCCGGCGCTGCTGTCAGGGAAGTCCACGCTGCTTTCAAACACAGTTCAGCCCATTTTATTTCAGGTCTGTGGGCGGATCGACATCCACAATGAGCTCCGCTGGGAAACTTTAACTTGGTGTGGAGTCGCAGAGCTCCAAGTCCTTTAATCCCATCAATAAACGTTCATACTGAGGCTCTTTGTGTGGAGTTCATTTCTGAAGCTGTAACCTGCTTCCTGACACTAGTTTCTTAAAAAAAAAAAAAAAAAAAAGAAAAACAGCTCCAGATAATGGAAAATGTCTCTGGATCTGTTCACAAACGTGGGTTTGATCATTTTCATGCGTTTGCTTTGGAGGCGGTCGGGCGCAGCGGCGGCCCGACGCCCGATCAGCCTGCTGTCGTATCTGTGATGATTTTACACGTTCATGAGTCACAGAGAGGAATGTTTTCCATCAGTGAGTGAGGTCTCTGCTGCAGCCACCCACCACTGCGTCTGCCTCCAGTCAGCTCCAGTCAGCTCCCGTCAAACCCAGCATCCCCTCCAGCCCTCAGACTGGGAGGCTGGCAGCGGAGGGGGACGCCAGGGTTCGATCCATGACTCAATCAGCACTGTACAGGTATGCAGAGGCGGGAAAAAGCAGGTGAACCTGCGAACTAATCACTTCACCTGAAGCTACACTGTAAAAAAAAAATCGTAAAAAAACGGTAATTTTCTGGCAGCTGGGGCGCCAGAAAAATACAGTGAAATAACAGAAAATTACTGTCTCATAAAAATACAGTTTTTTTCCATAATTAAAATACAGTTTGTGGTTGTAATTTTAACAAGATTTTGCCTTATTTTCAGGTTGATATTAACATTTAATTAGAAACATTTTCACATTTTAAAACAATTAAATTACCTAGAAATAAGGTCAGTAAATGCTGTATTACGAATAATAATGCTTAAATTTACAGAAATGTGCTGTTATTAATTGGTTTCAATGACATTTTACGTAAAGAAGTTGTATAATAATTTGTGTTTGATGTAATATAACAGTATATGACACAAAAAATAAATTCAAAACATGTCAAAAAACTGTTGAGAAACTAGATATTGGGTTTAAATTGCTACAATTTCAAGGACTGTAGTCTTTGTATTGTAGTGGATCTTACAACACCTGACAGAGCCATGGCGCTAGCTAAAGGAGGATTTAATCAACTTCCTGTTTTTGCACAGCACAAGTTTTGTTTTACACACTTTATTAATCAAACTCACAGGTACTCATCCGAACACAGACAGACTTAACTCAGGGTGACACAAATGAACATGTTAAATGTAAGGGGTCTGAATCAACAGGGGGTCAAACCAGCAACAGACTTTACATGGCTGCATTAAAGGCAAAGGACGCTGGGAAATGACCCAAAAGGAGCTGCCAGATCACTAGCAGCATATCTATCAGAGAAATGCTTTATTGAAAGCATTTAATTGTCTCTTTAGATGTCCTTTCAAAATAAATATAATTAATAATAATTTATTAATATAATGTTAATAAATGTTACCGTCTAGAAATTAGAGTAATTGTAGTTATTTTCAATGAAAATATTAGTCAATTGACAAAGAAATTATAGTAAAATCACAAATTTTTACTATTAATTCCTCAGTAATTTTAAATGATTTTTTTTCCTTTTTTTTTAAGAGTTTTAAAGTTGAATTTTACAGTTTATTCCCTTAAATAACAGACAAATATTTGTGAAATTATAATATATTTGTGAACGTATTTTAACGATAAATATATGTATTTCTAATGGAGTTTTTTTTGTTAAAGAACAGAAATATTGTGTTTTTCACAGTTACGGTGATTTAATGTTATTTTACATTTGACATGTAAAATCACAGTCTATTTTTGTAAATGAAATGGTATTTTAAAAATACAGAAAAAAATCTGTAAAATAGACAGTAAAATTCTGTTTACATTTTTTTTTTTTTTTTTTTTTTACAGTATAGCTGGAGTCAGAACTGAGTCCAGTAGAGCCTGACCCAGGACCAGAAGAGTCCTGCTGGTTCTGTCCTTCAAGAAACCATGAAGCCACAACTAGAGATTCAGATCAGTGATTTCACATCAGTTTCTATCTTCATCCAACCACGGCGCACGACGGCAACGCCGCGGAGATTAAAAAACAGGTCCAAAGCAAAGAAGCTCCACATCTGTCCCTTCATGAGGACACGACCCGGGTGGAGAGACCAGGAACAACCTGGACGTGCTGAACCTCACAGGTAAAAGATAAAAGACACTTAAACATTTGAAGTTTATTGCTCATAAGAAGCATCAGAACCGCGTCTCAGGAAAACGTCTCTCTGAAGACACATTAGATGATCTGTCTGAGGCTGGAAGGAGACGCAGACACGTCTCAGGCGTCCGTAGAGGTGGAGGTCCAGCCAAGATGACTCAGAAGACAACCCAGAATCCTCAGTTACCCCCTTTTTCAAGCAACTTGAAACTGGTTCTGGAGCCAGTTCAGAGCTGGTTTTACTCTGGGACAGTCTCCACGGAGCCGTGTGATGACATCATCATGACTCATCCATAGACTAAGCTAGAAAAACCGTACAAACCCTGGGTTGCATCATCCACGGGTTTCTATGGAGATCCTGAAGCCTCTTTCTCGTGGTACTGCCCACTTTACATTAGCTGTTAGCCACAGTTAGCTGTTTTACGCTGACTCATGATGCAAAATGGTTTTACTTTATTTTCATCAGCTGTAACCGGTCCAGCAGCTCGACGGCCTGAAAACCTTTAACCTTTAACATTTAAAGGTCAGAAAACGGAGAAAAGGTGACCTTTAATGCATGTCATTGTGACTTTGATGAAGATCAAAACACATTTTGGAAAGAAACCACTTCATTCCAAAGTTCCTTCACCTTCGTTCCTCTGCAGTTACTAAAAACATCACACCATTTCCTGTTTATAAAACAAAAGACCTGAACCCGTCCTGAAAGACCCGAACCCGTTCTGAAAGACCCCGACCCGTCCTGAAAGACCCGAACACATCCTGAAAGACCCGAACCCGTCCTGGTTCTCGGCTCCGCCCCTCAGAGACGACGGCTGTGATCGTGTTTCTGAAAACAGGTCCAGGTCCACAGAACCTCAGAAGAACCTCTCTGAGCGTCTCCAGCTGCTCCACCTTCATGTCCTGGACAACACCGCCACCACGTGGACAGACGCTGCAACAGCAGCTGCTTCATGTCCACCGGGGTCAGAGGTCAACGTCAAGACGCTCTTCATGAGATCCAGAAATATAAAGAGGAGCGTTTTTATTTTCAAAGTCTGGAACGTTTGTTTAGAATAAATTATTCTCCTTAAATAAAAGTAGGTTTTAAGTCTCTGTTGTTACACAGAAACTAAATAATTTAAAGGTTTATTTGGGACACGTAAAGAGCAAATCAGATGTTTTTTATTTCAGTTTGTGTCTGAGGAGAGGAAGGAGATAAGAGTTCCTTCAGTCATTCATGGTCCATCCTGGACCTTCTGGAGCTTCTTGGAGACCAAACCGGACCAGAGTTTGGTCCAACTTCAGTTCTGTTATTCAGGTCATGACCTCAGACTTTTATCTAATCTCACCTTTACTGCTTTAACACCAACATTCAGAGCTAAAGCTGCTCCGCCTCCTCATCCATCCGACCAATCAGATCAAACTGACCAGAACTTTTCTGAAGAATCGACGTCACAAACCCAGAAACCCGTTAACTGAAGCCCTGAGACGTCGATGATGAAGAGATAGCAGTTTTAACTCAATAAATATATTATATTATATATATATAATAAATAACCACAATAACGAATAAACATCTGTGTGTTTAAAGCTAATTATAAAAGCTTCAGAACCACTGATTTAAGACGATCACTAAACCAGCCGAGTATCACCTGATTCTCTTCAGACCTTAAAACCTTATTTGTGAAAACTGATGAACTGTTTTATTTCATGTCCCTCATTCTGATCCTGACTGGTTCTGGTCTCTATCAGGCCGGTCCTGGTCCAGATGGTCTCAGAAACGACACAGCTGCTTGTCTATCAGATTATTTTTATTTCTTCCCGCACAGAATGAAAAAGTAACTTTAGAAGAAGGTGTTTGGTCTCTTGGTGGTGAAGCGGGGTTTGTGCTGGCGGCGCAGGACCCGGTGGGGCAGCGGGAACTTGATCTTGGAGTCCTGGAAGGAGAGAGACAGGTTTGAGGAGGTTCAGAGGAGGACGGACATGAAAACCAGACTGCAGGACCCTGTCCCAGGACTCTGTCCCAGGACTCTGTCCCAGGTTCAGAACCGCCAGGTCTAGAGATGGAAGCTCCAGATCTGGAAGAGGAACCTGGACGTTTGTCTGGCGGGTTTTGAAGCCGGAGCTGACGGATGTGGCGGCAGCCCGGAGAGAGACCCGCCTCCACCTGGGGGGGTAGGGTGGACACTCACGTGGAACTGCTTGATGGCAGGTCGGCGACACTTGTTGGCGGCGATCACCTGCACCTTCATGATCTGGATGGAGTGGGCGCGGGCGCGATGGCGAGCTCCCATATCCCGATCTGAAAGATAAAGAGGAGCCGAGTTTGGCGCCGGTCAGGTCAACGTGTTGGTCAGGGTCAGGACCGGTCAGGGTGGGAACCTGCTCCAGGATCAGGAGCGGTTCAGGTCTGAAGTCTGGAGGAGGCTGGTTTAGAGAAGCTGGAATTAAACTGTTACGCCCGACTCATTTACAGGCATTAACTCCGCCCCCTAAGCAGACCCCGCCCCCTGAGACTCTGAATTGACTGATGACATGTCAGGTGACAGGATATATCTAAAGGTAGACGTTACCAAGCCGAGGAAATAAAGACTACAGGACCACATCCTCCACTTTAGTGAAGACCTGAACCGTCCAGAACCAGAACCTCTTAGCGCTGATTGGATATACGCAATAAGATATGTATCATGATACTTGGGTCACGATGCGATATTATCATGATATTACGATATATTGCGATATTCTACCCAGTTAATATAAAAATTAAAAGTAAAGATGAAAAATCCAGTTGCTGTATATGTTTATCAGATGATATTGATCATCAGGGGTGTCAACGGGAAATTGGAAAAAACACTGAAGCGGGGGGAGAGAACATTTGGAGGTACTTTAGGAGGCATTCTGAGCACAGCATTGTGTATTTGTCCATATTGTTACTTTGATAATGAAAAGAACATTTTTTACTTACTGAAGATCCAACAGACTAAACATTTTACTGAAAATGTTTGATAGTGAAAAGAACATTTTTTACTTACAATTTGTAAGTAAAAAATGTTCTTTGTGTTTCTGCATGGTTGAAACAAAAACCTGCAGCCTTTAACGGATCAGTTTGACACCCTTGCCTTAAGCCTTTACTATAATGAAATGCAAAACTCGCAATCTGGTGCCTCACTTCACGGGTTTGCAAAACTCTGCTCATACTTCAAATCTAATTCTTACTTTCCCTCAACAGAAAATAAAAGATAAAAATGGCACAAAGTTTAATTATTCCTGCTAATGTGAGAATCCACTGAGCATAAGGCTGAGGTTAGATATCAAAAATAAAAGTAGTTGTTATAAAACAATTAAGTTGCCTATTAAAGGCAAAAATTCAGAATGACTATTGATTCAGTCACTCGTGAACTTCAACAGTAAAACATAACTGGCAACAAGATACATGGATCCAAAACTTTAGTAAGCAGTTATAGAAAATAGCATGTTAAATTCAACATGTCTACTTGATGCCTGTAACTCTAAACATTAGCTTTTCTTAATTTTTTTTTTAAATCACAAAAAGCTCTGCTGAATAACTAATACTTCAGGCATGAAAATCCCCCACCTTTCGGCGAAATTTGCCGTTTTGAAGTCAAAAAGAGAGACCGACGTGAATCATGTAGATTCGAGGAGTTTTCTATTTTGAGAGGGGAGGGGGTCAGCGTCGGGAGATTTTTTTTTTTTAATTTAATGATCATATAATTGCCCTAATATGTAAACTGAGCACTTCAGAAATCGGCAATTTAAATGTACTTGGAGGTTACTTTGCTAAGCGGGACGAGACGCAGGACCACACCGGTGTCGAGGCAGACGAGCTTTTGTTTCCTAGCTACATTTACCAGTGGTGAGAAGCGCTGTATATTTCATTCGCGTTGTCTAACAATAAATAAGTACAATGAGGAATAAACATCTCTCCTGTGAATTTAAAGCTAATAATCATCCATCCAAACAAGAAAGGGAGAAGTAATATCAGAAAATATGTGTTTCAGGCTTACTTTGAGCGTTGATCTGGCTGTGATAGCGGCTGTATTGTCAACGGGCCCATTGCGCTTGCTCTGGTCTCAATCACTCAATCAACCAATCACAATCGAGAATTCACGTCACGTCACCCCCCCCCCAAAAATATTAAACCGGATCTGCACGTATCTCAAAAATGACCCCCAGGATGGCAAAAAACTCTGAAATCAGCGAATCCGCGGAGAATTGACACCCCTGGATCATTCAGAGGACAAATTGAGTCAAAACTATTTGCTTCGAAACGACCTATTTATTGTTTATTATTAGTGGTTTTGAAAAAATTGAAAAAGAAAAATCGATATTAAGAGCTGAAAAATCGTTATTATATTGGGCGGCCAAAAATCATGATATATTCCAAAATCAATTTTTTTCCCCACCCTCTCTGCAGCTGGAGAGAACAGCTGATGCTGATCTACCTTAAATATCCAGATTAAAGTGAAGCCCAGTTTTCATTTTTCACATATCGAACCATCAAACCTGAATTCGGACCTGTTGGTTCTGATTACAGGAACCCAGAGCAGTTTTTCACTGGACTCTGACTAATGAGGATCAAATACCAGAAATGGTTCTGGATTTTCATCTGGACTGCAGACGGTAAAGTTCACCGAGCTGCTCAGTGTTTCCCCATCCAGCCTGAACGTCGGTTCCCGCTCAGGTGTTTCACTAATTCTGCCTGAATTTTAAAGAGGCCGTGTGGCATTGAAGGTTTGGTTCAACAAACCAGATACGCTAACGAACCTGAGAACAGAAACCCAACTGTCCTCCGTTCTGACATCAGACCGCTGAGCAGATGTTTCTTCTGCTCCACGTAATGAAGGTTTCAGAGACACAAACCTTCATGATTTCTGACAACCAGCAAAGCAGATGAACAAATGTCGGGGGGGGGGGGTTCTTGGCCGAGGGCAGCAGGCGCCCAATGACCTTGTATTCCCTAAGCTGGAGGCAGAAGTCAGACATCAGCACGTACGCACAGATGCTCGCGAAGACTTGTCAATCCTTGAATTCACTTTCAAAGGCACAGCAGCAGCAGAGAAAGGCGACAAGGATCGTTTTCTGTTCGCACGCCAGACAAGATCACGCCACTGACGACGGCGTGACCTTTGGGTTTGGCTGCAGGTGTGATCATGTCCACATTTAAACCTGAAGAAGAAGAGTCTTCACACCAGGAACTCTCCTCTCATCAACTCAACTTCAAGCTCAAATACCAACATTTGATAAACTGACAGGAATTTATTTACGTCACAAACGTACCAGGATGACAAAAGTTCACCTGACAAGTTCTCCGACCTTCATTTAACACCATCAATATGGATCAGAGCTCAATTTGGTCTCAAATTATCAATTATAAACTCACTTATTTACGGTTTAACCGGTTTTCAGACGTTAACTCTTGATTTCACCAGACAAGATCACGCCACTGACGACGGTGTGACCTTTGGGTTTGGCTGCAGGTGTGGTCACATCCACATTTAACACAGGCTGCGGTTACATGATGTTTTTTAATTCGGAATTAATTATTCCGAATTAAATAATTCAGAATTAAACTATTTTCCTTTGAGTTTATATGGAAATAGTAATTCCGAATTGAGGTTTACATGGAAAACACGTTTGATCGGCTTTATCCAATTCCGCTTTAGGTCTAGGGGTTGGGAAGGGTTCTGATTGGATAGGGGGGGCGGACGTCTTTACATCTACCGGAAGAAAACAAACTTAACAACAACTAGGTTAGCAACAACATTCCACTTATTTTTGACCTGGGTGGCGTCTCTATCTGTGAAACCTCCTTCATTTAACCTAGCCGCTACAACTTTGAAAAGCTCACAATTTTATGTTTCTTGCCATCTGTTCTTTTAATTATTTCCAGTTCCTCCAAGCTATTTATTAAATAAATCATCTCTGCTCTTGATCACCGTTTACTGCGTGCTGCCATTTTAAAACTTTGTTTTGAAAACAAGCCCAGTGCGGAATATAAGCGTCATCGCGACAGACGGGCAAGGGAACTAGCATGCGCAGAAAGACGGGAATTAATTTAAACAGGAATGAGTGTATACATGACCGCGGAATTATTTAAGTCAGGCTTAAAATCAGAATAAACCAGCTGCTTACTTCGGAATTAAGTTTAATTCAGAATGGACATTTTCATATGGAATAAATGTTTACATGGTAACTATTATTCGGATTTAACTTTCATTCTGAATTAAAGAGGAATTAAACTTCCCATGTAAACGCACTGACATTCACATCCTCGTTTTTTTCTTCACTGGTCCATCTGGTTCATGGACGGTTGTTCTTGAAGGTGTTCCTCTACACACCTGCGTCTAAAAGGCTCAGTGAAACCAGAATGATCCGACACCGACGGCGCCCCCCAGAGGACAGTTGAAAGCTAAATAATGAATTATTTCTAAACATCTCAATATTTTCTAAGATCAAACAATCACAGGAAACACTGAGAGGACTTCAGTAGACATCTGGATGTAGAGAAGAACATCTGCAAATCAAAAGACAAAGACCCTTCAGGAGCCGAACCAACAACCCATTAATGAGTTCATGGAGGAGTATTCTTCCATCTGCCAAGGTCTGGGCATTTTTTTCCCCAAGAATGCAGAGGGACAACTGGTGGAGGACAGTTATCTGTCTGCAGAGCACTTGTTTACATTTTATTGTCATTTGTAGAAGCAACTTGAAGGAGCTAAGGCTAATGCTTCAAGCTACTGAGATGTTTGACCAGGAGTAACCTGGTCGACGCGCTTCGCTAACTCGCATTTCATAAACGTTATCATTGCTTGTTGATCAAAAAAAGGACCGGAACGATGTTCTTCTGATGCAGTTAAAATATTAATTTATTCCATTAACTGATCCGACAACCATAACGATGGCAGTTAGCGCCACAGCGGTTAAAAACCCTTTGCCCTTCCGGGTCAAACACCTGACCAATAACAGGCAGCTACCTTTATACCTGACCCTCAGGTAACAACACAGCGACACCCACAGACACACAGAGAGAACTACAATTCATAACAACATATTTGGCTCCTAAACAACTGTTTCTTTATTTACACATTTATACGTATTTAAGGTTCAGCTTAAGTTTATTTCATTTGAACTTCACTATAATTTTTGTTCCTGATAATTGTTTGCATATTTTGACTTACTGTGGTTGTTAAAGTGTTAATTTAAATTTGCAGCAGACAGATAAGCTTTGTTCCTGTTATTTATTTAGTTCATTTAAAATAAAACCTCTTTCTGTGCCAGTTGTTTCTCTGTTTAATGTGAAAGTTTCATTTTGAAAAGATTTTGGCTTCTGATGTTTTAGTATGACAAGAAAATCACAAGATTTAGTGAAATTATTTAAACGTGTGTGTTTTTTGGACATTTGTACAGCAATGAAGAATATCGCGATAATATTGTAAACCGTGATAATCTGGTCACTATAATCGAGACATTAAATTTTCTATATCGTTACATCTCTACTTCCATGTTATATTGTTCTTCCTGGAAACCTTCTAGACAAACCCGACTGCTTCAGTCTCAGCTGTCATGGACCTGAACATCTAATGTGTTTGTTTTTCTGAAGTAAACCTGCTGGGACGTCCACTGTGAAGATCAACAGACATCTTTCTCGCTGTCCAACACTGAACTCCAGGCAGCCTGGAAACATCCGTCCAGATCACAAATCACTGCTGATGTCTTTCCCTCTTGGCACTGTGCAAACAGACTCCTGGTCCTCTCTTTACCAGGTGTCTCGTACCTGCTGCTGAGCAGCTCACCACCTGATGGACCTTCTCTAAACCCTCAGGACCCGTTCAGGAAGACGGTTCCACGCTGCTGCTGGTCTGAGTCTGGATGGGAGGTGGAGCCACGGGCCTAACCTGAGGTCACCTGAAGAGTGTGTGTGTGTGTGCGTGGACACTCACAGCACTGAGTGACGGCTCCAGAGGTGGTCAGGTCCCGGTACTCTCTGTACATGTTGTGGGTGCCGCTGCGAGAGTCGTAGCGCAGCCAGATGCCGAAGTTCTTCACCTTCAGGGGCGTTTTCTCGTGGACCTGGAGGACAAGTCAACACGTGTCAGATCTTCTTTGGACGCGACGCCGAGGGGGCGGGCTCTGAAACCAACACCTACCAGGCCGCAGTAGACGATCTCCCCGGAGGCCTTCTTCATCTTCCTCAGCTGGGAGACGAAGTACCAGAAGCGAGACTTCGCCACGATGTGGTTGGGGGCGAAGATCCTCATGCGGTACAGGGGGGGGTTGGGGTTCTTTGCCGAGGGCAGCAGGCGCCCAATGACCTTGTATTCCCTAAGCTGGAGGCAGAAGTCAGACATCAGCACGTACGCACAGACGCTCGCCAAGACTTGTCAATCCTTGAATTCACTTTCAAAGGCACAGCAGCAGCAGAGAAAGGCGACAAGGATCGTTTTCTGTTCGCACGCCAGACAAGATCACGCCACTGACGACGGCGTGACCTTTGGGTTTGGCTGCAGGTGTGATCATGTCCACATTTAAACCTGAAGAAGAAGAGTCTTCACACCAGGAACTCTCCTCTCATCAGCTCAACTTCAAGCTCAAATACCAACATTTGATAAACTGACAGGAATTTATTTACGTCACAAACGTACCAGGATGACAAAAGTTCACCTGACAAGTTCTCCGACCTCTATTTAACACCATCAATATGGATCAGAGCTCAATTTGGTCTCAAATTATCAATTATAAACTCACTTATTTACGGTTTAACCGGTTTTCAGACGTTAACTCTTGATTTCGGCATAAACAGCAGAAAATAAACTAATAAACAGCTTGTAGATTCTTGTTTCCATTTTTAACAAAATTTTAAAGTTGCACTTTTCACATACAAAATACAGATGTTTAATGCATTTGACTACTATTCATTAACTTTTTCACAGTAAAGAAAATTAAAAGGTTAAAAAAAAAAATTGAAATTCACGAAAAATAAAGTTTTAAGAATATATATAATCATCTGTAATTTACTCAACTAAGCAAATAATTTTAATAGCTTTTTTGAAATATGGGTTGTAAATTATCTTTAAGTAGTTACAACTATAACCTTCCCATTCAACAGATCTGAGTTATTGTTCAACTGTTCTGTCTATAATCCTGTAACCGCAAGCACCCACCTCAATAAGTGTTAACTTTAATTTAAATGAGCCAAACTACTTTAATGTGAAATTTTCATCAGCCGAATCATCCAGCAGATGCTTCAGTTTAAAATGCGCGTAAAAACGTGCAGAAATCTGTAACTGCGTCGCCGCGACACGGAATCAAACTTGTAAACGTGTTAATTTCCAGGCGAAATCTGCAGCCTCGTTTTAGCGATGGTATAAACGCCGAATAATAAACCTGTGTCCGGCGTTTTTCTTCTTCAAAAAACGATTAATTCCAACTTTGACTCCTAATAATGGTTAATCCTGAAGTGTTTATTTAAACGTTAACTACGGAGAGAACAGCTCATTAACTTCGGTTCAGATCCAACTTTGAATCGGACCCAAAAACACACTGGAAAGCTTTAATAGCTCCGAGAAAACCAGACCGAACGTTAGACTGACAGCTAATCTCGCTTTTTCTTGATAACGTACAGCTCCCTGGAGCTTGACCTGCTTGAATTAAGAGTGAAAAGTTAAAACTGAATGAGGACTCTGACTGTAAGTCACACCGTCGTCCACATGGTGCTGCGGCCGCCATGTTGTCGCCGCTGTAGCATCGGAAGGAAAAAGAGTCAAATTCTCGCTTTAGTGCGGATTTTTGACCAATGTTTGTCCATGAAACGGAATAACTAAACTTTAGAGAGCTATAGGCGCCCCGGGTAGCCGTGTGAACACGGATTATAAGGGTAAATATGAGATTTTACGTACTGTGCCGGACGCCTTCATGGTGTCTCGCTCACTGCCACAGTAGAAGAGGAAGCAGTAGGGCGGAGACTGCGCATGTCAACTGAGCACAGGACCGGCCCTCTGCTCGAAATCTGCCGGATATTCCTTACGTCACTTATTTTGATTGGTCGACGTTCGACAAAAAAGTTGCAGCTTTTGATTGGCTCAGACATTGTCGCGTCAGGAGCATCCATCCAGAGACTTTATTATTATTATTGTTAATAATAACAATAATGATAATGATTAATTATTAATGGATAATATATCTTCTGTTTAACTGACTAGTTGAATCCAGATATAAAAATGTGATGATATTTTAGTTAATTAATGTGATCTTAATATGATTGATTATGATCAATCATGTCAAGTATTCACTTTTGAATCGAATCAAAAGTGTATCACGACAGAATTAGAGATATTGGTAAACACTGAAATGTCACCTGGGTAATCAGTAGGGGTGAATATTGGCAAGGACCTCACAATACGATATGTATCATGATACCTGGGTCACGATACGATATTATCATGATACCGCGATATCACAATATATTGCAATATTCTACCTAGTTAATATCAAAATTAAAAGTAGAGATGAAAAACCAAGTTGCTGTATATGTTCATCAGATGATATTGATCATTCAGAGGACAAACTGAGTCAAAACTATTTGCTTCAAAACAACCTATTTATTGTTCATTATGAGTGTATTTGCACATTTAAGTAACCATTACTATGGAGCGATAGGAGTGCCACATTAATAAATAAATAAATGTGAAAATAAAAAAGAGAAATAAATAAATAAATAAATGTGGAAATATAAAGAGAAATAAATAAATAAATAAATGTGGAAAAAATAAAGAGAAATAATATATCTAATATATGTGGAAATATAAAGAGAAATAAATATATGTGGAAATATAAAAGGAAATAAATAAATAAATGTGGAAATATAAAGGGAAATAAATAAATAAATAAATGTGGAAATATAAAGAGAAATAAATAAAAGAAAAGGAAAATCATCTTTAATTTTCGTATTGCATTTGCTTTTCCTTTTTGGCACTCCTGTGACACAAGGATAAAGCAATGACAAAACGCTTGGTGGACTGAGCTGTCAATCAAATGGCTCTGGGCGGGGCTTCCTGTCCAGGATGGATAGTCGTTCCCTGATCACTGGATTTCTGCCTGGCGGTATGGGCGCTAACTCATAGATATGTATGCTAGCGTTTAGCCTGACGTCACCAGCGCTGAGGAGGACGTGCAGACAACTCACGTAGTTTGACTGATAACGGTGGAAAAGTAAATATGGAAAACGTGGAGGAGTTAAGGAGAGGTGTTCAACAAGAACTTTTAAGAATTGCTCGGTGTGTGGATGAAAATGTTCAGCTGGACTACATTCTGAGGATGGTAGAAGATGTCAGCAAAAGTCTTGGGCAAATATCTGCACTGACCGATACAGACATTGATCCGGTTGTGTGGCACAATCTTGAAGAGGTAGGTACTTTATTTATTCACAGCCTAAAATTCTACCATGTCATGTTATCAGTAAGCAATCAAAAAAATTTGCAAAAAGGCTTTTAAAAAAAGGGAAAATACTCAGATATAACCGTTTTGTAATCTCACTTTGATTAGTGAATTGTACTTTTAATACATACTTTTTCCTCATGAGTACATACTGTAACTAATTAAGCTGATTTTGTAATATAATTACATAATCCTTTTACATGTAGCTTGTTACTCCTCAACCCATGATAACCTGCACAAGTTTCAGCTGTGGCTAGCATATGATGAATATATATTACACGTTATGTATTCATCATATACAGCATGTGAACTTGACAACCGTCTTCTACAGACTTGTGTATAAATCGAAAAAGCTTACTGATAACATGACATGGTAGAATTTTAGGCTGTGAATAAAGTACCTACCTCTTCAAGATTGTGCCACACAACCGGATCAATGTCTGTATCGGTCAGTGCAGATATTTGCCCAAGACTTTTGCTGACATCTTCTACCATCCTCAGAATGTAGTCCGGCTGAACATTTTCATCCACACACCGAGCAATTCTTAAAAGTTCTTGTTGAACACCTCTCCTTAACTCCTCCACGTTTTCCATATTTACTTTTCCACCGTTATCAGTCAAACTACGTGAGTTGTCTGAACGTCCTCCTCAGCGCTGGTGACGTCAGGCTAAACGCTAGCATACATATCTATGAGTTAGCGCCCATACCGCCAGGCAGAAATCCAGTGATCAGGGAACGACTATCCATCCTGGACAGGAAGCCCCGCCCAGAGCCATTTGATTGACAGCTCAGTCCACCAAGCGTTTTGTCATTGCTTTATCCTTGTGTCACAGGAGTGCCAAAAAGGAAAAGCAAATGCAATACGAAAATTAAAGATGATTTTCCTTTTCTTTTATCTATTTCTCTTTATATTTCCACATTTATTTATTTATTTCCCTTTATATTTCCACATTTATTTATTTATTTCCTTTTATATTTCCACATATATTTATTTATTTCTCTTTATATTTCCACATATATTTATTTATATATTTATTTCTCTTTATATTTCCACATTTTTTTATTTATTTCTCTTTATATTTCCACATTTATTTATTTATTTCTCTTTTTATTTCCACATTTATTTATTTATTTATCTATTAATGTGGCACTCCTATCGCTCCATACATTACAACTCTATTTATGGTAATGTATTTAAGGGGGCTACATGCATTGTTGTGTGCTTGATACTTTATTTTTTTTATCTTTGGTATTAGATCGTTCATCATTAAATCAATATATCGAGGAAATCATTGGATCATTCCACCCTTAAATATTAATAAGTCAATCAATGCATGTAATCCTGATAATTACATTGTACAAGTGGCATTTTGTCAACTTCTTTGTTTCATAAATTTCAAATGAATGAACTGCTCGGTAGATAAGTGAATAAAATGTTTCCACGGTCACGTTTAACACGAGTGAAGGAGGCAGGGAAGGAAGGAAGGAAGGAAGGATGGACGCAGGAGAAACGAGATAAAAAATATGTCCTGTCATGTTAGGGTTAGTAGTACATAGAAAAAAGTTTCTGGTGGTTAACGGCGCGTCTCTCCGCTGTTTTCGCCGACGCGGCGGCTGAATCTCTTCCCGGTTCGTGGGCCTCTGACCCGGATGTGAACCCCGGAGCGGACACGCTGCACCGCCTCGTCTAACACACGGGACCCGCCGACATGCTGCTGACTCCCGGAGGATACGCAGCGGCTCCGCGGTGAGCAGAGTTCGGTTCTCTTTAAGGTGAGTCGGTTCGGGTCCGCGGTCTCCAAATAAAAGGCGGTTAGCGGTTTGGCGCATGCGGAGTTTGTGTCCTCGTGAGGTTTTGTGATCTGCGGAGACGTGAGCAGGTAGGAGCACCGGGCCGGGACGAACCGGGACCGTCGGCAGACCGTGCGGGTTCTGGTCGCTGTTCGCGGGGACCTCCGTGTTAAATGCGTGGGTTTAACTGTGTATTTCGGCTGTTTTGTTTTGTTTTCCAGCCACCGGAACCGCCTCCAGCGGCTAGCCGGCTAACGTTAGCATCGGTTAGCCGCGGTCGGCTAGTATGAGTCGGGGATGGAGTTGTTTGCTTCGCGTCGGTAACTTCTCGGGGAGCAGCCTCGCTGGTGCCCGCTCCTCCCGGGAGACCGGGCCCGACTCCCGTAGCCCGAACGAGCAGGTGGCGGTTCGGCGCGGCCCGGACGGTGACCCGGTTGAAGCGGCCCGCCGATGTCGCGTTGACTCCGTGTTGCATCATGTCGGTTGTCACCGTCAGGGCGGATCGGTCCCGTTTCTGATCCGCGTGTCAACCCACCTGGGTGGTGCACGCGGCCACCGCCCGGCCACGCGCTCCATCAGTCACGGGTCTGACAGGAGCGCGAGCGCCGGGTTTGTGTTTATTTAGTTGTTTACCTCTTCAGCTGGTTTGAAGGCCTCCAGATGAGTCACAGTTGTGCTTTTAAAGAAATAAACACTCAACTTTAATAACGTGTCTATAGTCATATAAATACAGTTCAGGGCTCCAGATGATACGGCGCGATTTTATTATCATTTTAAATGCAACACCTGATTGTTCAATTTTAATCTATTCTGTCTCTATTTTATCTCAACTATAAAGTTATCAACTAAATTCAGCTTTAGATCTTCAGTTGAGTTCTAAAATGCCTCATTAATTCAGGAAGGGGAATGAACAGCTGCAGTAACTGTCCTGATCCAAGTCTCCTCAGTGGTTCTAGAAGGTTCCAGCTGTGTTCAGGAGCAGATCTGAACATCCTCTGACTGAAGACACTGGTGCTGAATCACTGTGTTGTGTAGAGGAGATCCATGATGTTCAGAGATTTAAAATATAAAGTGCAATACAAATAAAATTTATTATTATTATTATTTCAGTTGGCTTGGAAATACAGGGAGGAGGTGGAGGAGGGAGGGAAGGAGGTCTGGGCCGCTCTGCTGCTGCAACCTGAACTCCAACAAGCAGAAGCTGATGGATGGATGGATGAGAGTGTCATGATTGAAACAGCTGTCAGAGGTTTAGACCTGGCTCTAGTGCTGGGCAGTATGGCCAAAAATTTAAATCACGGTATTTTTCAATATTATATCGGTTTCACGGTATATCATGGTATTTTCTTTTTTTTTGAAGGCACAACTGGGTGTTAACCACATTTTCTAATCATTTAGAGAGGAATTGCTGCAGTAAATTGTCTTAGAATGAACTATTTTACTGTCACTAGGAGTGACAGTAAATATTGTAGAAAAACATTCATATCTACACTAGTATTAATACAGGTTTGCATGGCCTCACAAAATGATACTATTTACAAAGAGGTGGCACTCGTTATTCTGATTAAGTGAAGGAATCAGAATGAATGATAGTTGCAGTTAAAATACAGAACCCTTTTATTTTTCACACAACTTGAAAAAACAGTTTGTAAAAAATCAACATTAACTACACAATGTAAACAGCGTTCTCGAGATATTTCAACCAATAAATAGTAAACAAAGTATGCAACTTGCAATATTCAAGTTTTGAAAAAAAAAAGGATTATCCTGTAGCAGCATGTAAAGCAGCAGATTGCTGATCGCGGCTACAACTTTAGCTCGGCAATTATTTGCAGAGTTTGTTGGACGTTGTCTTTTTTAAATCCACGGCTCCTGGTTCAGGAAGAAGTTCCTCATCAGTCTCATGTTGCCGTTCTGGAGCTTCCACTTCTGGACTTTCTCTGTTAGCAAACATCACCGTTTAACCAGGAACTAGTAGCGTGTTGCGCCTCCGGTGCAACTGCAAAACAGTCCCTTGTCAAACAATGTTCTGTGGCACTTAAGTTCCTCCGCGCGGCGTTCCCAACGTTGTGTACGCTACAGTACATACTCACCGGTACTACGGTATACGAAAAATTCATATCATAAGAAAAATAAACACCGGTATTCGGTATGAACCAGTATACCGCCCATAACTACACTGTTGGTCTTTAAACATTTACAAAGCGTCTCTTTCGGCTGATTCCTGTTCGGGGTGGAACAACCTGCATGGATGCTCTTCCTGACCCGACCAGCAGTTGAACCGGGCCCTCCTGTGTGGTGAGTAGAGGCAGTAGCACGAAACCACCAGGGTGGAAAGCATCTTCAGAGCGCATTAGTGAGGCCTTTTTCACCAAACTGGTTCCAGAGTTCATCAGAACCAGAGGCTGACTGAAAACCTCTCGGTTCTCATCAGGGCATCTGGAATAAACCTTGTCCGTTACCTGGATCACAGCCCTGAAAATGGAAGCGATAATCGCGGAGACACCAGACAGAACAGCACAAATTTGATTCCAAGAAGTCTGAGTGAAGCGTTTTGAATGCTACACTTAAACCGTTGGTCTTAAATACGGACGTCAGCGTGGCTGTTTCAGTATTTCTTCCAACTTTTATAGATTATACTTGAAACTTGTGCTGGGCGATATGGAAAAAAATCATATATCACGATATGGACTGTTTTATATCACGATATACCATAATAAAGTATGTTTTCAGTTATTCACTGAAAAGTTTGACAAAAATGTCATTGCTTACTTTTCAACTTTATTTTGAAAGGACATTTAGCTGAACTGTCACAAACATACATTTTAGTGCAGCAAAAACAGGTAGGTACAGAGGTACAGTAGCTTTCACATTTTTTTTAAAGTGCACAACAGTTTCTGAGAGGAAAAATACATTTTTGCACTGAAGTTCAGCTATAAAAAATAAACAAAATTATTTTTCAACTTTCTGAAATCTGTAAACTTGTAGTGCAAAGTTTGCAAACCAATATAAAGTGTCTAAATTAAACATCAGCGTTGAAGAGAACTCTGTTTAAGGCATTAACCATGAATAAAAGTGCAAACATAAAAGGCTACTTTGTAGAAGTAGATATGATTCTATCAAATTTATCATTGCAGGTTATTTAATTACACATTTGCTGTAATAATTAATAAAAGTAGGTTAGAAACGATAGAAAAGTGTGTATCGTGCCATTTCTCTTCTATCGTCCCCATGATATGTATCGTCATATCACCCAGCACTACTTGAAACCTCAGTTGAAACCCTGATCCAGATCAACACTGATGCATCCTTCCTGCAGCTCACCAGCCACTTCTATCCTGATTTTAGTTTTGTTTCTTTAAAAGTGTACCATCAGATGAAGACTTGATCTATTTCACAGGTTTATATGATCGTTCTCAGCTGTTGAACATCTGCTTTTATCAGAATAACATCTTTTCCTGAGGAGTTGGTGGTTATTTCAGCAGGAAATGCCAGATTCATTCTGGAAGAACTTTGAACGTGTTCCTGAATCAGATTCTAGTTTTGTTTATGCTCCTTAAGGACAGTGAAGTTATTCAGCGTTAAAGACAGTCTGTGAGATTAAATTAAATGAAAGTGCTGACCCTCCAGGGCGGTAGACGGTTGGTGACTGGAGCCGTCACAGCGTCAGCGTCTGACGTGAGCTTTCGTCTCTTTCTGAGCAGATGAGAGAGATTTTCCCGCCAGCAGCAGAGAGGAGCGCGCCAGCCTTGGAGGAAAGCTAACCCACGAATGGCCTGCCAGTCTGTCGCTGCAGTCATGGACGAGCAGGCCCTGCTGGGGCTCAACCCAAACGCCGACGCCCGCTACAGGCAGAGGGTGAGACGCCTGCTTCCTTTTATTGCTGTTGTATGATAATGTTCTAGCTGTAGCTTCTAGTTGGTAGTTCTGGACAAATTCAGTCCTCCAAATGTCCACTTCGTCCTTTAACTCTGATGGTGATATTTAGAAATCAGGGCACCCAGTGGCCAGTTAATGATGGTCAGGATTAGGGTTGGGCATCCTTTGGATTTTAACGATTCCGATTCTCTGTTTCGATTCCTGTTCAAAACGGTTCTCGATTCCGATTCTTTGATGTGTAGGTCAACAGATCGCCACTTATCTAACAGTAGAATTTTTTCATTAAAAATACTGTGACACATTTACACGGGCGACAGGCCATTTTTATTCTTACACATGCTTGCATGCACATATGCACACACAGAATTCACTTACAGCCTAAATGGTAAACAAGTTACAGTTGGCCTCCAAAATACATTTTGCCCAACAAAAAATGAAATCAACAGTTTTTGTTTAGGAGGATGATCATATCTGCTCTTTCAGAAACAGACAGATAAACGCCGACAAAAACATAACCTCTTTGGCGGAGATAAAAATTTGTTTTTTTTACCTACCTGTTTGTTTACCTGGGTTGCTGGGTTACACTCATACAGACAAGGGGCCCTCCTAGCCAATGGGATGCCAGGAAGATGCTAAGCGATAGCCAATGGCAGAGCAGCTCGGACGCACCACTTTCAAACCGAGATACAGAGCCGACAGCTATGTTTACGTTCAGTAAACTCTGGGAGCTGCGAGTAGCAGCGCTACTGGATTTCTGCCTTTCGTTTCCTGAAATTTCTTTCATAACTAGAGGCAATATTTTCCCGTTGATGCGTTCGTAACCTGAAAATTTCGTATGTAGAAACGTTCGTAAGTAGAGGTACCACTGTATATGAGAAGGCAAGAGTTTCTGGATGAAGACGGACTCTGTTGAAGTCGAAGAAGCGACGGGAGCAACGCAGTGAATTAAATACGCTACACTCGTTTATTTTTGTGATGCCGTGCAGGCGAAGGTGTTTTGCCATATTAGTCGTGCACCCTCCTTCGGCAGTAACACGCTTCCCGCAGGTGTTGCACTGCGCCAGGTAGCCATCATTTCCCGGACTGAAATGCAGCCAAACTTGGGAGCGGCGTGTCTTGGGATCCATGTTGTGGCGAGTGAAGTCCCGTCGGTGACGGACGTGACGTCGACACTAGCGTGGAGTTGAGTACGCCGGGCGGAGTAACATCAAATAACTAGTGCAGTAAATCAAAAAAAAAAAAAAAAGGCGTGGACATTTAGGAACCGAAAGAAGGAATCAAAATTCAAAAATCTTCCAAACGATTCCGGAACCAGACCTTAGGAACCGATTCCTACTTGGAATCATTTTTCGGTGCCCAACCCTTCTTTTCGGACATGTTTATAGTCCAACAGGTCTCAACTGGGTTCATGAACAGGTGCAGCTGGGTATCATCTAGTTATAACAGCACCTGATAGAAGTATGGGTCCTAGAACAGAACCCTGTGGAACACCTGGAGCGATCCTGGTGTGTAAGGGAGACTCCAGATTTCCCTGAACAACCTGGAGTCCATCAGACTGATGTCTTGAACCGTGTTTGCAGGCTATGGCTTACTTTGAGCAGCTGAAGGAGTCTCAGGACGCCTGGGAGGTGTGCGCCGAGGCTCTCGCTAAAGGAATCTACAAGTGAGTGTCACGTTCTGGTGGGAGACATCCCGCTGTAATTCAGTCATTTAACGAGCTTTCGTTTGTTTGTCGCAGTGACGACCATGTGAAGTTCTTCTGCTTCCAAGTTCTGGAACATCAGATCAAGTTCAGGTGAGGATGAAAAGGAGGCGTGGTTTTGCTGGTTTCCTGTCTGGACGGTCTGAACCGTCCTCACCTCTCTCCTGGTCTGTTGCAGACATGCCGGTCTGAGTGCAGCTCAGCAGCAGCTCATCAGAGAGACGCTGATGAAGTGGCTGCAGTGTCAGGTACGTCGGCGTTGTTGCATCCTTCACACATTGACGCTCCGTCTTCACCTTCGCCTCACCTTCGTACCTAAACTGTCCCGCCTGCAGCTGATGAACGCTCACCCCGAGAAGCCCTTCATCAGGAACAAGGCGGCTCAGGTGTTCGCCCTCACCTTCATCATGGAGTACCTGACCCTGTGGCCCAAGTTCTTCTTTGACATCCTGGGCCTGGTGGGCCTGAACCCTCACGGCGTCGACATCTACCTGAGGACGCTGATGGCCATCGACGCCGAGGTGGTGGACAGAGACATCCTGCACACGGTTGAAGTAAGATGGCGAGCCATTCAGGTGACAGAAATGACACACATCCAAAGATTTTAACTGAATAAAAGAAGATTAAAAACGTTGTTTTTTTTAAAAAAGTGTCTGACTTTGAGAATCACCAGGACCTGGATGACTGAGAATCTGCACCAGCTTAGATCTTCGTTCAACTGTTGGTGTCGTCTCTGGAGCTGTCCTTCTGGTTTCTGTTTCAGGAGACCCGTAGAAACACTCTCATCAAGGACACCATGAGGGAGCAGTGCATCCCCAGTCTGGTGGAGTCCTGGTTCCAGATCCTGCAGACGTACCAGCAGTCCCACCCAGAGCTCACCTGCCAGTGTCTGGAGGTGGTGGGGGCCTACGTGTCCTGGATCGACCTGAACCTCATCGCCAACGACCGGTCAGCCGCCTCCAGAGCAGCCCGCAGTCCTCCGGCGGGAACGACTCGCTCATTCTCACGTCTGTCGTGTTTCAGGTTCGTGAACCTCCTGCTGAATCAGATGTCGATGGAGGAGCTCAGAGAGGAGGCCTGCGACTGCCTGTTCGAAATCATCAACAAGGGAATGGACCCCGTGGATAAAACCAAACTGGTGGAGTCTCTGTCCCGGGTGCTTCAGACGGCCGGGTTCTTCAACGTGGAGCAGGTGAAGTAACCTTTACCTGTTTCTGGGGAAAAGATCATGTCAGATAAATGACTGTCCAAATCAAAGAAAAAGAAAAGCCAGGTCCAAGATATTTGATCAGTGAAAGAAGCACTTTGAATGTGAATAATGATTTATAGATTATAAGTATAATTTTATCTCTTCTAATGACTACATTTTTTTTCTGGACTATAAGTCTCATCAGAATATTAGTCACATCTGTCAAAAAAATTCGTCATGAAGAGGAAAAAAATATCTCCAAGTCTCATGAGTTAATGAGACCAGGTGATAATTGGACTGTTGATGAGCCCCAGCAGCTGTTCAAGGACCCACCTGTGGGCTCGTTCCTCCATCTGTGGACTCGTTCCACCTCCGTCTGTGGACTCGTTCCTCCATCTGTGGACTCGTTCCTCCATCTGTGGACTAGTCTCTCCAGCTGTGGACTTGTTCCTCCGTCTGTGGACTCGTTCCTCCATCTGTGGACTCGTTCCTCCATCTGTGGACTCGTTCCTCCGTCTGTGGACTGGTCTCTCCAGCTGTGGACTCGTTCCTCCGTCTGTGGACTCGTTCCTCCTCCGTCTGTGGACTCGTTCCTCCTCCGTCTGTGGACTCGTTCCTCCTCCGTCTGTGGACTCGGTCCTCCTCCGTCTGTGGACTCGGTCCTCCGTCTGTGGACTTGTCCCTCCAGCTGTGGACTGGTCTCTCCAGCTGTGGACTCGTTCCTCCGTCTGTGGACTCGTCTCTCCATCTGTGGACTCGTTCCTCCTCCGTCTGTGGACTCGTTCCTCCTCCGTCTGTGGACTCGTTCCTCCTCCGTCTGTGGACTCGTCCCTCCGTCTGCGGACTCGTCCCTCCAGCTGTGGACTCGTTCCTCCTCCATCTGTGGACTCGTTCCTCCTCCATCTGTGGACTCGTTCCTCCTCCATCTGTGGACTCGTTCCTCCAGCTGTGGACTCGTTCCTCCAGCTGTGGACTCGTCCCTCCAGCTGTGGACTTGTCCTCCTCCGTCTGTGGACTCGTTCCTCCAGCTGTGGACTCGTTCCTCCTCCGTCTGTGGACTCGTTCCTCCAGCTGTGGACTCGTTCCTCCAGCTGTGGACTCGTTCCTCCAGCTGTGGACTTGTCCCTCCAGCTGTGGACTCGTTTCCTCCAGCTGTGGACTCGTTTCCTCCTTCATCTGTGGACCCGTTCCTCCTCCATCTGTGGACTCGTTCCTCCATCTCTGGACTCGTTCCTCCGTCTGTGGACTCATTCCTCCTCCGTCTGTGGACTCGTTCCTCCTCCGTCTGTGGACTCGTTCCTCCTCCGTCTGTGGACTCGTTCCTCCTCCGTCTGTGGACTCGTTCCTCCAGCTGTGGACTCGTCCCTCCGTCTGTGGACTCGTCCCTCCGTCTGTGGACTCGTTCCTCCAGCTGTGGACTCGTTCCTCCTCCAGCTGTGGACTCGTTCCTCCAGCTGTGGACTCGTTCCTCCTTCATCTGTGGACTCGTCCCTCCAGCTGTGGACTCGTTCCTCCTTCATCTGTGGACTTGTCCCTCCGTCTGTGGACTCGTCTGTCCAGCTGTGGACTCGTTCCTCCTCCGTCTGTGGACTCGTTCCTCCAGCTGTGGACTCGTCCCTCCAGCTGTGGACTCGTTCCTCCTTCATCTATGGACCCGTTCCTCCTCCATCTGTGGACCCGTTCCTCCTCCATCTGTGGACTCGTTTCCTCCGTCTGTGGACTCGTTCCTCCGTCTGTGGACTCGTTCCTCCGTCTCTGGACTCGTTCCTCCGTCTCTGGACTCGTTCCTCCGTCTCTGGACTCGTTCCTCTGTCTCTGGACTCGTTCCTCCGTCTGTGGACTCGTTCCTCCGTCTCTGGACTCGTTCCTCCATCTGTGGACTCGTCCCTCCCTCTGTGGACTCGTTTCTCCATCTCTGTCCATCTTTCAGTCCGTGGTTCTCCTTCTCTGATTGGTTCATAGCTGTCAGAGGTTCCTCCTCTTTTCTTCAGTCTCTGACTAGTTTCTCATCCCTCCATCTTTCTGCTGCTCCGTTACTGTTTTCAGCTGCTGATTTTATCATCTTCACTTTAAATCCTGCAGGAGATATTTTTCTTCTTGGTCTCATATCTGTGTTCTCTGTCTTTCTGGTTTACTCTCGTCATGTTTTCAGTATCAGTGTTCAGTTGTTATCAGTGTAGATGATGTCCTGTTGTTGTCATGGAGACATGGAGGATATTTCTGACAGGACCAGACAACCTACTGAAATAAGAGACACTTATAGTTCAGAAAATACGGTATTTTGAGGATGTTGTTACAGGTTGTTGTCATTGCTGGTCAGACTCTGAGGGTTGACGGATGAACGTTAAATGTTGCGGGCCCATCAGTAAACTGGACACGCCCCCTGTGATGTCACCCACAGGTTTCTGAAGAGTGCTTTTGAAAGCTCTTTGCACCGTAGCAACGATCTGGAGCTGAAGTTTAGTTTGTTATTACCTTCAGACGTCTGAGTTAAATGTCCTGCAGCATAAAGTTATTCTGGTGCTGAAAACGGCTTCTCCTCTTCCTTTCCCTTTTCTTTTCTCTTTTCCTTCAGGAGGAGGACGTGGACTTCCTGGCCAAGTTCTCGCGGCTGGTGAACGGGATGGGCCAGAGTCTGGTGCTGAGCTGGAACAAGCTGGTCAAAGTGGGAAACGTGAAGGAGGCGACTGAGACGCTGCAGGCGGTGGAGGCCAAGGTTCCACTGCCACTGCTGCTGCAGCTGCTGGTGCACGAGGATGACGACATCTCGGCCAACATCGTGGGCTTCTGCTACGAGTACCTGCACGTCCTCAAACAGGCCGGTCTCTCTGACAGTTAGCATTTAGCAGTGTTAGCAGTGAACAGTGTTAGCATTGAGCCGTGTTAGTATTGAACCGTGTTAGCATTGAACATTGTTAGCATTGAACAGTGTTAGCATGGAACGTGTTAGCATGGAACAGTGTTAGGATGGAACAGTGTTAGCATGGAGCAGTGTTAGCATGGAGCAGTGTTAGCATTGAACAGTGTTAGCATTGAACAGTGTTAGCAGTGAACAGTGTTAGCATTGAACAGTGTTAGCATTGAACAGCTCAGTTTGAAACGGATGTTTTCTGTTTGCAGCTTCCTCAGCTGACGGAGCAGCAGAAGGCCAACATTGAGGTGAGTTCACTTCAAACTCCGTCCAGAGTTCTTATTTAATAGTTTTGATAAAGTGCATTAATGCGGGCTGCTCCTGCTGCAGGCCGTCATGCTCGCCGTCATGAAGAAACTGACGTACGACGACGAGTACAACTTTGAAAACGAGGTGAGTTTCTGAACCTGAACGTGCGCTGCTGCGCGGGCAGGACCCGATCCGACGCTGTGGTTCTGGTCTCCAGGGCGAGGACGAGGCCATGTTCGTGGAGTACAGGAAGCAGCTGAAGATGCTTTTGGACCGCCTGGCTCAGGTTTCTCCAGAGCTGCTGCTGGAAGCTGTTGGCCGGGTCTTCACCAACACCATGCAGTAAGAACCTCCTCCTGTTCAGACACTCGGTTCTGCTACTGATGGTCCAAGAGTCCAGAGACCAGCGGGGTCAGACTCATTCTCACTGAGGGCCACATCAGCATCATGGTGGCCCTCTAAGGGCCAGACTGACAGCATGAATGTAACAAAATGCAATATAAATCAAAATAAATTAAACCACACCTTGTTAAATAAGGGTTTCTGAATTTATTATTAGGGCTGGGCAATTTAACACGTTATTATTGCGTTAACGCATTAATTTATTAATGCCGACATTTATTTTATTGCGCGTTAACGCATGTTGCTCACATGCTTTTGTTTTGAAAAGTCTGGCTGCTGCAGAACCGGAAAATAATTGGCAGGTAAACATGGAGAACGGTAAAAATCAGTGTACTTTACCGTTCAGGTAGCAACTCTGGTAGAAATATTAACAATTCTGACAGAAAACATTTTTTTCAAACCCCTTTGTTCAAGACGATGGCGTCATTCCTCCATGTTCCATCAGATCTGCTCCATGTGTTGACAACCGGACAACAGAAAGTCCAGTCCTCCATTATAAAACAAAGCCATTTCTGGGTCAAGTAAACCAGACAATAAAATATTAAAAACAAATTCAGTCCCGTGGCCTGTTTGCTAAAATTGAAATATTAAAAAAAACAGGCATTTTTTGTTTTGTTTTTTGTGTTAGATTAAAAAAAAAAGAAAAAAAAGTCACTTTTTAACTTTTTATATTTTTGATTGACAATTGAAAAAAGAAAAAAAATGATACACAGATAATTATGAATTGATAAAGTTACAGAACTTTAACATGGACATTTTCATTTTAAAGTTCTCCCCGGGGAGAACTGCCAAGTTGAACTCCCAGTTAAAAGTTTCTGCTGTTACCTCAGAAATTACCTGTTTTTAATGTTCTGATTGTGGCCTCTAGATTGTTAGGATTTTGTTGGTAGACTTTTTTTTATGTTTTTATAAACAGGATGACATTAATGCCCTGGCAGTGGCAATAAGCTTTATTTTATTTTACATTTTTTAAGATGAGATTTACACTGAATATGTGTTACTGACAAGTGCTGATGTTAAAAGTGTTTGAACAACAAATGTTATGACACTTTAGTTCATATGGCAGCAGAACATTTAATTAAAAGTGACCTTTACACTGTTTTTGAATTCATTATTTGATTTTCCGTATACAATGTGATTAATCGTGATCAATCAGGGAAATCGTGCGATTAATCGCGTTTAAAAAATTTAATCGTTGCCCAGCCCTATTTATTATGTATTCAAGAGTCAAATATTTAACTCATTATTATATTAAGCTCAGGGTTTGTGGTTGTAAGAGTATCCATTACCTTGGTTTCAGAAGCAGAAGCAATTCTTTGTTTCTCTTTCGCTAAATTTAGCATACTTAGCTCCGTGTTTGCTGTCAAAACGCCGATGTAGATTAAACTCTTTCATGACTGACACCCGCCTCATAACACAGAAGACAGACCTGTTTCTTCACCTTTTGGTATAAACCTGTATTCGTTTTCCCATCATTCATGAAACTGCCTTCTTTGTAGAGATTTTTCTTAAATTTGTAAGTTCTGAAAATCGTCCTCATGGTTATATACTGATATCTTTGTGGGTAACGATGAAATGTATTATGGGAGATGTAGTTTGTCAATATGCGCCTTAAAGCGGTGTAAGCTTATTTTAAGTCTTAAACTATTAGTTTAAAATTTAAGCCAATAATGCACAAGCTCTTAAGGGCCACATAAAATGACATGGCGGGCCACATTTGGCCCGCGGGCCTTGTGTTTGACACATGTGCCATAGACGCAGTCCTACCAGCTGTGAATGTGACAGACAGGAGCATCTGCTGCTAACTGCTGTCGTGTAAAAGGGTTTTGGCTGAGTCTCTGTAGATGATGTAGACGACGTAGCTCTGGATGAGACCTGCTGGTCTCATCCAGAGCTACGTCGTCTACTGCTGTCGTGTAAAAGGGTTTTGGCTGAGTCTCTGTAGTCTCTGTAGATGACGTAGCTCTGGATGAGACCTGCTGGTGTCTCCTCAGGAACTGGCAGACGGCTCCGTTCATGGAGGTGGAGGTGGCCATCCGGCTGCTCTACATGCTGGGGGAGGCGCTGCCGGCGTCTCACGGCGCCCACTTCTCCGGGGACTCGGTGAAGACCAGCGCCCTCCAGGACATGATGAGGACGGTGAGTCGCGGCTCCGCCCACGCGTTGACCCAGACGGCGTTCTGACCCGTAACCCCCCCCCCCGTGTCTGCGTTCGCCCCCTCAGCTGGTGTCCTGCGGCGTCAGCGGCTACCAGCACTCCTCCGTGTCTCTGGAGTTCTTCGAGACCGTCGTCCGGTACGATAAGTTCTTCACTGTGGAGCCGCAGCACATTCCCAACGTTCTGGTGAGTCCAGAGCTTCGGTCCTGCCTCCCTAAACTGACACCAGTTAGCCTAAAACGCCTGTCCAGGTTATACCCAAAGTAAACTGAAAGCTGTTCTTGAACTGTTTGTAGCACCTGGATGGTTTTGGTCTCTTTTGAAAGGTAACACTCTGACGTTTCCCCCAACTGTCAGAATCACTGTAAGTGCTACTAGCATTGAGTAATCTAAGTATTAACACACTGAAATAGAAGTTTTTTATTGTTTTTTTGTAAACAGATGTCTGCAGATGAGTGCAGCTGTGACTTATTAGCTGGAAAACACAATGGGACCACAGCATGAAGCCTTACCTAGTGCAAGTTCAAATCTGATAACAATACCACTAAAAATGAGTATTTTACACATGTTTTTAGAAGAGTATGTCTAGGCGTTTCCAAAAATGTCCATTTGGAGACTCCAGAAGGACACTTGGATAACCATGGACACATACCGAGGATAAAAGTCATAACTGCCTTTTACAACACAGCAAACATAGCAAACTATTCACATATTTACACACATTTACAGTTATAACCAATTACAGGTTATTTGCAGCATTTTTTACATAAACATAATTTCATAAACGACGCATTGACGCGTTACGCAGGTAGTTTCTGGTTGTGTCTTTGTCTCCGTCCCCTGAAGCGACATATCACTGTGTTCAGAATTTCATTGGCTATTCAATGTGCCAGTCATCATCACGACTGGTTCTAACTGGCTCCGTTTTTACACAACACAATGGGGGGCGTGGCCTTCCTTTCAACGCTGGCCCTCATTGGATGTTGTAGGCTGTGGACAGGACAGGGAAGCTGCTATATGGACGTATGAGGTGTCAATCTAAAGGTCAGCCTACAGGCTCCATTTTAAAACCAAAGAATCGATTATAAAACACACAAACGGTGAGTTACAGCGAACAAAGCCCGGAAGTTCGACTGTCGACTGGCTAATTTTAATTGATGCAGCGGCTGTTTGTGGATATTTACTGGAATAATAATGACTTTTGGACTAAATACTTTACTGGATTGGATCGACTGGACCTTTGTGAATGTAACCAGACCATTTTTGTGGGAATATTTTTGATCGGACGAGTTCTATAAGGCTTATAAGGTGAGTTGCATCGATTTTGTAACAGTTTGTTTGTGGTGTGACACAGACGTTGATTGTACCTGCTGTTATGATTTTACCCTGAAATGGTTTCCATCGATTGAATCACAAGAATCTCAACTTTCCAAAGATACATCGCATGACTACCTCACGTAACAGATGAGCTGTGTAAATTACGGTTTAGTTTTGGAAATTACGGAATGGTAATGGGTTAAACCAGCTCACGTCCATCCATGTTCAGTCTCCAGAGACAGATAAGTGTCAGAATCTGTGACCGTCATCAATAATGAGTAAATGGTAATAATCGTTCCTGGGGTTGAAGGTTCTGTCAGACGGGAAGAACCAACCATGATGACCTCAGTTCTGTCCTCATGGAGAACCGAGGGTCATCAGCAGAGAAGCTGCTCCAGCGCCTGGTTTTATTTTTATTCATTCATTGATTTATCTTCCTGTGATGTTTGGTGTCAGATGGCGTTTCTGGATCAACGAGGACTGAGACACAACAGCCCGAAGGTCCGCAGCAGGGTGGCCTACCTCTTCTCCAGATTCGTCAAGACTCTGCAGTGAGTCCAGCTGCTTTGGTTTGAAACCGTTTCACGCCGATGCTCCCATTCTGGGATTTAACCTGCTTCCTTCTGCTCCCCGTTGGCAGTAAACACATGACCGCCTTCATCGAGGACATCCTGACCAGGATCCAGGACCTGCTGGAGCTCGCTCCTCCTGTGAGTACCGCCCTCGCCACATCTAGAGCTGAGCGATTTTATCGTTTCTGCGATATATATCGTATCGTGAGCCGAATATCGTGTATCGTATCGTGAGATTAGTGTATCGCTACAGCCCTAGTCACGTCCTCCACGTCCAACCGTCTCTCTCGTGCAGGAAAATGGTTTCCCGGCGCTGCTGACCAGCGACGACCAGCTGTTCATGTTCGAGGCGGCAGGCGTGCTGATCGTGAACGGGGAGAGTCCGGTGGAGAGGAAGCAGGCGCTGATGAGGAGCCTGCTGACGCCGCTGATGGATGCCTTCCGCCTGCTGCTCGCCAAGCTGCTGCAGGAGACGGAGGAGGAGCGCCAGGCTGTCCTTGCCGACTGTCTCAGCCACGCCGTCGGCTTCGCCAGGTGAGGCTCGCCATCCATGCGCCGTTGAATTGAAGCGTTTCCGGTAGGGGTGCACGATAACTATCAACCTGATAATTATCAGGTCGATACCAGCAAATTATGACGTCATTCCGATAACTCCGATATCACGACGAACAGCCCCGATAACATATATATTTTTGTCAACACAGCAGTGCCTCGCTCCCTCTGAGCCTTGAATGACCGGCAGTGAATGTTATGTTCAAGTAACGTCGGCATAATCAGAAAAACGATTACTCAATCAGGAAAATCAAGAATACCCCCTCATGCCAGAAAACAACTCGTTAACTCGGTCATAATTTTGGTAGTTGCTGACTTTAATTGATATAAGCAGTATTTTCCCACATGTTACACATAAAAAAGAAAAAATAGAAAAGGCTGAAAGAACGACTAGCAAACGAGGGAACGTGGGAATTTACGTTCCACCTTAAATGCAGCATGCAGCACAGCGCTGATCACAACAAACATGGCGGCGTGGAACTTCGTTAAAGTTTCAGAAGAAGATAGTTTGGTGGTTATTTGTGACGAATCCTCCGAGTGAATTCTACGAGGAGGGAAGCACAAGCTTTCATACGTCAAACCTGATCAGCCACCTACAACATAACAATCGCTTCCATGGAGTTTTGAAATCACGCTAACGCGAGCTAACGGAAGCTAATGCTAAAATGCTCCTCTCCCTCTTTCCTCTCATCTAAAGCTTCCATGAGATTAAAAAATAAAAACTTCTGAACCTCGTTTACTTTGATTAAAGGTATTAATTTAAATGGAATGACAAGTCAAAATCCTTTAAATGTTAATCTTTTTCAGTTAGTAATTCTGATGCATGTATTTCCATCAGTTCAAGGAGCCTTTATTTTTTATATCAGTCAGTAATGAACCTTATTTAAGTTGATGTGAGATATCAAATAGGTTTGTTTGATAGCTTTATGAAAATGTTTGAGAGGTTTGACAATAGTTTTTCATTGGAAAAAATAAATATCTGTTCATTTAAAAAGTCCAAACTATTTTTGATTTTGTTCATAGTATTGATGTAATGATCTTAGGTATATGTGTGTGTTATCGGCCTTTAGGAGCTGAAAGTTATCCGTTTTAAATAACAGTTATCGTGTACAGTGATCCCTTAGTTATCGCGGTTAATGGGGACCAGCGCCCCCCCGCAATAATCAAAATCCGCGAAATGGAGGCGGAGCCCCCCGAGCCTAAATAATGTGTTTAAAATATGTTTAAACACCGCAAAAAAGTAGCGAGACACTGCAGTGACACAAGACAAAGGCTAAACTGTGGTCTTTCTGTTTCCCTCACAGCCTCTGGTCTCCAAACTGTCAATCAATCAATAACTTTTTTTTTTTTTTTTTTTTTCATAATAAAGACCTAAGCTTTAGTCAGGAGGGAGGGCTTTTCACCTGCCATCTTCTCCTCTCGGTATTTAAAAGAACAACAGCAGAGGGAACAAAAGGGTGTTTTTATCTGTTTGTCTTTGCAAAAGGGAGTCTAATCAGTGAACCTGATGGTAGAAACTTAAATTGGTACAAAGTCTTGTTGCAGACTTCTGTCGGTGCGGAGCGGTGATCTAGACGGGGACGGAGGTCCGCTCTGCTCCGCACCGACAGAGGGGAGGAGCGAAGGGAACGGACCTCCAACCCGTCTAGATCACCGTCAACGTCCCTTTCCCCGAGCCAGGTCTCAGAGACCAGGATGCAGGCTTCTTTAAATACATGCTGGTGGCGAACAAGAGCCTGTAGTTCCTCAGTTTTATTGCAGAGAGCGCAGACGTTGGACAGGATAATTGAAGGGAGGGGGATGATGCGCAACAGGTGTTGCTGTCTGCGCTCCTGTACGCCGCCTCTCCTGCCTCGCCTCCTCGGTTTTCCGTCATGGAGGTACAAAGTTGTCGCCTTCCCCGTGCTCGGTCAGGAAAGACTATGTCTGCTGGTGGGCCGCTGATCACGGGATTAGAGAATTTTAACAGATAGTCTCTGGAATATTGAATGTAGCTGTCAGCAGCCCCAGGTGACATGAGGACGCAGCACCGCCAATAAAAAGATCAGAGTCAGATTCATGTCACTGAATCATGTCACTCTTAATCACACAAAAGTGAGGTTGATCAGTTCAAAGTGCACAGCGAGTTTAAAAGTTTAAGTAAAAAATAACAAACTTAAAACTGACACGCTTCCCACTGCTGCCGGTCGCTGCGTCGTGCATGCGCCCAGTAAATGCGTAAATGTAGTAAATGCGTCTCGGCCAAACAGCGCCCAGATTCTAGAGTTCTGTCTGTGTTTCTTTGTTGCTTACAGGAGGCTGTGAGTCATTTTTTGATGTTTTGCTGGCAGCTGTGGCCTCTCGTCTGCTGTGGGGGGGATTTTCGCAGAATTTCAGCGATTATTTCTTGATTTTTTTATTATAATATATTTCTGAAAAAAATCCGCAATGGACTAAAACCGTGTTAGTCAAACCGCGATGTGGCAAGGGATCACTGTATCCCTAGCTTCCGGTCATGTGGTCAAAGTTAATCTTCAGTCGGTGTCTTTAGACGAGCGAAGGCTCTCCGCGTTGGTTTAGTTCTGGCGCCGGTCGGTGATCGGCCCGTCTCCTCTCGTCCCTGCAGTCGCACCAGCAAGGCGTTCAGCAACAAGCAGACAGTGAAGCAGTGCGGCTGCACCGAGGTCTACCGGGACTGCCTGCAGACCTTCCTGCCCGCGCTGAGCTGCCCCGTCCAGCGGGGGGTGCTGCGCAGCTCCGTTCGCTCCTTCCTGCACCGGATGATCATCTGCCTGGAGGAGGAGGTGCTGCCCTTCGTCCCCGCCGCCTCCGAGCACATGCTGAAGGACTGCGAGGCCAAAGACCTGCAGGAGTTCATCCCTCTCATCAGCCAGATCACCGCCAAGTTCAAGGTACGAACCCGAGACGCGTCCGCGGACGACGAGACCGAAACTGCAGGGTGACGACGTGTTTCTGCCCGTCTCCATGGCAGCGGCAGGTGTCCCCGTTCCTGCAGCAGGTCTTCATGCCGCTGGTGCTCGCCATCTTCGAGGTTCTGGCCCGGCCGGCGGAGGAAAACGACCAGACGGCGGCGCTGGAGAAGCAGATGCTGCGGAGGAGCTACTTCAGCTTCATCCAGGCCATCGCAGGAAGTGGAATGAACGAGGTGATGGCCAATCAGGGTGAGGAGGCGGGGCTACTCTGTGGGTGGAGTTTTCAAACACCTACGTTGTACGTGTTTAAATTAGGGCTGGGCAAGTTAACGTGTTATTATCGCGTTAAGTCATTCATTTATTAACGTCGACATTTATTTTATCGCACGTTAACGCATGTTGCTCACATGCTTTTGTTTTGAAAAGTCTGTTACTGGCTGCTGCAGAACTAGAAGACAATTGGCAGGTGAACATGCGGAAAAGCTAAAACAGACATGGAGAACCGTAAAAATCTGTGAACTTAACAGTTCAGGTAGCAACTCAGGTAGCAATATTAACTGCAACCAAACTTTGTGGTCATTCCTCCATGTTCCATCAGATCTGCTCCATGTGTTCACTGTCCTGCTGTTCTCTAGCTGGTTACTGCAGTGCGGCTCCATCTAGTGGCACAGATGTGTAATGACAACAGAAAGTCCAGTCCTCCATTATAAAACTAATTCAGTTCTGTGGCCCGTTTTTTAATTTTGTATTTTTGATCCAAGTCTAAAATTGAAATATATAAAAACCAGGCATCTTTTCATTTTTTTGTGTTAGATTAAAAACCGAAAAAACGTAATAAAATGTCACTTTTTAATTTTTGATTGATAATTAAAAATGGAAAGAATGATTGATACATGGATTGGTAAAGTTACTGAACTTTAACATGGACATTTTCATTTTAAAGTTCTCCCAGACGGAGGATTCAACAGAAACAAGTAGGGATGTCCCGATCCCTGATCGGGATCGGCCTTCAATCTTAAAAATTTAAGGTGGATCGGATCGGCCGATCAGCCTTATTATAACACGCCGATCTTTTTTTCCATTATTTTTTTCCTCAAAAAGTGATCCTGATTAACACAAATTAATAAAGTAATCATATTACACAAACAAAAATATTTTTTAAACTATATACATTTAATAATTTGCACTGAAATTAGGTTTCCCAGCAGCGCTGTCTTGTATCCACCTTAAAAGTTTTAAGACCGGCGGCGTCAGGCTAAACTTTAGCAAAAATGTCAGCAGTGTGGCAGCACTATAAAATTACAAGACCGATGCTTCAACTGCGACTTGAAATGTGTGGAAGGCTGATATATCATGATGGGTAAGTAAGAAGAGAGTTTACAACACCACCAATTTAATCAGACACTTAAAAAAGCACGCAGCACCGATCATGCAGCCTTCTGTCAGGTGCCGTGGTGCAGACGGCTGCAGCTTCAGAGCTGCTGCCGTCGACACCAGCTTCGGCAGCAAACGCTCTGTGAAACTTTTAAAAGAAAGAAACTCCCGAAAGACTCAGAGAAATACAGAAAAATCACCGAGCTAATCGCAGAATGTATTACTGAGGACGACCAGCACATTTACAAGGCATTTAACCGGCTCATTAATTACCTCGAGCCTCGTTCCCGTCATTACATGAACGACAAAGGACACAAAGGTGCGCGAACATGTGCAGCGGGTCTTGAAAGAAGTTAAGTTAATATTTTATGTTATTGTTATTCTGATGTGATTTCATTGATTGCAAAGACTTCTGCAAGTGTTTTCATTGCCTGAAACTGCTAGCCAAGTTCACCTGCTGCTATTTAAATGGAAGTGCTTTGTTCTTTAGTACTGAGACTGTTGAACAGTCACTGTTCTGTAACTAAATGTGTTTTATAATAATTCTCCCAAACAAAAAAGAAAGAAAGAAGAGTGTTTAAATAAGTTATTGTTTATTTTATGAGATGATAAAAGCTATTAATCTCAGCTTGGATGCAGGCCTATTTATTAATGTACACAGGAAATAAAATGCATAGGAAATTAAACTCTGTTTGCCCACTCAAAAGAAGTGAAATCGGATCGGAAAAAATCGGAAATCGGCCGATCATCAAAATTAAAAGATCGGAATCGGATCGGGACCCAAAAAACGTGATCGGGACATCCCTAGAAACAAGGTTATTTGTAACAACTGACAAGTTGAACTCTCCGTTAAAAGTTTCTGCTGTTACCTCAGAAATTACCTGTTTTAATGTTCTGATTGTGCTGAGACACAATCTTTTTGTTGGATTTTGTTTATAGACTTTTATTTTATTTTTTATAAAAACAGGATGACATTAATGCCCTGGCAGTGACAATAAGCTTTATTTTATTTTACATTTTTTAAGATTAGATTTACACTAAATATGTGTTACTGACAAGAACTGAACAAATGTTATGGCACTTTAGTTCATATGGCAGCAGAACATTTAAATAAAAGGGACCTTTACACTACTTTTAAATTCATTATTTGATTTTGCGTATACAATGCGATTAATCAGGGAAATAATGCGATTAATCGCGATTAAAAATTTAATCATTGCCCAGCCCTAGTTTAAACCCAAAACATCCAACAACTCTTGACTTAGCGGGATGATAAAAACAAGATTTGAGACGAGGAGAGTGTGATTGGAGAAGTTGGCGTCTCTGCTCTGGTTTCCAGGAGCTGAAAACATTGAGCGAGTCTTGTTCACCATCATCCAGGGCGCCGTGGACTTCCCCGACCCCATCGCTCAGAAGACCTGCTTCATCATCCTCTCCAAGCTGGTGGAGCTCTGGGGTGAGTCCAGGAACAGGAACCACGGCGTGTTTTTGTTGTGGTCTGTGCTGCTGATGCTCTGACACTCTGCTGACGCTCTTCTGACACTCTGATGCTCTGCTGACACTCTGATGCTCTTCTGGCGCTCTCCTGACGCGCTGACACTGCTGGCGCTCTGCTGACGCTCTGATGCTCTGCTGATGCTCTTCTGACACTCTGCTGACACTCTGCTGGCGCTCTCATGCTCTGCTGACACTCTGATGTTCTTCTGGCGCTCTGCTGACGCGCTGACACTGCTGGCGCTCTGATGACACCCTGATGCTCTGCTGACGCTCTGATGCTCTGCTGACGCTCTGATGCTCTACTGATGCTCTGCTGCCACCTGCAGGAGGGAAGGATGGCATGGTGGGCTTCCCCGACTTCATCTACAAACACATGGTCCCGGCGTGTTTCCTGGCTCCCCTCAAACCCACCTTCGACCTGTCGGACGCTCAGACGGTCCTGGTCAGTTCTTCTGCTCAAGTCCGTCCCTAAATAAAGAACCGACGGCCCAGTTTTAAAGTCTAACAGCTCTTCTGTGTCGTAGACGCTGTCGGAGTGCGCGCTGACGCTGAAGATGATTCATCTTAAACGGGTAAAAACTGAGCTCTGGTCATCTGGTTCATCTGTTTAGTTCCAGATGTGAACTTCTCCTCTCTTTTCTTTGCTTCAGGGGCCCGAGTTCATCCAGTTTCTCCAGCAGGAGTACCTGCCCTCACTGCAGGTGTCACCAGAGATCACACAGGTAACAGGAAACACAACAAAATTACACACTTTCTACACAAAAAAACACTGAAACGAGAATCGAGGTGATGACTGAGAACATCTGTCCAGAAGCAGAGAGCTTACAGCTCAGTTATGTAATGAAGCAGCTGTGGTGGATCTCAGAGGTACCAGAACCAAGATCTGAAAACTCAGACAGGTGATTCAGGATTGTACAGTGATGGTAAAAATGGCCATCTTTCAAAGATGGAGGAGAACAGAGGTCAGACCTTAAGAAAGCAGATGACAGGGAGCTGAGATTTCATTAAATCCAGACAGTTTCAGTCTGTTTGTCCTTAAAAGTTTTCACAATTGATTTATTAATTAAAACCCAAAATAAACAAACACCATCCAGGAACGATGAATCCAGTCACGTCCTCATCTAAAACCGTATCATCAGCCTGAAGCTGAACTGGTCCACCAGGACGGGCTGAACCATAGAGGGCCAAACACGGGGCCCTGAGGTACACCGGGTTAAAAGAGGGCTTTAATGACGTGTCTTTGATCTTCTAACCGCCAGGAGCTGTGTCAGGTGCTTCAGCAGCCGGACATCAAGGTCCTGAAGAACTACGTGAAGGTACGAGCGTCTCCGTGTCCGTCAGCGACGCCTCGCCGCTCCGATCGCCGCCGCCCGCTGACTCCTCCTTTCTCTCCATCTACAGGCTTTCTTTCAGACGGCAAAGCAGTAGTGCTGGAGGTTCAGCGGGACCGAGCGGACTCTGGACCGGAAGCTGCGCCTGCAGCGCTCCAGGACAGGAACTTGGCTAAACTGCTGCTTTTGCACTTAAAAAGTAAATATGTCAGAAAAAAAAAAAAAACTGGAGGAAAAGCCCAGATGTTGATGTTGGGAGACCGGACCGGACCACACCGGACCGGACCGACGAGACGTTCAGGACGAGCAGCTCCGACGGTTCTAGAGGTTCAGAAGGGCTTTTAAAGGTGAAGAGATGAGTCCGGTAATGATCCCTCAACCATCAGAACTTCACAGTAGCTTTAAACTCAGTAGAAAACGCTTCGACGCGGCCGGGGTTCAACTTTAAGTTGGTGTTTTTTTTTTTTTTTTTTTTTTTGTGCTGCCACAGAAAAGGTGGGAAAAAAGGGCTGAACTGTAATTTAATTTAAAATGTTGCATAGACCTGTGTTTATTGGAAGTGCTGAAGACTGAATGGTTGATTTTGAGGTTTTTCTTCCAGCCCGTCTCTGTCTACCTGCCTTCCACCTGATCTCATCTCACAGCCTTTATATGTGTTACCTGGTCAGGTGTTCCAGGTGTTCCTGGACGCGTCACTAAAACCGTCGAGCTGTACGAGTTTCAGATGGAAACCAAGACAAGGAACAAGTGTAAATAAGAGATTAAGATGTTAAAATTGTAAATAAAGTTCCTAGGTTTAGTTTTTTTAAATATTCGTGCCCATCTGGAAACAGCTGGAAGCCCATTTCTGCCAGGAGTTAAAATAAAATAAAAATAGAAAGATAAAATAAAACCTTTGACTCTCAAACATCAGTAACTTGGTAGATATCTTCGTTACGGCATAATTTGTATTATTTTTTTAAAGTATACATTTTTGAATTTTGTGTTTAAAGTTTGAGCGTATAAAAGTTATAAGCATTAAAAATATTTTCTTTGCATGTATTATTAATTTTGTTGTAGTTTTTCTGTTTGTTTTCCCTCAAACTTGAGACTTAAAAGTATTAATTTAGATTTTTTATTGAGTTCTTATTAGTTCTCAGAAACTAGGATTTACTGAAGTATTTTAATTTATCTCATTACGGTCGACTTCTGACAATCTGTTAATAATTTATGACTTTCTAAAAACGTAATCATAAATTAGAAATTAAACTTCCAGAACTGAAACCTTCTGCATTCATTTTGACAATTTTACTAATTTTGTGTCATATTTCTTTTTTTTCAAGTTTGCTAATTTTTTTTTTTTTTTTTAACGTCATCAGGGTTTTCAAAATGAAATATTTGACCCAGTAGATCTCTAAACAATTTTTTTTTTGTAAATTTATCAACTTGATTGTAAAGTTACATAAAATACTGATCTTCTAACTTTAAAAAAAAAATCCCACATCCAAAATTTTCAAATTATTAATGATTTTTCTTTATAATTAATAATTTTCAGTTCAAAATTGCCTGTTAAACTTAGTTTTGTTAGAAGATATTAAGTCCAATTAAATTACTTTATTAAATCAAATTCATACATTTTAATTGACAGATTTTAATTATGTTTTTGCTGTTGTATCTTTTAATTTTTGACAAAGAAACATTTGACCTTCAAGTCTCCAGTTTCTTAATTTTGACTTCAATATATTTTCTTTAATCTGCTGGTTTGTTTTTTCATCTCTGAATCAAAATTTTTGCTGAAATTTTTTAGTTTTGTTTTCAAAAATTCAAAATGCCAAATTTAGTTTCTGAAAAAGGTCTCGATGAGAGAATTTTAGTTTTATTAGTTTTGTTCATATTTTTAATTCAAAAAGTGGAAAATATTTATAATTTCATCAAATTATACCAAGAAATAAATTAATAAAATAATGTTAACCCTGAAACATCTTTGGTTTTTTTTTTTTTTTTTTAAATCAATAATCATTGTTTCTCTGGCATTGATGGGTTTCCGTAGAACACAAGCTCGTTGGCAGGGATCGATCAGCTCGCGTATATTAAAAAAAAAAAAATGAATTTGCTGGTTTACAGACGCAGCTCCATAAATTTTATATTCACGTGGTAACCCACTAACGGATTATGCAACGCTCAACGATACTGTGAAGGAACCGCCAGGCAGGTAAAAAACAATCAGTTTAAAGAAGACGAAGAAGATCCCCCCCGACCATCAGCTGCTCCGACAGGAAACAAGTCCGTGGTTTAAATCGGCTGATGTCCCTGGACTCTTTGTGATTTGGTTGATTTGCCTTTAAATTTCTACTTTGGCTTTGAGTTTCCTGTATTTTATTTTTTTTTCCCCTGAGATGTTGCCTTTGGAAAACCTCTGGTGAAAGTGCCTGAATATGTTGCTTCGATTTAAAGAGTCTTACAGGCATCTAGTATGAATAAAGTTAGTTTCAAGAGGAGTCTGGCATTGTTCTACATTTTCATGCTGTCGAGGTTCAAACAACCAAACATCTGGATGCTACAGATGTGAAGCAGAGCGATTACGAGTCTTGAACTGTTCCCAGATGTGCTGTGGTTTTTGTTTTCTGACCGAAACGGCGAGCGTTAGCAAACACCGGTGAACGTTCAGGACAAACATCTGGAGCACTTCTATGGAACGTTATGTTCAAATTTTAACGGGAATAACATCACAGTTGCCGAGTCAGAGAAGAAAAAGTTTTCCAAACATCTAAATGTCCACCGGTGCTGCTAGCCGCTGTTAAAAATGCATATTCGTAACAACAGTACGTGTTGTTTAGCTCGTACACTGATTTAAAAATGTGGACGGAGCCGAGAGCGTTCAACTCTGGTATTAACGGTCAAACTAGCCAAGCGTAGCATGTATCAGGTGAGGTTCCTACGACTTTCCAGGAGTTCAACCTCTAAGGGGCGTTCCAGTTGAGACATCCGACAAGGAACTTGGAAGTTCCAACTTCTGAGTACAAGCGAAACAGCCTTTTGAAGCTTGATTGTACATCTGCGTCAAACTGACTGTATCTTTGCAGGAAGCTACGCTGACGTCAGATGAGTCGTTTCTCTGTCGCTTTGATCAATAGTTGCTGCAGTTTCTGTAAAAAATTACCGACTCAACATTTATCAGGGACAGCTAGCAGATGTACTTTACTAGCGTCGCTGCCATTTCTGAGGCGACATAAACACTGTTAGCTACAGTGACTCGGAAGACTGCCACCTAGCGGTCGGTGGTGTGATTACGACGCGATGCCCACAACGGCTTCGTGAAGAATAAAAACCCAGTCAGAACCCACCACTAACACTAAACGTAACTCAGAAACACTGCTCAGTCTGACTTTGTAGAACTAACGGAGACGGTTGTTAAAATCATTGAGAGACGTCATTGCAGGCGTTTTCAGCTGCAAAAAGAAAACCAGCGTGGATGTGAAGTGGCTGATTTGATTTGATTTAGTTGACGAGAAAAATTAAAATATCAGGACTCGTTCAGCTGTTTGATCAAAAACTACTGTGATTTATAACAAACCGCAATGTTGCTTTGAGAATAGTTGATTTCAATCCCAAAGTCATTTATTTACCGATTTTGAACGTGAAGAGAAGCTAGTTCACTGCTAGCACAATGACTCAGCAGTTTGTCAGAAATCGTTTTAATGACATTCTTCCAACTTTAGGCAGCGTTTCTTTTTAGATTACTTTGACACGGTCCTGCAGTTTAACCTGGACAGGTAGCTTAGCTTAGCACAAAGAATGGAAGTAAAAGGAAATTATTCATCCCACCAAAGCCGATCTACATGTTTTTTTTTCGAGCTATTAGCCAAATGCTAATTGCTGTTAAATCAACAAAATTTCAGTTTTGCATTTTGAAAAATTCGCTTTTTGACTCACAGGTTTAATTTAAGGAGAAATAAAGTAGTGTCTTAAATATATTCACTTCATAAGTGTTGCTGTGAGGAGATTGTCAAGTCTCTCTCTCTCTCTCTCTCTCTCTCTCTATATATATATATATATATATGGTTTTTTGCATATGAAAGTGTGAAGTCATCTTTTTGACAGTTAGAGGACGCTACATTAAGTTAAAATTGTTTTTGTACCGATACTCAAAGGTCTTCCAGGTGGCGGCCAATCAGAATGAAGCATGCTTTTAGGGAGGGGTTCTTAAAGAGACAGTAACTCCGCAGAGGTGGAAATAAACATTAAAAGGTCCTCTGTCTGATCAAGGAAGACGCAAACTTTTACACAAATATTAAAAGTCTAAATCAATGTCAGTGTGGTTTGCTCATCAGTTTTGCCACAAACGGCCACATGATGATAAAAAAATCCAGCTGTTGTTGAACTCTGTTCATCCTCGATCAACGACCTCTTCGTTTGTTTCTTCTGGCGCCGACGCAGGAAGTCAGCTGTTACCGTTTACTTTTCTTTGGTAAATCCACCAAACCAGAACCAGAGTATTTAACAACTTCCACTTGATTTTTATTGGGGATTTGAGTTTTTGCAGCTGCCAATATTTCATTTAAATCTGACAAAAACTGCCAAATCATGTGAAGTTTGCTGCTTGATGGTGGAATGTGATGATTTTTCCTTTTATTTGAACCAATAAAGTGTTTTACTAACGGTGTTTTCATGCTGCTTCATGTGTCATTGAGGCAAAAGCAGAAATAAGTTCATGTTTACGACGGCCTGTATTCTGGTTTTATTGGGGATTTTCTGCTGGAAACAGGAGTCAGTTGAGGTGGAATAAATTTCTAACTATCTACAGAAGCTGTTGTTTTCTGATCGTTAAACAGTCACATGAACTGAAGCTTAAACGGTTAAATTCATCCCTTTTAATGAGAAACGTCCGAAAACAACTGAAAAAGCAGAAACCTGAAGTTTCTTAAATAATAAATGACTGCAGGTGATTCCTCCGGTTTGTTTCATCCTGTGATGGAAACCTTCAAGACAGTCGTTCTTTTTCATTCAGAACAGAAAATCAACTTTAGCTTCCACAAATTCATTTTTCTCTTCAAAACAGAAATAAAGCCGATCAAACGTCAGTTTTCTTGTACTGTCCGTTTAGTGTCTTTGATCGTGGAGCTTCATCCTTTGATCACGGCGATCGGCCGCAGCTTTATCGCCTTCTTGCTGATTCCAGCGTCGTGACACGTGTTGACAACGTCCGTCACGTTCTTGTACGACTCCGGAGCCTGAGAAGAAGCGAGAGAACATTTCAGAGGTGAACGGACGCGGTGGCGCGATGCTGGAAGATCTTCCTCACCTCCTCCATCACCAGTTTGGGTGAAGCCACCCGGATGGCGATGCCCATGTCGGCCAGTTTGTCCAGGACGTCCTGGAAGTCCAGATTCCTGCGGGATTTAGCTCGAGAGAGAGCGCGGCCCTGAAAAGTATGGAGCGATAGGAGTGCCACATTAATTAATAAATAAATAAATAAATAAATAAATGTGGAAATATAAAGAGAAATAAATAAATATATAAATAAATACATGTGGAAATATAAAAGGAAATAAATAAATGTGGAAATATAAAGAGAAATAACTAAATGAAAAGGACCGGCCCTCTGCTCGAAATCTGCCGGATATTCCTTACGTCACTTATTTTGATTGGTCGACGTTCGACAAAAAAGTTGCAGCTTTTGATTGGCTCAGACATTGTCGCGTCAGGAGCATCCATCCAGAGACTTTATTATTATTATTGTTAATAATAACAATAATGAGTATGATTAATTATTAAAGGATAATATATCTTCTGTTTAACTGTCTAGTTGAATCCAGATATAAAAATGTGATGATATTTTAGTTAATAAATGTAATGATTGATTATGATCAATCATGTCAAGTATTCACTTTTGAATCGAATCAAAAGTGTATCATGACAGAATTAGAGATATTGGTAAACACTGAAATGTCATCTGGGTAATCAGTAGGGGTGAATATTGGCAAGGACCTCACAATACGATATGTATCATGATACCTGGGTCACGATACGATATCATGATACCGCGATATCACAATATATTGCAATATTCTACCTAGTTAATATCAAAATTAAAAGTAGAGATGAAAAACCAAGTTGCTGTATATGTTCATCAGATGATATTGATCATTCAGAGGACAAACTGAGTCAAAACTATTTGCTTCAAAAAACCTATTTATTGTTCATTATGAGTGTTTTTGCACATTTAAGTAACCATTACTATGGAGCAATAGGAGTGCCACATTAATAAATAAATAAATAAATAAATGTGAAAATAAAAAAGAGAAATAAATAAATAAATAAATGTGGAAATATAAAGAGAAATAAATAAATAAATAAATGTGGAAATATAAAGGGAAATAAATAAATAAATAAATGTGGAAATATAAAGAGAAATAAATAAATGAAAAGGAAAATCATCTTTAATTTTCGTATTGCATTTGCTTTTCCTTTTTGGCACTCCTGTGACACAAGGATAAAGCAATGACAAAACGCTTGGTGGACTGAGCTGTCAATCAAATGGCTCTGGGCGGGGCTTCCTGTCCAGGATGGATAGTCGTTCCCTGATCACTGGATTTCTGCCTGGCGGTATGGGCGCTAACTCATAGATATGTATGCTAGCGTTTAGCCTGACGTCACCAGCGCTGAGGAGGACGTGCAGACAACTCACGTAATTTGACTGATAACGGTGGAAAAGTAAATATGGAAAACGTGGAGGAGTTAAGGAGAGGTGTTCAACAAGAACTTTTAAGAATTGCTCGGTGTGTGGATGAAAATGTTCAGCCGGACTACATTCTGAGGATGGTAGAAGATGTCAGCAAAAGTCTTGGGCAAATATCTGCACTGACCGATACAGACATTGATCCGGTTGTGTGGCACAATCTTGAAGAGGTAGGTACTTTATTCACAGCCTAAAATTCTACCATGTCATGTTATCAGTAAGCTTTTTCGATTTATACACAAGTCTGTAGAAGACGGTTGTCAAGTTCACATGCTGTATATGATGAATACATAACGTGTAATATATATTCATCATATGCTAGCCACAGCTGAAACTTGTGCAGGTTCATCATGGGTTGAGGAGTAACAAGCTACATGTAAAAGGATTATGTAATTATATTACAAAATCAGCTTAATTAGTTACAGTATGTACTCATGAGGAAAAAGTATGTATTAAAAGTACAATTCACTAATCAAAGTGAGATTACAAAAAGGTTATATCTGAGTATTTTCCCTTTTTTTAAAAGCCTTTTTGCAAATTTTTTTGATTGCTTACTGATAACATGACATGGTAGAATTTTAGGCTTATTTAATTATTTTCTCTGTTCTTTTTAAACTTCTTGTTTTGTGGATGAAATGTTCAAATATAAACGACAAACATGCAACAAAAGAACATTTCTGTTGAAAAGTTGCAACTTTATCAATTATGAATAAACTACTTCTAATCCAATCTTATGATGAAAAGTCAAAATTTGGCATCAAAATGTGATTTTGTGAAACGTTTTATGAAATGTTTTATGAATTTAACTGCAAATATTTGTGATTTCAGGACATAAAATGAGAATTTTGTTTAATTTTTTTTTGTTTACACCAAAATCTGATAATTGGACACAAAGTTGCAGTTGAACAAAATTATAAATTTAGTCACAATTTTGCAAAATTTAAAATTTCATGACAAATTTGTTTTATGAATTGTGACATCATAAACATTTTTTAGGACAAAAGTTACAATTAAAATTCACAATTTTATGACAAAATTGTAATTTCTTGTCAAAAAAAGTTGCTATTCTTAAAAAACAGAAAAAAAAATGAAATTTTTTTTGGAAAATTTTTCAAAAAATCGTAATTTTGTGTCAAAAAAGTTGCTATTTTTCAAAATTCGAAATTTCACAGTGAAAAAGCTCGAAAGCAGAAGCTGCAGAGGAAACTACAGTTAAAAACATCTCGATTATGAACCAAAAGTTCAGTTTTACTTTCATTTCATGAATGTCCCTTGGGGGATAAAATTAATTATTTAATTGAATTTACAAGAAAAAACCTAGTCATCCAAAAAACAGTTATACGATAAAATGTTACTTTTTTACGAAAAAGTTGCAAAACTTGAAAAAACTGAGTTGTAGAAATAACTAAAACATATGGCTATGAGATAAACATTAAAGCTGAACTTAGGCCTGTTTCCCTCAGGGGCCCGCTAACGACCGTTAGTGCTCTTACCGCTCCGTGGCAGGTGGTGCCGAACGTCTCCGTCATGCCCTGTTCGGTCCCCGTGAGGACGTAGCTGCAGGTTCCCATGGTTCCTCCGATCAGAACCGGCTGACCCGTCAGCTGGAAACAAGGAGAGCGTGTCAGAACACCTGCAGATCTCTGACCGGCGGCCCGGCGGCGCCGCGGCGTACCTGGTAGTCCACGGGGATGAGCGGGTGGTGCGGCGGGAAGGCTCGCGTGGACCCCTTGCGGTGAACCAGCAGCGTCCTCTGCTTCCCGTCCACCATGTGCTCCTCCACCTTGGCGATGTTGTGGGAAACGTCGTAGATGACGTGCATGTCCAGGTCGTCTGGCGTGGTGCCGAAGACTTTGGAGAAGGCCTAAAAAAATAAACCGGTTCACGTCAGGTGAAGGTTTCAACTCCTTACCATCCGGCGACAGACCCGGAGCTGATCTGGCCCCGAACTGCTCCGCCAGGTGAGCGCACCTGTCTGGTGAGGAAGGTCATGGACGAGCGGTTGACCCAGGCGTAGTTTCCTGCAGCCGCCATCCCCTTCAGGTAGTCCTGGCCCTCCTGGGAGGTGATGCGGGCGCAGGCCAGCTGACGGTCATTCACCGTGATCTTGTCGCGTTTCATCGCCTTCTCCATGGCAACCAGAGCATCTGCCATGACAAAAAAAAACATTAAAAGTTACATCTAAGAGAGCATTTCACAGTCGGACGGTGTAAATCTGCTGGGACGTCCACTCATGGGAACCATCTTGAATGTTTTCCATCTCCAGACTGCTTTCATGTCCCTTTCTGGGGTTTATAATTGCTCCTCTAAGACATCTGCTGATGTCTTTCCCTGTTAGCATTGTGTTAACACACAGCTGAAAGCTTCAGACCGCTATGATCACATGATCATCTTTTTTTAATATATTTTTGTCCGATCACCTCGCTGCTCCTGGAGCGCCGTGACCTCAGGTGCAGGTCTCACCTGTGGCCACCTGGTGTCCGAGGCCTCTGCTGCCGCTGTGGATCATCACGCACACCTGTCCCTTGTGATCGATGCCCATCTTCTTGGCTGCGTAGTCGTTGTAGATCTCGTCCACCACCTGGATCTCTGCGTAGTGGTTCCCGGCTCCCAGAGTTCCCAGCTTCAACACAAACACAGGAAGTCATTCCTGAACTATGACCTCGTCCCCGGCAGCGTTCCCCCGTGGGGGGGGCGGGGCCTCAGGGTTACCTGCGGCAGGCCTCTTTTCTTGGCCTTGGACGACACCTTGTTGGGGTCGGCCTGCAGCATCCTGCCGTACTCCTCGCAGTGCTCCTTGTCTTCGGCCCAGGCGTAGCCCTCCCTCAGGGACCAGTCCACACCCATCTCCAGAGCCTCCTCCAGGTCTCTGGGGACACACGGGGGAGACAGGTGAGAGGGACAGGTGGGGACCGGCCAACATTCAGTCCCAGCGGGGGGCTCTGCTCACTTGGCTCCCATGGGGATGACCCCTTTGGACCCGACTCCCACTGGGATGTGGTCGAAGAGCGACTGAGCCAGCTGCTCCTTCACCGGCTGGACGTCCCGCTCGTCCAGGTTCGTCCTCAGGAGACGGACGCCGCAGTTTATGTCGAATCCCACACCGCCTGAAAGACAAGAGGAGCGGATCAGCTCTTCTTCACGCTGCGTCGACCAAACGATTCACCAGTGATTCACCAGAACCGCCTTCACAGTTCTGATAAAAAAGGGGCGGAGCTAAAACGTAGAACTTATTAAACATGTAGCTGAACGCTTCCATGGAGCTTCCAGAAGAGAAAAACGTCAATGAAGTGAAGAACGAATCACGTGAAGGACTGATGGAGGAAGCTGCTGAATCGGAGGGGTACTTAGTTTTCCTCACGTCGTCTGATGTTACATCTGTCCAACACGAAGATCCACGACGATGTTTTTACTAGGGGTGTGAAAAAAAATCGATTTGGCGATATATCGCGATTTTCGGCCCCCCTATATAATATCGATTTATCAGCTCCTAATATCGATTTTTTAGGAAAATTCATTCATTCACTTACATGTGCAAAAACACTAATAATAAACAAGAAATAGGTTGTTTTTTTAAGTAAATAGTTTTAAGTAAATAGTTTTGACTTAATTTGTCCTCTGAATGAGATGATGATTTTTCATCTCTACTTTTAATTTTGATATTAACTGGGTAGAATATCGTAATACCGTGATAATATTGTATTGTGACCCAAGTATCACGATATATATCGTATTGCAAGGTCCTTGCCAATACTACCCCTAGTTTTTACGCACATTAACCTGTTTAAACAGGACCTGTTTTTCACTCCCTCAGCTTTCCTCTAACCTGACGCCTGTTTCTTACCTGGAGACACGACAGCAGTGGGATCATCCATGTCGAAAGCCGCCATGTTGCCGATAGCGAAGCCGTAGCCTGAGTGGACGTCCGGAAGCCCGATGGACCTCTGCAGAGATGAGACAGCGTGAACACGGACGACTCCAACGCTCTCCGAGATGAAATAAACATTCATTCGTTCTTTACACGTACGTGAACGATCCCCGGCAGCGCCGCCACATTCCCAATCTGTTTCATCGCCGGCAGGAACCCGCCCACACCTGAGGAGAAAACAAGGGGCAGGTGAACAACTAAACGTCCAGGAAGACGGCAGAGATGATGTCAGAGATGACGTCAGAGGCTAACCTCCTCCTCGACATGCGTTACGAAGTTCCTCGAACATCAGCTTCTCCAGAGAGTCGTTCACATAGAAATTTCCCTCAACCTGCCAGAAAACACAAGTTTAATTCTCTACCACCATTTGTCTTTTCCAAAACCCCGCCCCCCGTTCTAGGAGTTTCCACCAACTTCCTCCACTTGACTCAAAACTTTATCTGGACTTGTATATAAATTCTGTGTTACCCTACCAAGCTCATTCCTCCTCCCAACCAACAAGGCATCAGAGGAGTAAAGGGAATAAAGGACATTAAGAAATAATAATAATAATAATAATAATAGATCCATACATGCTTTAGCAGCCTCACCATCATCTCCACATCCCACTTCCATTCTTCTCCTCTCTCTCTCTTGAAGGTGGTATAGTTTAAGAATAAATAAATCCATACATTATAAAACTGAGAAATAAGCATCTGTGCCCGGGGGGCCCCTGAAGATGGGGTTTGACCTGGGCACCACATTAACTGGAACCGTCTCTGTCCGTAACTCCGTTTAGCAGAATCCCGTTACCCGTGTACGTAATTTTATTTTAATCTGCATTAATAGTGCATACTACTGTCATTTCGTGTGACTCTTTTGACAGGTTTTCATTTTTGGGGTGTTCCTCTGTCATTCGGCTTAGATCCCGAGTCTGATTGTTCACTCTGAGGTTCGTCAGCAGGTTTAAATCCGGTTCACAGCTGATTCTGGGACAGATTCTCCATCATTCAATGCTTCCATTTACAATAAGAGCGTTTTACGCCTGGGTTGAACCGGGCAGATGGTAAAGAGCCCATCCCTGTTTCAAACGTGGTTAAAACCCGGTTAAAATCAGGTTAAAACCTGATTCAAACCTGGCTTAAACCTCCCCAAAAATAACCATCATGTGCTAGCCGGCTAACCGGTTAGCAGCGCCTCACCTGCATGTTAGGAACGAAGCCCTTTTTTATCCTCCAGCAGTTACTGGTGATTTTATCCAGATACTGCAGCTCATCGTTGTAACTTCGGCTCATGGTTCCGATACAACCAGACTGCAGGTGACGTACTTCAGAGTATAAAAGCTGCAGCTGTGTTGCGCCACGCTGCAACAGTCTGAGAGCTACGGAAGCCTGTGAGCAAACGCGAGTTCGGAATGACGCAGGAATTTTTAATTATTTTTTTAATCTACAGAGAAAAAACAATTCCGACTGCGGTTTAAAACGCACCAAACGCGAGATGTTAAATGTTTGTTCATTAACCTTTTCATATTATTTCATGCTTGTGGGTGTTCCTGCAACTTTATACAGTTCGCTTGCCGTAATTGTAGTCAAGAAGCTGCAGTTTTGTCAAGTTCAACAACCAGGCTAACGGAAACTATGTAACATACTTTCAAAATAAAAGCACGGTTAGGGTAGTTACATACTGTTAATGGGATGACCTATATTCTGTTCTCAAGGTTTTTGAGAAGCTACACCTTTATATTATCTTCAAATGCTTCTGAAAAGTTTCATTGAACAATGAAAAACCACAATAAAATAAAAATAACTATGATGTTTCTGTGTTTAAAAGCCACTGCAGGCACCGTTTTTACTTTCAGAGGTTAATATAAATGTACAAAACATATCATTGTGATTACTAAATAACAAACATCTGGGAGTTAAAACATCCCTCGGTCTGTAATTAGAGGGTAAGGAGAGTAAACTTACTGCACAAACAAACAACTGTTTCAAGTCTCAAGAGTCAAAAATGTCATTCCACCTCAGTGAATGTTTGGATAAATCCCTGCAGACAAACTGAGGTCATTTTAACTTTGTGAATGAACAGAAAGTGTATAAAAAGAACAATTTGTATGAGTATCTTCGTCCAGTCACTGTCATCTATTAAAACGTCTGTTCAAGTCGTCTGTTGATACTAAGCAAACTAAAACTCAGCAGACACCAAATAAGGACAGTTTTTTTTTAACTGTTTTGTCATAAACACCCATGTATCGAGCTTTTTTCTAGACGTTTTCAAAGCTCTGAATCGGGGAGTCTTATTGTAAAAGTCCAGAGCGGAAGCCGCCTGAGGTGTGTGCCGGGAGCAGGTGGACAGTTTGACGCAGAAGCGACATGAAGTGTGCGGGACATCAACGCAGCTCATCAGGTGAGTTTCTGTGTTTGGCTCCGAAGCTCCAGTCGGAACCAGAACTGTCTGGTTTAACCGGGTCCGTTGACGTTAACGAGCCGCCGTCGCCGTTACGCAGCAGTTTGAACAGAAACTGACGTGAAACGAAAACGAAATCATTTGGCTGTCAGGAGTCGCTCTCACTTCAGTTATCTAACTACTTTTGAATTAATACGTGCGGTGTTTTTTTCTGTCTTTACTTGCTTTTGAACCATATTCAGCGCCAGGGCCGTTTCTAGCTTTTATTGGGGCCCCTGGTCAGGAACCTTTATGGGAACCCTGATCATCTGTGGTGGCTTCAAAGAGGACTGTTGGACTTGACCAAAACATGTCCCAGATGTTTCATGGAGACCCCAGGGACCTCTGAAGGCTTCATGAGATGTCCAGCGTGTCTGTCATGTCCACCCCTGGTGGACGGACTGGACTGTTGTCTCCAGACGGAGCAGTGATCCTGACGCAGCTGCAGCATCACGGACCAGCTGTTTAATTCACTCTTATTTCTATATTATTCATGCTTTCCACCAAATAAATCTTTCACGAGTCAAGAATATTAATTAATGTTGGAACAACGAGCTGCATCACTTCCTGTGTGGGTGATTAGATGTCCTGTGATGAGGACGGTTGTGTGTTTGTCCTCAGCATGAAGCTGCGAGTTCGGATTAGCCGGCAGACCAGCAGAGTGGATCTACCGGGAGAAGAACCCAGTCTGACAGAACTCAGAGATGCCGTCAGACAGGTGCTGGTGTCCTCTCACGGACTCAGGTCAGGTGTTTTCCCCAGCAGCTACAGACCAGCTGATTTGTGTTGAGGTGAAGCTTCATCTTCTTCTTCTTCTTCTCTTCAGCACGGACGCAGAGTTCAGTTTGTCTCTGAACGGATCAGAGATCCTATCGGACTCCGGTCAGACTCTGTCGTCCTGCGGTATTGTCTCTGGAGATCTCATCAGTGTCCTGCTGCTGCAGCCCGTGGACGCTGCTGTGGACGCCGCTGTGGACGCCGCCGCCTCAGAGACGACCAGCAGCTCAACGACCACCACGATGGCCAGCAGCCAGCAGACCACTGACAAGGTGAGTTTAGAGGACAGGTGACTGACTGCAGGTGAGTAGCTCTGTTCTGTTCCTCAGGTCAAGCGTCACAACCGAACCGACGCCAGAAACCAGTCACGGCGGTCTCCTGGAACAGTTAGCAGCACAACAAAACCTGTTCTTTAAAATCTGCGTGACTGCGTGAAAACCTTTTTTTCTAGGCTGTTAGTATGTTTATTTCTGCTGTAAAGTTGGACATTTAAAGATGGAGGTCAATGAAGCCTGACTCACTGTTGGAGCCAGAACCTAGCAGTCGGTAGAGGAACCGCAGCCTCTAGTGGTCTGTAGAGGAACCGCAGCCTCTAGCGGTCGGTAGAGGAACCGCAGCCTCTAGCGGTCGGTAGAGGAACCGCAGCCTCTAGTGGTCTGTAGAGGAACCGCAGCCTCTAGCGGTCGGTAGAGGAACCGCAGCCTCTAGTGGTCTGTAGAGGAACCGCAGCCTCTAGCGGTCGGTAGAGGAACCGCAGCCTCTAGCGGTCGGTAGAGGAACCGCAGCCTCGAGCGGTCGGTAGCAGGTGGCCTTATTGGCTCCTTCAGACTTATACCACTGGTATTGTGCTATTTTTGGCTCGTAATTAGCGGCTAACATGCTAACAACAGAAACAGTCCAGTTTTCTCTGCATGGAACGGGAACTTTATTCTGGCACTGCAGGAACTTGTAACATCACACAGGTTGTATTGTTGGGCTCCTGTCGGTTAACAGAGAATGTAAATCTATACACGCTGGGCTGCTGTTGATGCTCACTACACTTTTCATCTAACCTCGTTTTCATTCTGCCGTCCCACGACACCCACACTACATTACCCATAAGGCCACCTTCTTAAAGGGGCCAGGCTGGCTCACAGCATTTCTTCACTGTGAGAGAACGCGCACTGTGATGTTTCCGTGATTTTTAAATTTTTTAAAAATTATATATTTCTGAGAAATCCGCGAATAACTAAAACCGCTGAACTTAAACCATTAACTGGCGAGGGATCACTGTGAAGGCTTTTATTCTACAGCAGGACAAAGAGGAAGCTGCTTTTCTCTTCCTGTGTGGTTGTTGGTTCAAATGTCAGCGTGTTAACTGTAGATCAGTCCAGGTCCTGGTTCACCTGAACTCAGGTGGAGTCAGTTTTCCTCAGTGAGCAGCAGCAGAGTGAAAGTGGTTGAATCAGTGAGGCGTCCAGGTAAACGATCAGACGCTGGAGAAGCTCGTGATGCTGCTGCAGAACCTGAAACGTCTCCGTCTGTCCATCTATCAGGAAACAGCTCCCAGCAGCTCTGCAGTCCTGACCAACGCCCCCCAGGCCCTCGACATGCCGGACCCCGAGCCGGCGGCCCCCGTCTGGGAGCCCATGCTGTGCAGCGAGGCGGAGGACGGCCAGGCGCCGCTGTCTCTGGACCTTCTGTACCACAGCGCCCAGACCAGCAGCCCCAACGATGCCGTCATGGTGGCCGCTCACCTGCTCATGCTGGAGACCGGCTTCAGTTGTCAGGTGGGACCGCGGGGGCGCCGCCGCCGAGGGGACCGCTCCTCCTCATGCAGGTGTCACGTTGTCTCACGTCTCTGTCCCACCTTCAGGATGGAGAGCTGAAGCCCGGCGAGATGCCTGCAGGGTGGCGGTCTGCCGCGGGAGTCTACAGGCTGCAGTACCTCCATCCTCTGTGCGGGGGCAGCTCGGCCTCGGTGGTGGGCGTGGCCATGGGCCCCCTGCTGGTCATCAACGGTAAGGGCGCCGCCCACCAGTCCTGCGGTCAGAAACTAAAAATCTGTCCAGGTTGATCTTCAGCGTTCTGCTTTCATCTCTGTCCCGCAGCCACTCTGAAGGTGACGCAGACCGTCGACACGGTCCGCAAACTGCAGCTGAGCGCAGCCGGTCACGTGACCAACGACTGGCCAGGTAGTGCCGTGATTGTTCGGCACACGGAGCTCCGAGTCTGAGCGTCCAACGGTAACTGTCTCTGTCTCTGTCCTTCAGGAGGAAGTGCAGCTGCAGCCTTCAAAGACCTGAAGAAGCTGTCTCGGATCTTCAAAGACCAGCTGGCATACCCGCTGATCGCCGCCGCCAGAGAAGGTAGACCGGCGCCAGCTAGCATCAGCATCATCCTCCATGTCTGAAACGAACATCACTTAAATTAATTATAACATTCCTGCAGTTTTTAATTGGTATCAAAGATAAAAAACAGTCATTAATGGTTTTAAACTAGTGCAGTTCAGGACTTCACCACTGGTGGCACCAGAGTTCAGTCACCATCTTCAGAGCAGGTGACCTGAGCTGCTCATGTAGAAGAAAACAAAAAAAATTAAAGGTCGTTAATTCATTTCCAAGTTCCATCTACGCTTTAAATATTATCAATATTACTGATCAATGAGATGAAACCTGCTGCCTCAGACGCCAGTTTACGCTCAATTAGCATCTAAATTAACACCATGAGTTAATTATAACGCTGTCACATTCTGTGGCTATAAAATAGTTTTTAACGAAAGCATTCTGCTGAAATAGAAATAAAACTTCTGCTTCGGCTGTTTACTGTCAGTTCAGGGTTAGAAAATAATCTGCAAATGTTGGTTTATGTCACATGTGTCAAAGTCAAGCCCCGCCCACCACCTCATTAATCTGAGCCACGACGGCATGAAGACTGTCGAGTTTAATTAACAAGGACCCAACAAATAGATTTATTATAATATATAATATAATATATATATTATATAATAGATTTATTCAGTCTGATTTATTTCTGAGTTTTTTTTAGATAATTACATAATATTAGCATCTGCTTTAGCATTTTGACTGTTATTGTCTTAGGTTGTTCTCCATTATTTGTTTTAATTTTGTATTTGTAGTAAATTTCTGCTGCTGGACTTGAAATAATTCTTCATCTTTATTTTCTATTATTTACAAGAAAAATTAATGATTTTAGCTCAAGAAGTTTCAATTATACAAAGTTAGCAAATTCATGACAATTTTTATTTTTTTAGGTTTACAAATGTACTATTTTGTTCTGTTTTTTTTAATGAAAAAAATTGCTATTTTTTAATTAAATTTGTGTTTGATAAAAAAAAAAGATTTTAAGCCAAAAGGCTTTATTTTATTTTTAAAAAGTTGCAATTTTTTCAAAATTAAAGATTTTATGAAAAAAAATTCAAGATTTAACGACAAAATGTTGCAGTTTTATAAAATTTGTTATTTTACAACAAAGTTGTGATTCTATTTTTTTTGTCAAAATTTTATGGAAATATTATATTATTTCATTAAAGTAGTAATTTTGTGAAAGTCGTGATTGTTGGACAGAAATATTAGTTTAAAAAAAAAAATTGGCAGTTTAACACCAAAAAAACTTTTTTTTAAAGAAAAAAACTCAGATTTTTTAAATTTGCAATTTTACAAGAAAAATTACGGATTTTAGGATAAAAGTCTCGACTTTATGATAAAAGTTGATTTTTGTAAAACTCCTTTGAAACAGCTCCTGAAGTCAGTTAATGAATTAAGATTATTAACGACCGTTATCAGTCTGAATGAATTAGTGTCATCGACAGTCAGCTTGAACCTGGCTGATGTCGTGTCCTCCTGACTGGTGGCGTTGTGTTTTCAGCCATGGCTCTGCCGGTGGCCTTCGGTCTGCCGGCTCTTCCTCCGGAGCTCCTCCTCCGAGTCCTCCGCCTGCTGGACGTTCGCTCCGTCGTCCACCTGTCGGCTGCCAGCCGCCACTTCAACGGCGCCGCCGCCGACTCCTCGCTGTGGAGACACCTGTACCTGCGAGACTTCACAGGTGACTTCAGCGGTCCTGGTTCTGGTCTCAGAGTCCTGAAAACAAACACAAATGACACTAATGAACCTGTTGAACGTTCTTGTCATCCAGATTGCGACCGCAGCAGATCCAGAGACACCGACTGGAAGGAGGTGAGAACCTAGAAACCATCAGATAAACCATCAGAGCAGAAGACAGGAGCTCTGAGGAGCTCAGCTCTCTGAGGACCTCTGAGGACCTCAGGTCTCTGAGGACCTCTGAGGAGCTCAGGTCTCTGAGGACCTCTGAGAACCTCTGGTCTCTGAGGACCTCAGAGGACCTCAGGTCTCTGAGGACCTCAGGTCTCTGAGGACCTATGAGGACCTCTGGTCTCTGAGGACCTCTGAGGACCTCAGGTCTCCGAGGACCTCTGGTCTCTGAGGACCTCTGAGGACCTCAGGTCTCCGAGGACCTCTGGTCTCTGAGGACCTCTGAGGACCTCAGGTCTCCGAGGACCTCTGAGGAGCTCAGGTCTCTGAGGACCTCTGAGAACCTCTGGTCTCTGAGGACCTCAGAGGACCTCAGGTCTCTGAGGACCTCAGAGGACCTCAGGTCTCTGAGGACCTCAGGTCTCTGAGGACCTATGAGGACCTCTGGTCTCTGAGGACCTCTGAGGACCTCAGGTCTCCGAGGACCTCTGGTCTCTGAGGACCTCTGAGGACCTCAGGTCTCCGAGGACCTCTGGTCTCTGAGGACCTCTGAGGAGCTCAGGTCTCCGAGGACCTCTGAGGAGCTCAGGTCTCTGAGGACCTCTGAGAACCTCTGGTCTCTGAGGACCTCAGAGGACCTCAGGTCTCTGAGGACCTCAGAGGACCTCAGGTCTCTGAGGACCTCAGGTCTCTGAGGACCTATGAGGACCTCTGGTCTCTGAGGACCTCTGAGGACCTCAGGTCTCCGAGGACCTCTGGTCTCTGAGGAGCTCAGGTCTCTGAGGTCCTCTGGTCTCTGAGGACCTCTGTGGACCTCTGGTGTCTGAGGACCTCTGGTCTCTGAGGACCTCTGAGGACCTCTGAGGAGCTCAGGTCTTTGAGGAGTTCAGATCTTTGAGGAGTTCAGGTCTCTGAGGACCTCTGGTCTCTGAGGACCTTAGAGGACCTCAGGTCTCTGAGGACCTCTGGTCTCTGAGGACCTATGAGGACCTCTGGTCTCTGAGGACCTCTGAGGACCTCAGGTCTCCGAGGACCTCTGAGGGGTATACTATGAAGCAAGTTCAACACAGCCAGGCTTTCTTTGGGTGAGCTGGCTTAACAAACCTGAAACTCGCGATCAGAGATAACTGGTACCACGACGGTGGTTATCAACTATCTTTGTTAACCGCGGCTTTCTGCTTTCTGCTCTGTGCGCATTCACATAAAAGGGGGCATTTGACGCGTCATTTGACGCCTCTTCCGGATAAAATGGATAGATGGCGGTCCGTATATTTCAGTCAGGAGGAACAGGTTTTAATAATGCAGGGCTATGAGGATTTCAAAGAAATCTTTACGGCCAAAAGCAACACTGTAGGTGCGAATAAAGCCAGAGAGGAGTGCTGGCAAAAAATTGCAGATCGTGTAAATTCGTAATGTGACAGTGTGAGGTCCTGTCACTGACCTCCGATTGATCACGTGTCCTGGCTACATGGCTCAGGGGATATGCCTTTGGCTGACTGGCAATTATGCGTGACTTTCACCCGAGAGTCCGGGGATCAAACCCCGCCCGGGCCCTCTGTAGTGTCTCTTGCCACAGTAAATTATATTTATTTCACCACTTAATACACCTTAATTAATCTCCCTCCCTCTTTTAGAGCGCTTAAACTTTAAACTTAATGCAGCAGATTTAAACATTATGTAGGTCTGACTGTCCCATTATGGATGATAAATAAAAATCACTTTAGTTTTTTGCTAAATCTATGTGAAATTAATTTAAGATTTAATATTATCTGTGATACCAATATACGTTCACCGGCCACTTTAATAGGTACCCTATCACCCTGGGGAATCTATGAATTATATTACAACATTTCACATGAAATTCCACGTCACACTGATTATCAATATAATGGACTATTAATTTATGTTACCTGCGATTTAGTAAAACGCTTCTTTTACTTGAAGCGTGGGCAGATGGCCAGGGAATACTACAAACATATTCAGCAGTTTAGTAAGAGCAAGTACAACCTTTATTCCAGTATTCTGGCTCAGATTTTCTGCATCACCAACTGAATACATGTAGGTTCCCGCGGCAAAGAAACGCAAAAAAAAACGCACACCGTTTGCGCTACTGTGAGCGCACGGCTGCGTTTGGTGGCGCTGCCAATATCTGGCTCTAGCAGATTACAAATGTAACGTATTCCCTCAGCTGGAAATCTCTAGCGTTCATAGAGAATATGGTCATGGGAAGCCAGCGGATCAGTCCGGTCTCTGAATACTCTCTTCCTATCCTCGCACAATCCTGGTGCTCAGGTCAACAGGATTGGGTGAAAGTGAAAGGGCGGCGCTTTTTAGAGCCAAGTTGAGCCTAAACTCTGCACATAACCTGCTCCGGACCAGGTTAAGTTTGCAGAGTAAGTTACCATGGTGATCTAGCCAGGTTAAAAGAGAGCCACCTTCGTGGTACCGGAAATCCTGGTTTTAGACTCAACATACCTCGCTAACCCTCTAATCTCGCTTCGTAGTATACCCCTCAGGTCTCTTAGGAGCTCAGGTCTCTGAGGTCCTCTGGTCTCTGAGGACCTCTAAGGAGCTCAGGTCTTTGAGGAGTTCAGATCTTTGAGGAGTTCAGGTCTCTGAGGAGCTCAGGTCTCTGAGAACCTCTGAGGACCTCTGGTCTCCGAGGAGTTCAGGTCTCTGAGGACCTCTGGTCTCTGAGGACCTCTGAGGACCTCAGGTCTCTGAGGACCTCTGGTGGTTTTGGTCTCTAACGGGTTACATGTTTCCTTCCAGCTTTATAAAAAGTCCTTCAAGCTTCGCTCCGAGCGCCAACACGCCCGCCGCCACCGCTCCCTCCCCCCCTACCCTCCCCGGGACATCTTCGGCCCGGCGCCCCGCCCCCTGTTCCCGCCCGTGCCGGGGATCATCGGGGGCGAGTACGACCAGAGGCCGGACCTCCCCCACGGCCTGCTTGCCCCTCCACCGCTACGAACCCGTGGGCCCGGTGGCCGACCCCATCAGACCGCCGCGCTCCGACTTCCGCAGACCGACGGGAGGAAGATCGTCCGACATCCGCCGAGGATTCATCTGATCGCTGGTTCCGGACTGATCGATTAACCAGCCACACGTACCTAAACGCAGTCATGTGACTGGTGGGCGGGGCCTAAAGGTCTGTCGTTGCACTGAAGTCGTCTGTAAGATAAAAAATGTTTTATTTCCAGTTATTTGCTTCTTTTTGCTATAAAATTTGACAGAAAAACATTCCTCTTGATTTGCTTTAAATGTCTTCTGGAGATGAGGTCACCTGCTCGTTAAAGCAGAGTAACGACATCAAAACAGGAATGATGCTCAGACCTGCTGTCAGCTGCTTCCTCCGGTTCATAAAACCGCCACCGCGCTGTTGGAACGGTGGAATCCACCGGTTTAGTTCCCGTTTATCTAACAGGAAGTGTGTTTCTGTGCCTGATTGTGAGGCGTACCGCTGGGCTCCATACTGGGACTCCTTCACTTTTACTCCACAACCTCCTGCTTCAGATTAACTTAGACGGCATATTTAAAAACTACAAGTGTGTGTCTGGAGACGCAGTAGGGATTTAAAGGCAGGATAAGTGATTTCTTGATGATTTTGTTGTCTGAAAGAAAACATCAATAAAACACTCAGAGCTGAGACCTGGTTCTTCCTGATTGGACTTTCATTTCCAGGGGGCAGTGCCAGTGGACTCTGAAGAAACTGTCTCCGGCCCGTAGAGGCTGGGTGGTACAGGTTCATCTGAAGGCGTTACCAGCGTCTGACAGCTGGTTTCCGTGGAAGTTCGACATTAGCTGCGTTAAATTATTACACAGCAGAAATAGTTGGAACTCTGTTGATTATATCAAATAATCACCTTCAATATGAAACAAACACCCTAAAGTGGAACAGAAAAGTATTTCACAATGTGTCATTTCCTAAAATATTATGCAACTGTGTTATAACAGATAATATCAAAATAATCAAAGTGAAATATACTCTGAAGAATAGTTCATTTCATACAACGTAATGCACCCTCATTTATCTCTCTCATGTGTGTTTGATGTCTATACCTGGACGTCCCTCAGTGGTCAGAACAGACCAAACATTTTCTGGATTGAAAGTCAATTCAATTTTATTTGTATAGCGTTTATTACAATACAAGTTGTCTCCAGGTGGTTTACAGAGACCCAGATCATGACCCCCGAGCAAATGCCATTAACTAAAATTATAATATTAAATCCTGATGAAAGAAAAATGGAGGTCAACGCTGGGATGACGTCTACATAGACCGGTGGAGGTCAACGCTGGGATGACGTCTACATAGACCGGTGGAGGTCAACGCTGGGATGACGTCTACATAGACCGGTGGAGGTCAACGCCGGGATGACGTCTACATAGACCAGTGAAGGTCAACGCCGGGATGCCGTCTACATAGACCGGTGGAGGTCAACGCCGGGATGACGTCTACATAGACAGGAGGAGGTCAACGCCGGGATGACGTCTACATAGACTGGTGGAGGTCAACGCCGGGATGACGTCTACATAGACAGGAGGAGGTCAACCCCGGGATGACGTCTACATAGACCGGTGGAGGTCAACGCCGGGATGACGTCTACATAGACGGGTGGAGGTCAACGCCGGGATGACGTCTACATAGACGGGTGGAGGTCAACGCCGGGATGACGTCTACATAGACAGGAGGAGGTCAACCCCGGGATGACGTCTACATAGACCGGTGGAGGTCAACGCCGGGATGACGTCTACATAGACGGGTGGAGGTCAACGCCGGGATGACGTCTACATAGACCGGTGGAGGTCAACGCCGGGATGACGTCTACATAGACCGGTGGAGGTCAACGCCGGGATGCCGTCTACATAGACGGGTGGAGGTCAACGCCGGGATGACGTCTACATAGACGGGTGGAGGTCAACCCTGGGATGATGTCTACATAGACGGGTGGAGGTCAACGCTGAGATGACGTCTTTATAGACGGGTGGAGGTCAACGCTGGGATGACGTCTATATAGACGGGTGGAGGTCAACGCTGAGATGACGTCTTTATAGACGGGTGGAGGTCAACGCTGGGATGACGTCTATATAGACGGGTGGAGGTCAACGCCGGGATGACGTCTACATAGATGGGTGGAGGTCAACGCTGGGATGACGTCTATATAGACGGGTGGAGGTCAACGCCGGGACGACGTCTACATAGACCGGTGGAGGTCAACGCTGGGATGACGTCTACATAGACGGGTGGAGGTCAACGCTGGGATGACGTCTATATAGACGGGTGGAGGTCAACGCTGGGATGACGTCTATATAGACAGGTGAGGTGGGATGATCAGATGGTGACCTTTAATCGTTCACCCTGCACTCTGATTGGTGGGAATGTGGAGGAATAAACCTCCACAAATTCAGGACAACTTTTTTTCTTTTATTTAAATTTTTTAATTCAAACTGTGCTCAGAACGCTCGGCGCCCTTTTTACTAAGTTTATTCAGCGGTTGAATAAAGAAAGTAACATTTCAGCACCGACGTTATAATTAAAACATGTGCTGCAATTGAATATTTCATCTGTTTCCGGCCCCTTCACGTCCGTGTCAGGAGCTCGTGAGACAATGACGTCATCTTTTGTCTTCAAGACAAAGGGTGCGCTCGTTTAATTGAACCATTTCCACGAGCGCCGGGGCGCAGTCCACGCGGGCGGGGCTTCCGGCGCCGCGCCGGTGTTGCGTCTGATTTCGTCACCCTCTCAGAATACGGTCCCGTTTACGTGAAGAAACGCGGTTTTAAGGGACACAGCGGGGCTCCTGGCGGGGACAGAGGGATGTCTGGAGCTCCGAGGGTCTCCCGCCATCTGCGTCCCATATTTAATGACTTCATTCAGCGAGACGGACGTTTACGGGTAAAGGTCAGGTGACATCGGTCACGTTAACGTCGACGTGGAGGAAATGTTATTTTGTTTTAGTCCACGGTCCCGGTAAAGTGTTAGTCCGGAGTTTTTAACGGTTTGAAGAGTTGATCTAACGTGTTGTTGTTGTTGTGTCTAATCTCGCGACAGTTCGAGTCAGTTCTGGTCCTGTGAGGTTTACTAGGGTACGTTTGATTAAGGAGCCGGTACGTGCCGGAAAACTTAGTCACGGAAAATACCTGAAAATTCTGAGGAAGCTTTGTTTAATTCCTGCCGTGTTTAATTTTGAAATATCAGTAGAGATAACCAGAAGCCCAAACTATTAAAATTATAATCTTAATCTAATTTTCTGTCCACAGACATGAGGAATTGTGATTTATTTTTCCTCCAGTTAAGTTTGTGTCCTCGACTACAGACTTATTTTTGAAACTGATCAGTCTTTTGATATTGATCGTTTTTGATTTGCTTTAGACCAGTGGTTCTCAACTGGTCTGGCTTCAGGACCCACCATCACCCTTAATGACAAACTGTGACCCAAATCAAGGAAAATGTCCAACTTCTCAAATTTATTGAATGAAAAGATCTTGCAGTTTGAATCGGAGATAGTAAAATAGAATATCACAGAATGTCAACACACAAAAAAAGTAAGTTTATTGGTGAACCAAAATGGAAAAAACCAAAATGACTTCAAGTGGGAAATATTCCCTTTGATGCTCAATTAGCTGCATTTTAATTAAATCCAAAACACTTCCCTTCAGTAACTTCAACCTTTTTTAACAGACTCAACATGAACAAACATATAATAAAAAAAGTGCAACCACTGAGCAGTAGTTTCAAAAATAACTCAAATATGTAGCATTTGCTGAGTACCCACTTCCTGAATATATAACAATTTCCTATTAAAACTATCTAGTCACTTATTTAAGCATTAATCATAAAGCTGACATAACAATCAGAACATTTCAGTAACAGCTATTTTTAAGACTCAACAGTGCTTTTATGCACAAACATGAAATAAAACAGTGCAACCACTGAGCAGTAGTTTCAAAAAGAACTCAAAATATATAGTTTTATCTGAATAACCACTCACTGACCTTTGTCTTCAAGATGAGAAAATCCATATCTCATATATTCTTCGTTGTATCTGTGTTTCACCAGAGGGGTATACTACGAAGCGAGATTAGAGGGTTAGCGAGGTATGTTGAGTCTAAAACCAGGATTTCCGGTACCACGAAGGTGGCTCTCTTTCAACCTGGCTAGATCACCATGGTAACTTACTCTGCAAGCTTAACCTGGTACGGAGCAGGTTATGTGCAGAGTTTAGGCTCAAATCGGCTATAAACAAGCGCCACCCTTTCACTTTCACCCAATCCTGTTGACCTGAGCACCAGGATTGTGCGATGGAGGGAGAATATTCAGAGACCGGACTGATCCGCTGGCTTCCCATGACCATATTCTCTATGAACGCTAGAGATTTCCAGCTGAGGGAATACGTTACATTTGTAATCTGCTAGAGCCAGATATTGGCAGCGCCACCAAACGCAGCCGTGCGCTCACAGTAACGCAAACGGTCTGCGTTTCTTTGCGTTTCTTTGCCGCGGGAACCTACATCCATTCAGTTGGTGATGCAGAAAATCTGAGCCAGAATACTGGAATAAAGGTTGTACTTGCTCTTAACTGAACTGCTGAATATGTTTGTAGTATTCCCTGGCCATCTGCCCACGCTTCAAATAAAAGAAGCGTTTTACTAAATCACAGGTAACATAAATTAATAGTCCATTATATTGATAATCAGTGTGACGTGGAATTTAATGTGAAATGTTTTAATATAATTCATTCATAAGATTCCCCAGGGTGATAGGGTACCTATTAAAGTGGCAGGTGAGTGTGTATAACAGATAATATTAAATCTTAAATTAATTTCACATAGATTTAGCAAAAAACTAAAGTGATTTTCATTTATCATTCATAATGGGACAGTCAGACCTACATAATGTTTAAATCTGCTGCATTAAATTTAAAGTTTAAGCGCTCTAAAAGAGGGAGAGAGATTAATTAAGGTGGTAAAATATATATAATGGTGAAATAAATATAATTTACGAATTTACATGATCTGCAGTTTTTCCCAGCACTCCTCTCTGGCTTTATTCGCACCTACAGTGTTGATTTTGGCCGTAAAGATTTCTTTGAAATCCTCATAGCTCTGCATTATTAAAACCTGCTCCTCCTGACTGAAATATACGGACCGCCATCTATCCATTTGATCCGGAATAGGCATCAAATGACGCGTCAGACGCCCCCTTTTATGTGAATGCGCACAGAGCAGAAAGCAGAAAGCCGCGGTTAACAAAGATAGTTGATAACCACCGTGGTACCAGTTATCTCTGATGGAGAGTTTCAGGTTTGTTAAGCCAGCTCACCCAAAGAAAGCCTGGCTGTGTCGAACTTGCTTCGTAGTTCACCCCTCAGCTCAACATATGGAAACAAACTTTGCAGGTCTTTTTCTATGGTGTGAACTGGTGGGTGTCAACTCGCATTACAGGGCATTATCGCCATCTACTGTTAAGGAATATGAATGACACGCATTTTTTTTCTTTTTTCTTAGCATTTCCTTCCCCAGGCAAAGACCCATGACCCACTGAAAATGGGTCTGCGACCCACCACTTAAGAACCACTGCTTTAGATGACTGCCACCTGATCAGATTTCTTCAGATTAATTTTTCATTTTAGATTAGTTCCCATCACTTGTGAACCAAAACTGTTCGTGGCCACTTCAGGAGCCTCCTCAGGTGGCTCCAGGACCGATGCAGGTGGATATTTGTGTTTTACCAGAACCACCCAAACTGGCAGATTCATGGGGCCATTTGGGGCCACAGGGGCCCCATGAATCTGGATAGTTTGTATACAGCCAGAAATGGCTTCATATACTTTATTTTATTCAATATTGTAGTTATTTATATTGAATTTTAACTTTATATTTTTTGTTCCTATTTTATTTGGTTGAACCTTCTTATTTCATTTTATTAGTATTTTAAGTTGATGAAAGTCACTTTATTTTGTTTTGTTGAATTTTGTATTTAAATTTAATTTTGTTAACTTTATTATTATTATTTATTTTGTTAATATCTTAATTAGTTGAATGTCGCATTATTTTTTTGTTGAATTTTGTACTTATATTTAATTTGTTGAACTTTATTATTATTATTTATTTTATTAATATCTTAATTAGCTGAATGTCGCATTATTTTGTTTTGTTGAATTTAACTGAATTTAGTTAAACTTGACTGGGTTTGGTTCAGGCGGGCGCGGGACCGCGGTGACGCGTCGTGAAGGGTGACGGGATTCTGTGTGACACCGGTGCGCGCTCCCGGCCACCGGTGCGCGCTCCCGGCCCTGGCGCAGGCCAGCGGCTCTGTGTCTTTAAAGCTCCGTGTTGTTCCAGGAAGTGTGAGGGGTGTTTCCAGCTGATCCAGCAGAAGGACCCGGCTCTCCCTCAGACACCGACCTCCTCGCTCCGTTCCCGGGCTCCGCGGCAGCGCGCACCGCTGCGGCAGAACCGTCTCCGGTGCCTAAAAACAGAATCAGGACCGAGTCGCGGGGGGAATCCTCGGCCCCCCTCCCTCCCTCCCTCCCCGGCCGTCAGTCGGCCGCCGTGAACCGGTCCGTCGGTCGCTCGTGGCCGGACTGTCATGGTCCCAGCTCGCAGATGGCGTCCTTCCCCGGTTTGTGTAAGACTGTCGGTCCCGCGGAGGAGGAGGACGGAGACCTGGACGGGTCCCTGCAGCAGATGCTGAAGGCCATCGCGGACGAGAGGAGCCGCCTGAACAGCCGGCAGGAGATCAGCGGGCTCGGTGAGTAGTCCGGTTCCTGCCGCGGCCCCTGATCCTGTCTGTTATCGGACCGGTATCGGGCCGTTATCGGGTCGGTCAGCGCTTCTCTGGCGGGATAATCTGGTTTTTATCAGATGTTTGTTTTTCTCTGCAACTTTGTGAGCTCCGGACTGTTGACCCTCCAGGGCTGCATCCATCTCTTCAGGGGCCCGGGGCCCCCGATGTGTCCGATCCTCCTTCAGACCTGAACCTTTTTTCAAACTGGTCTTAGGGGGAACCAGCAGCTCACTGCTCTGATGCTGGACTTCTTCTTCACTGGTGGTTTTCAGATCCTGTAAAAGTTTCTGGAAACAGAAAACAGCCATCTGGAGGGAAACCCAGTTCCTCCTGGAAACTCCAGGTTCTGAAACTATGAGTCGTTTTTGAGAACTGAGAGAATAATAACAGGATGTAACTGGAGAAGATGCCGGTTCTGAACCTCTCAGCTGGTTCTGAACCTCTCACCTGGTTCTGAACCTCTCAGCTGGTTCTGAACCTCTCAGCTGGTTCTGAAACTCTCACCTGGTTCTGAACCTCTCAGCCGGTTCTGAATCTCTCAGCCGGTTCTGAATCTCTCAGCCGGTTCTGAACCTCTCAGCCGGTTCTGAATCTCTCAGCTGGTTCTGAAACTCTCACCTGGTTCTGAACCTCTCAGCTGGTTCTGAACCTCTCAGCTGGTTCTGAAACTCTCAGCTGGTTCTGAACCTCTCACCTGGTTCTGAACCTCTCAGCTGGTTCTGAACCTCTCAGCCGGTTCTGAACCTCTCAGCTGGTTCTGAACCTCTCAGCCGGTTCTGAACCTCTCAGCTGGTTCTGAATCTCTCAGCTGGTTCTGAACCTCTCAGCTGGTTCTCAGGTTGGATTTCAAAATAATCTTTAAATGACAGATTCAAGGATAATTAACAGATACAGTCATGTGTCTCCTAATAAAATAATTTAAAAAAATCAACTGACTAGTATTAGACAAACACAATGTCAGAAGAAGAAGATTATAACTTAAAAATAATAATAATAATAGGAATAATAATAATAGTGATGTGGACGGTTCTGCTTCTACGGGTTTAAGAGGGTTAATTAATCATCATCAGTGCAGATCATTAAAGCAGATGTTTTTGGCAGATTGCTGCTCTGGAGCGTTCAGGTGTGCGTTAACACAATGCCAAAAGGGAAAGACATCAGCCATGGTCTTAGAGAAGCAAGAATAAATCACTGAAAAGACTATAAAACCCTTTCCAGACGATCTGGAGTTTAAAGTTCATCAGGGAGATTATTATTATTATTATATATTATTATTATTAACAAGCGGGAGAACTTTCATGATGGCTGTGAGTCTTCAGGAGTGGACGTCCCAGACGTCCTGCAGAGTTGTTGGTCCTGACTGTCCACATCATCATCATCATTGTTTCTGTTTGGCTTCATATTCATGGTTTAAATAACTTCTGCTGTTGTTCACCTGAGATTTTAACTGTTTTTTTTTTTTACCATTAAATGCCCTTTTTTAATGAGTGTTTACAGGTAAACGTTATCTCAGAAACATGAAATGACCTGACGTGTTAAAAAACTTTGATAAGTCAACGACGTGAGACATGTTTTCGTGTTAAAGGTCACGTTAACACCGTAAATGAAACTGTGGTGGTTTCAGGGTGGAGGAGGCTGAACAGCAGCATCATGTGAGAGGAGGTATTGATGTATTGATCTGATCACCAGACCCCCCCCCCCCCCCCCCCCCCCCCCCCCCCCCCCCCCCCCCCCCCCCCCAGCTGATAGGAAACTGTTTCTGCTTCGTGTCACTGCGACACCTGGATCAATAAAGTAACCTCATGACATCATCAGCTGAACTTCCTTCTGAGCTGAAGTCACCTGCTCTTCATCACATGGTCACCGCAGGTGTGAACATGTCCTCCTACCTGGTTCAAAGGTCGTTCTCAGGAGCATCGAAGAAGCTCACCTCAGGAGACTTTTAGCAGTTTTTCTGGAATTTTCCACCAGTTGCAGTAAATGTTTGCAGAAGATGGAGCTCAGAAAAACGACATTTGTAGCTTCTGTTTTTGTCTCTTTGGATGTTAATTTTCTGATTTTGGCCCAAATTGAAACACAGATCCATTTAAAATCTTTATTTTTTTATTTATTTGAACAATGAGGCTTTGAAGAAAAAGAATAAGTGAACGTGACGTGTTTGAGGAGCTCAGTGCAGACAAATGATCCGGATCAGTCTGTGATTATTGATGATCAGGATTCAAAATCAAACTTGGACTCAGTGGCCCCTCCCCCTCCCTCTCTGCTGTGCTTTAGCTCAGCCTCCAGAGCAAGGGAGTAACCATGGCAACAGCAGACATGATGCTGCGTTCCTGGTTCTGATTGGTTGCTCTCTCTCAGATGAAGCTCTTTATCTTGTCAATATTAGCAACAACAAGCTTTCTCGTTGTTTACTGTTGTAATAGCGAGCGTCTGTGTGGAAACCTCGTCCTCGTCCTGAGATATTCTGGACATGAAAGGACCATTTTATAATAGTGCTGAAACATCGAATCACCTTAAAAATGCCGTAAAAACAAAAGGAAGTTCTTTCAGCGGTTTTCTGGAGCTCAAAGCTACGTTTGTTTTACAACCAATGAAACACTTGGTTACATTGTGAAGGTGGGCGGAGCCTGATCAGGCCACTTTGGGCTGACCAATCAGAGCAACCTGTACCTTTTTTAGAAGTTACATTTTTACACTTCGTTTCCACTTTTAAACATATATTACAGGGCTCGACAATAGCATTTGCCCGACGGCCCGAGCGTTTTTTTCGCCTGTCTCGGGCCAGTACGGGCCAGTAAACTTTATTAAACACTGGCCCGTCCGGGCCACCACATTTTGAGGCAATTTCAGATTTTTCTTATGTATATATTCGTCATAATCGCCAAGAAATGACTTGTATTTTATCAGAACATGAAGATGGTCCGCCATGTGAAGAACGTAATTTCGCTGCAGGAGTGTGTCGCGTCTTTGTGCATTTCCGGAACTGTTCGGGAATGTTCGGCAGCAGCATCTTTAAATGCGTGCGAAAAGATACAAGACGGAGAAGAATCGAAACAACGAAAGTACACAACGGTATTGCTATAGACCTTTTCGGGCCAGCCCCCCGGAAGTACCCCGTCCGCTATTGCTGGAGTGTGCTACAGAGCGATTCTTTCACCGGCTCGCAGATTAACCAGTGTTTTTCTCTTTCCACAAATATATATTTTTATAATGTCGAGTCGGTCGAGTGGGAATACATGATCCGTCATAAACTGTGCCAACAATGGCGTGAAAATTCAACAATGGAAGAAGAAAGTATGTGAAATACACAAGCCTTTACTGCACGAAGACTGCCTTGTTTGCAGAACAAGAAGTTAGGAAGACGTGGGTGAAAAATATCAACAGAAAGGACTTTGTTCCAAATGAATACAGCCGGGTAAGTTTTTGTTAACATTTAATCTCGTACTATTCATAGTCTCGCTGAGAGTCCCGGACGATTCTGGTCGAAAGAACAGCAGTATGAGGCTACTGTAGCCCTCGGCACTAGCACAAGCCTATAAATCAATGAATGAATGAATGAATGAATTAGGAGAATGATAAAATAAATTAAATATAACGTTAACACATAGCCTAATTTACCGCTAGCGTTAACGTTACAGTAGCATAATCTTTATGGTTTGTTGACGTTAGTTATAGCCAGCGTTGCAGCTTTCCACAGTTTTTAGTGTTTGATTATGGGAATAGATCATGCTATTTCCATAACCAATCATTAAAAACAGCGATAAAATACCTTCATCTGTAACTGGAGGCCACTGCCTAACATCATCAATCCAAGACATGTCTGCGTTATCCGTAAATAATGCTCCACGCTGCTGTGTTTGGGTTAGTTGGTGGAACACCGCACACTCCAGTTATGGCGGGGCCACTAGGAGGCGCATGTCCACAATTTTCAAGTCGAAAAGGTGTATACAGATGCAGAGTTGGAAGAAGAGTTGCTGCAGTTGGAGGAAGAACTGACTACAGACTGCTTTAGCACCTCCTATGGGTCTGAGGAGATAATGGTTTCTTTAGGCTGTGACAGGGTGGAGGACGAAACTGCTGGCTATGAAGTGGTGGCACAGGAAACACAAATTACAAAACTATAAACAGTTAAACATGAAATAAATACTGAACAAAATGTACCTAGTCAAATATATACTCAGGAAGATGCCATGTGATAAATACCAATTTGAAAAAGTCTCATAAAGCATCTGTGATGAGAATTTATTTAGTCAATGCCAAATATAGCATAAAATCAAAATAATTACTTCAAAGGAAGGACTTGTGATGTCAGAGACTGTCAAACACGTAATATGTGTAAGTTTTTCATACATGATGGTTATTGCTTGATAGTAAGTATCAAGACATGAGTAAGTATTCTGTGCTTTTCAGATATCATCTAATATCACATTGTAAAAACAGTGAATAAAATTTCTTCTTTGATATGTAAAATGCAGTTTGATTATTTTAGTGCCAAAAACAACTTACCACATACTCACCTGCTGCCTCCCTCACACTTTTATCACAGACTTGGGACTGGGCTTGTGTGTTGTATGTTAGGTGTGTAATCATTTCATTAATTAAAGATTATATAAAAGTATATTATAAGATTGGAAGAGTGCATAATATATTAAACCATCACCAAAGCATGAATGATTAATTTTGATAAATCTAACAGGTTATGGACCAAAAAGCTCCATGCTACAAAGAAGGTATTTTAGAAGTTTATACTAAAAGCAACAAAGCATCACACCACATTAACAACACAGAAGGTGTTTTACGACAGTAATACTATGTGCATCTACAATGCAGGCAGGAAAATCTACGGGGTATTCTTCAAGATTATATGTGCATGCTACCTGCAAACAGAAAAAATGTTATTCAACAAAAATGTTGTGTCAGATAACATAATATTGCTAAAATATGTGAGACTTTTTATTTCTTAATTTCAGTGTCAGTGCATCAGAATGCACCAAATTACTCCCTTTTTTAAAATTCCTTCGGTGGCCGCTGTTCCGCGCGCCTGTGAATAGTTGGGCCACTAATTTATGAATCAGGGCCAGTACATTCCAAATTTTACTGGCCCTGTGGGCCAGTGCTCTAAAATGCTTATTGTCAAGCCCTGTATTAAAGTTGACATGCAGTCGAAGAAGCTGTGACCATCAACTTTCGTCCCTGATGGAGGCAGAGGACGATCCCGGTCAGAGGTGGAGGTGGAGGACTGTCCCGGTCAGTGATGGAGGCGGAGGACGATTCCTGTCACTGGTGTAGGTGGAGGACGATCCCGGTCCCTGATGGAGGCAGAGGACGATCCCGGTCGCTGGTGGAGGCGGAGGACGATCCCGGTCGCTGGTGGAGGCGGAGGACTGTCCCGGTCGCTGGTGGAGGTGGAGGACTGTCCCGGTCAGTGATGGAGGCGGAGGATGATCCCGGTCAGAGGTGGAGGCGGAGGACGATTCCTGTCACTGGTGTAGGCAGATCGATTCCTGTCACTGATGGAGGCGGAGGACGATCCCTGTCGCTGATGGAGGCGGAGGACGGTCCCGGTCGCTGGTGGAGGTGGAGGACTGTCCCGGTCAGTGATGGAGGCGGAGGACGATCCCGGTCAGAGGTGGAGGCGGAGGACGATTCCTGTCACTGGTGTAGGTGGAGGACGATCCCGGTCCCTGATGGAGGCGGAGGACGATCCCGGTCGCTGGTGGAGGCAGAGGACGATCCCGGTCGCTGGTGGAGGCGGAGGACTGTCCCGGTCGCTGGTGGAGGTGGAGGACTGTCCCGGTCAGTGATGGAGGCGGAGGATGATCCCGGTCAGAGGTGGAGGCGGAGGACGATTCCTGTCACTGGTGTAGGCGGAGGACAATCCCGGTCCCTGATGGAGGCGGAGGACGATTCCTGTCACTGGTGTAGGCGGAGGACGATCCCGGTCCCTGATGGAGGCGGAGGACGATTCCTGTCACTGGTGTAGGCGGAGGACGATCCCGGTCCCTGATGGAGGTGGAGGACGATCCCGGTCCCTGATGGAGGCGGAGGACGATCTCGTTCCCTGGTGGAGGCGTAGGATGATCCCGGTCGCTGGTGGAGGCGGAGGACGATCCCGGTCGCTGGTGGAGGCGGAGGACGATCCCGGTCGCTGATGGAGGCGGAGGACGATCTCGTTCCCTGGTGGAGGCGTAGGATGATCCCGGTCGCTGGTGGAGGCGGAGGACTGTCCCGGTCGCTGGTGGAGGTGGAGGACTGTCCCGGTCAGTGATGGAGGCGGAGGATGATCCCGGTCAGAGGTGGAGGCGGAGGACGATTCCTGTCACTGGTGTAGGCAGATCGATTCCTGTCACTGATGGAGGCGGAGGACGATCCCTGTCGCTGATGGAGGCGGAGGACGGTCCCGGTCGCTGGTGGAGGCGGAGGACGGTCCCGGTCGCTGGTGGAGGTGGAGGACTGTCCCGGTCAGTGATGGAGGCGGAGGACGATCCCGGTCAGAGGTGGAGGCGGAGGACGATTCCTGTCACTGGTGTAGGTGGAGGACGATCCCGGTCCCTGATGGAGGCGGAGGACGATCCCGGTCGCTGGTGGAGGCGGAGGACGATCCCGGTCGCTGGTGGAGGCGGAGGACTGTCCCGGTCGCTGGTGGAGGTGGAGGACTGTCCCGGTCAGTGATGGAGGCGGAGGATGATCCCGGTCAGAGGTGGAGGCGGAGGACGATTCCTGTCACTGGTGTAGGCGGAGGACGATCCCGGTCCTTAATGTAGGCGGAAGACGATTCCTGTCACTGGTGTAGGCGGAGGACGATCCCGGTCCCTGATGGAGGTGGAGGACGATCCCGGTCCTTGATGGAGGCGGAGGACGATCTCGTTCCCTGGTGGAGGCGTAGGATGATCCCGGTCGCTGGTGGAGGCGGAGGACGATCCCGGTCGCTGGTGGAGGCGGAGGACGATCCCGGTCACTGATGGAGGCGGAGGACGATCTCGTTCCCTGGTGGAGGCGTAGGATGATCCCGGTCGCTGGTGGAGGCGGAGGACGATCCCGGGCAGTGATGGAGGCGGAGGACGGTCCCAGTGTTGAACTGGAAACAGGAGATCTTTCATTTGCTGGGATGAACTCGTATAATCAGACTGGAGTTTTGCTCTTTATAAGGTTCATTTTCAGTTTTTGGTCCATCTGGAGTCGATCCAGAGGAGACGGAGATCAACGTCACTGATTCAGGTTTAATGACCTCGTATCGATGCTGCCCGCCATAAATACTTCAACACAAGCTTACAGCTTTAATGTGGAGCAGTTTGTAGTTTTCTAACAGAGAATAAATCCCATCAGTCAGGAACCAGCAGGAACCAGAATAAGTCATCTGATCCAGATGATTAGAAACGCTGCTGAATATTGATTAACTGTCATGTTGGAGCTCAGAACTCTTGTTCCATCAACGATGAGCTTCAGCTCCAGATATCTAACTTCTCCTGCCGGACATTTCCTGGAGTCATTTTCATTTTCACCAACTTTTAAATCTCTTGGAACTAAAAGGTTCCATCTTTTCTTCAGGACCATCCCGCACTTTTTGAGTTTGTCTGGTGGTTTCTGGGGACTGAGGGGTTCCCTGAAGAACCACCGAGACCAAGAGGTTTGCAGAGGTGTGGAGGATGTGAAAGCAGGGAAATGTACAGTTCCTCTACCGACCGCTAGAGGCTGCGGTTCCTGTACCAACCGCTAGAGGCTGCGGTTCCTGTACCGACCGCTAGAGGCTGCGGTTCCTGTACCGACCGCTAGAGGCTGTGGTTCCTCTACCGACTGCTAGAGCAGTGTTTCTCAACCTTTTTTCAGGCGAGGCACCCTTTAAATTGATGAAAAATCTGAAGGCACCCCAAACTTCAGATAGGCTATGTGTCGTCGGGCCTGAATTTACTTAACTGTTGTGTCCTATGCTTTTATTATGAAAGATTCCACTGCCTTAGTATTTTAGTAATAATTTAGACAATTATTTATTATATTACATTATTTATTTATTAATTTTGCTTATTTTGCATACTGCGGCACACCTGAGGGGGGGCGCCCGGCACCCCGGTTGAGAAACACTGCGCTAGAGGCTGCGGTTCCTCTACCGACCACTAGAGGCTGCGGTTCCTCTAATGACCGCTAGAGGCTGCAGTTCCTCTATTGACCGCTAGAGGCTGCAGTTCCTCTACCAACCGCTAGAGGCTGCGGTTCTTCTATCGACAGCTAGAGGCTGCGGTTCCTCTACCAACCGCTAGAGGCTGCGGTTCCTCTACCGACCACTAGAGGCTGCGGTTCCTCTACCAACCGCTAGAGGCTGCGGTTCCTCTACCAACCGCTAGAGGCTGCGGTTCCTCTACCAACCGTTAGAGGCTGCGGTTCCTCTACCGACAGCTAGAGGCTGCGGTTCCTCTACCAACCGCTAGAGGCTGCGGTTCCTCTACCAACCGTTAGAGGCTGCGGTTCCTCTATCAACCACTAGAGGCTGCGGTTCCTCTAATGACCGCTAGAGGCTGCAGTTCCTCTATTGACCGCTAGAGGCTGCGGTTCCTCTACCAACCGCTAGAGGCTGCGGTTCCTCTACCAACCGCTAGAGGCTGCGGTTCCTCTACCGACAGCTAGAGGCTGTGGTTCCTCTACCGTCCACTAGAGGCTGCAATTCCTCTAGTGGCCACCAGGGTCTGGCTCCAGCAGTGACTCAGTCTCCACTGACCTTCATGTTAAAATGTCCAACATATTTTCAGTCTGGTACAAGAAACGGTTGTAAAGATGAGACTAAAAACTGAGATGAGACCGATTATCTCCAGTAAAACAGAGCTGGAAGACCTCGGGTAGACCAGGATGCTGCTCCAGAACCACCAGACATTAGCCAGATTACAGCTGCACATGGAGACAAGGGCCTTCATATTTGGACAAGTGTCCTGTGGTCTGATGATGCTGACGAGGAGCTGTTGAGACATAATGATCATCGCCATGTTTAGAAGTTAAAGGGGAAGCTTGTAGACATCAGGGGATCATGTGAACTGTGAAGCACGGGGGCGGCAGCATCATGATGTGGGGCTGCTTTGCTTCAGGAGGGACGGGGCTCTTAATCAGGAGGAATCTAGTGAAATGTTGTCACAAGACATCAGCCAACCAGTAAAGGTCTGGTGGTGGACGGGTCTGGACGGGGACGAGTCTGGACCTGGGCTGGAAAATAGTTTCAGGTCTAGAAGATGACGGTACTGGAGCCCAGACCTCAGTCCTGGAGAACAGCTGGGACAAGACTTCAGAGGAGAACCCACAACCTGGACTCATGTCCACCAGATCCTCCAGGACCTGGTCTCAGGAGGACCAGAATTCCCAGCAAGATGTTGGAAGGAGTTTGTGAAGAATGACCCAAAACATCTGAGCCACGTTCAACAGTTCAGCGTGAACACCTGACACCTGAAGCAAGTCAGAGAAGAAGAACTTTGACGAGTTTTAACTGACTTAAAACGGTTAAACTGTCTTAACTTTACTGTCAAACCTGAAGTTAAAAGTTTATGCGCTTTTATTAAATGATTTTCAAACTTCTGAGCAGTGAAGCTCAGATGGACCAGAACAGCAGCGGATGAGCCTTCGGGACATCACATGACCTCATTCAGCCTGATCACATGACTGAAGTGACTCAGACCAGGTCACATGGTTCCAGTCACGTTTGGATCAGGATGAACAACTGGAACGACTCTAAATAACTCACATTTACTGAATGTTTCACAGAACCGTCCAGAACCATTCAGAACCGCCCAGGACCGTGCAGAACCGTGTTTATTGACCGTGAATCCGTGAACAAACAAGCAGTTTGACTCCAACATTCCTGTCTGAGCAGAAGACGACTAAGAGTGAAAAAATGGAAAATAAAATCCTACTGAGCAAAGATCCCAGATTAAACTAGTTTAGATCAGTGGTCCCCAACCTTTTTTGCCCCACAGACCAGTTTAATGTCAGCCAATATTTTTTTACAGACCGGTCTGTAAATGTAAAATAAAATGAATAGATCGGCATGAAAACTGTGGTATTTTCCATATATTATAATAAACGTAAATTCTCGTGTAACTTTATTAGTCACGTCGTCGTAACGACGCACCAACAACAGAACATCTGGAACATCCTCCGTTTGTTTTTTACTGGTTTTACCTGCTCGGGGGTTTAAACGGATCACGTGACCAGGACCCGGGTCTGGAAGTCTCGTCGTGGGTCAAAGGTCACAGACGGATGTAATGGAGAGAATCCAGTCATTTTTTTTTAAATAAAGCATCATTTAGACTCGTATAGTAAATCGAACGGTCGTAATGGAAGTTATTTATTTCCCCTCTGCAGCCCGGTACCAAATGACCCATGGACCAGTACCGGGCCGGGGACCAGGGGTTGGGGACCACTGGTTTAGAGGTTCTTCAGGAGGTTCTTGTGGTCAATAAGGAGGTTCTTCAGTCCAGTAGGAGGGTCTAAATGGTTCTAGAGATCTCCTGGAGGTTCTAGAAGGTTCCAGAAGGTTCCAGAGGCGGATACTGGGAGATGTTAGAAGGTTGGAGACGACTGAAGTAGTTTAATTGTTACTTTAGAGGTTCGACCACTTAAGAAGAGATCTTCTTTACTTTCTGGTATTGAAGGAGTCAGAGGGGTTGAATTGTTCACCGACAGGGTTTTGAAGGTCCACGGCTGGTTGTGATGTTTACTGGGAGGGTTTTAGATGATATCTCATCCATGACTTTCTGAATAAAAGGATCATCTTGTGCTCCTGGCAGGAACCTTCTTGGGTCTTTTATGGGATTTTGTTTGTCCGTGTGGTCACTCAGGAGGTTCTTCAGTCCAATACCGGAGCCTGGGGGTGTCTAGAGGTCTGCTGGTGGATCCAGAAGGTCCTGATGTGGCTTTACTGGGATGACTGGTGGAGCTCTGTAGGAGAGGAGGTGGTGTTGTTCACTGGGAGGGTTCTGGAGGTCATCTGGGAGAACCCGCGTGGTTCCAGAGGTCCACCGTGAGGTTGAAGGTGGTTCTTCTGGGGTCACTAAGGGAGCAGGATCAGACCAGGTGGTTCTGTGAGGTTTTATCGGTCCCTGTGAAGGTTCATCCCTCCTTCATCCTTTCATCCAGGTCACCGGAGGACCGAGGCCTCGTCGGTTCTGTCCAGCCGAGCTGGGCCGAGCTCCCAGAGATCTTTCAGTGATCCTGCTTCCATCAGATGGAGAGTGATAGCGCAGCGGCTTCGTGGCCCAGTTGAAGCGTCGTTAAATTTGGATCCGCGGCTATAAATAGATCAGGAGTTTCAGCAGCGTCTGGGAGGCTGCTGAACACAGAGAGCAGGTTCTGATCCAGACTCACCTGGATGGTTCTTAGTGACAGGAGGATCAGGACTGGATCTTCTCTGACATCACAACATGTGTTTGTGATCTTTGATTTCAGACTAGAGGTGCACGATAACTATCGGACCGATAATTATCGACCCGATAATTATCGGTCCGATAACAGGAAATTATGACGTCATCCCCTTTAACTCCGATATCACGACGAATAGTCCCGATTACATATATATTTCTGTCAACACAGCAGTGCCTCGCTCCCTCTGAGCCTTGAATGACCGGCAGTGAATGTTATGTTCAAGTGACGTCGACATAATCAGAAAAACGATTACTCAATCAGGAAAATCAAGAATACCCCCTCATGCCAGAGAACAACTCGTTAACTCGGTCATAATTTTAGTAGTTGCTAACTTGAATTGATATTCGCAGTATTTCCCCTCATGTTACACATAAAAAAAGAAAAAAATAGAAAAGGCTGAAAGAACGACTAGCGAACGAGGGAACGGAGGATTTTACGTTACACCTTGAATGCAGCCTGCAGCACAGCGCTGATCAATTCAATTTCAATTCAATTTTATTTATATAGCGTCTGTTACAATGACAATTGTCTCTAGGCGCTTTACAGAGACCCAGAGCATGACCCCCGAGCAAATATCATCAACTAAGATTATATAATTAAATCCAATCAATGATAATGGCAGGTAAAAAACTCCCACGTAGGGAGAAAAAAAACCTCTAACCAAACAGTGGCAAGGAAAAACTCCACTTTAAGAGGAAGAAACCTTGAGCAGGACCTGGCTCATATGGGGGGACCTTCCTGCCGAAGGCCAGCCGGGTAGAGAAAGAAAAGAGGGGAGACAGGACAGAGAGAGGATGTAGGACAGAGAGAAGATGGAGGACAGAAAGAGGATGTAGGACAGAGAGAGGAGAGCACAGAAAAAGTAAAATAATAATAAAGAAGTAGTGGAATTGTTGTAGGGTGAATGCAAGCGAGCTATGGAGGGCCCTTGGGCGTGTGGTCAGCGTAATGAGCCATGATAGGCTCTTGAGTATCAGTAATGTGCGGGTGGGGTGTAGGTGAGGTGTGTGAGAGAAGGGGGAGGAGGGGGGAGGAGGAGGGGGTTTGGGTTTAAGAAAAGAGAAGGGTAGGATTTCAAGCAAAAGGATGCAATATATAAACATAAACAGATGGAGGCAGCAGCACTGGGATGAGATGGCCAGAGGACCAGGTCGCCGATCACCACGCCAGTCGGTACCCAAACACAAGTGGAGGAGAACCCCGGGATGGACAGTGGATGGAACTGCAAGTCAGCATGAAACCCAGGAAACTCTGGCCTGCAAATACACAGAAAGAAAAGAGGGCAGAAACAGCACAACAAACACAGGAAAGCAAAGAAAATGGAGCACAGTTTCAGTAGCAGGGTGCTCCCAAATAATTATAAATGAGCTGGAGGAGGAGGAAGGGAGGAAGAAAGGGAAGAAAAAGGAGAAGAGCAGTGGAGACACCACTCAGCAGATCATGCTGGTGTCTCCCTGTAGCGTAGGCCTATAGCAGCATAACTATGACGAAGCTGTGATTAAGACGAGCTACTCTAGTCTTACTACTACAACTGTAGTTATAACTATTTGCCCCTACACGCTATAGTTAAGACTAATTGTAGGCTTTACTGAACAGAAATGTTTTCAATTTAGTTTTAAAAATGGAGATAGTATCAGCCTCCTTAACCCAAACTGGTAGCTGGTTCCATAAAAAAGGTGCCTGGTAGCAGAAGGCCCGTCCTCCAAACCTACGTTTAGATATTCTAGGAACGACGAGTAATCCTGCACTCTGAGAGCGGAGAGCTCTATTAGGAGCATAACATGCTATCAAGTCTTGTAAATAGCGTGGAGCTAGGCCATTAAGGGCCTTATATGCGAGAAGCAGAATTTTAAACTCAATTCTAAATTTCACGGGAAGCCAATGGAGGGAGGCTAACACGGGAGAGATGTGATCTCGCTTGCGGATTCCTGTCAGCACCCTCGCTGCTGCGTTCTGGATCAATTGAAGGCTATTTAGCGAGCTTTTCAGACATCCTGCTAACAGCGCATTACAGTAATCCAGTCTAGAGCTAACAAACGCGTGGATTAATTTTTCGGCATCACCCTGGGAGAGGATGCTCCTAATTTTGGCGATATTTCGGAGATGAAAAAAGGCAGTCTTGCAAACCTGATTAATATGCTGCTTAAATGACATATCCTGATCAAAAATAACTCCAAGGTTTTTCGCAACTGTGCTGGAAGCCAGCGTAAATCCAGTCAATCCATTCCTCAGGTGTTTGGGACCAAAGACAATAACCTCTGTTTTTATCCGAGTTTAGAAGCAAAAAGTTAGAGGACATCCAGGACTTAATATCATTAAGACACCCTTGAAGTTTAGCCAAAGGTTTTGTTTCCTCTGGTTTCATAGATAAGTACAGCTGCGTATCATCAGCGTAGCAATGAAAGTTTATGCCATGGCTCTGGATAATTTTTCCCAAGGGCAGCATGTATAAAGTGAAAAGGATTGGTCCCAGAACTGAACCCTGTGGGACGCCATAGCAGACCCTAGTCCGTGTAGAAGAAACGTCATTAACATGGACGAACTGGAACCTGTCAGATAGGTATGACTTAAACCAGCCTAATGCTGTCCCTTTAATTCCAACAGTGTGCTCTAATCTGTACAGCAAAAGGCCATGATCAACAGTATCAAAAGCAGCACTGAGGTCCAGCAGAACAAGGACAGAAACTAATCCATTGTCTGAGGCCATGAGGAGGTCGTTGGAGACTCTAATCAGTGCAGTTTCTGTGCTATGATGAGTTCTAAACCCTGACTGAAAGACCTCAAATAGATCATTTCTATGCAGGTGTTCTCCTAACTGGCTAGCAACTATTTTTTCCAGAATTTTAGAGATAAATGGAAGGTTGGATATTGGTCTATAGTTTGCCAAGATGTCCGGGTCAAGGGATGGTTTCTTGAGCAAAGGTTTAATGACTGCAACTTTAAAAACCTGTGGCACATATCCTAATTGTAGAGATAGGTTAATCTGATCCAAAATTGATATACCAATAGAGGATATAACATCCTTGAACAGTCGAGTTGGGATGGGATCCAACAGACATGTAGATGGTTTAGCTTTACTGATAGTTGAGGTCAACTCAGAGAGGCCCACAGGAGAAAAACAGTCCAGAGTCAAATCAGAAACGGAAGAGATCAACGAAACTGCAGGGATGTCCACAGCCGCCGACAGCTGGGCCTGGCCGATCTCATCTCTAATTTTGATTATTTTCCCACTAAAAAAGCTCATAAAGTCTTCACTACTGAGAGTAGCAGGAATGCATGGACCAACAGAGTTGTGACTCTTTGTCAGCCTGGCTACAGTGCTGAACAGAAAACGTGGGTTATGTTTATTCTCTTCTATTAGCGAAGAATAATAAGATGTTCTAGCTCTGCGTAGGGCTCTTTTGTAGACTATTAAACTATCTCTCCAGGCACGATGGGAGTCCGCAGATTTACAGGAGTACCACCTCCTTTCCATTTTACGTGCATTCTGCTTCAGCATGCGAATATGTGAATTATACCAGGGAGCTGAGCTCCTAAGATAAGAAACCCTCTTCCTCAGAGGAGCGACCGCATCCAGGGCTGAATGTAACATATCGGCAGTATTGTTAACAAGGTGATCAAAGTCTGCCGGAGTAATATTCAGGTCGTTGCCCTCAGCTATTCTATCATATTCCACCATAGGGGGATGAGAGAGAATGACCTCCTTAAAATTATTCACAGCATTTTCAGAAAGACATCTGCTGTAATGACACGTTTCATTTCCTGTTTTAATGCCACAAATGCTGAACTCGAATGTAACTAAAAAGTGGTCCGAGAGAAGAGAATTCAGCGGCGACACTAACAAGTGATGAGTATCTATACCATAGGTGAGAACCAGATCCAGGATATGATTAAAGCAGTGAGTCGGTTCTTTCACTTTTTGTGAGACGCCAAATGACTCTTAAAAGAGATGTAAAGGCTAATTTAAAGCTGTCACTGTCAACATCCATGTGGATGTTAAAGTCACCCACTATGATGACTTTGTCTGAGCTGAGCACTAAACCAGCTAAAAAATCAGAGAACTCAGACAAAAACTCCAATCAAAACTCCTGATCACAACAAACATGGCGGCGTGGAACTTCGTTAAAGTTTCAGAAGAAGATAGTTTGGTGGTTATTTGTGACGAATCCTCCAAGTGAATTCTACGAGGAGGGAAGCACAAGCTTTAATACGTAAAACCTGATCAGCCACCTACAACATAACAATCGCTTCCATGGAGTTTTGAAATCGTGCTAACGTGAGCTAACGGAAGCTAATGCTAACGCGCTCCTCTCCCTCATCTAAAGCTTCCATGAGATTAAAAAATAAAAATTACTGAACCTCATTTACTTTAATTAAAGGTATTAATTTAAATGGAACCACAAGTCAAAATCCTTTAAATGTTAATCTTTTTCAGTAATCAGTAATTCTGATGCATGTATTTCCATCAGTTCAAGGAGCCTTTATTTTTTATATCAGTCAGTAATGAACCTTATTTAAGTTAATGTGAGATATCAAAAAGGTTTGTTTGATAGCTTTATGAAAATGTTTGAGGGGCTTGACAATAGTTTTTATCTGTTCATTTAAAGAGTCAAAACTATTTTTGGTTTTGTTCATAGTATTGATGTAATGATCTTAGGTATATGTGTGTGTTATCGGTATCGGTTTTAAATAACAGTTATCGTTCATCCCTATTTCAGACTGATGCTCTTAAAGGATAAACTCTTTTATCTGATCTTAAAAAGAACAGATATAAAAGCAGCCAGTCATGTCAATCATCCCGTTAATCATCCATTAAAACAGGAAGAACCACCTCCTGAAGAGTCGGCTTGAAGCTCAGGTTTCTGGGGCTCTGGAGGACCAAGAGACCACTGCTCAACCCGCCACCTAGACCTGGTCCAGGTGACCTAGTGACCTGGTCTAAGTGATCTGGTCTAAGTGATCTGGTCCAGGTGACCTGGTCTAAGTGACCTGGTCTAAGTGATCTGGTCTAAGTGACCTGGTCCAGGTGATCTGGTCCAGGTGACCTGGTCCAAGTGACCTGGTCCAAGTGATCTGGTCCGGGTGACCTGGTCTAAGTGACCTGGTCCGGGTGACCTGGTCTAAGTGACCTGGTCTAGGTGACCTGGTCCGGGTGACCTGGTCTAAGTGACCTGGTCCAAGTGATCTGGTCTAGGTGACCTGGTCCAGGTGACCTGGTCTAAGTGACCTGGTCCGGGTGACCTGGTCTAGGTGACCTGGTCTAGGTGACCTGGTCCGGGTGACCTGGTCTAAGTGACCTGGTCCAGGTGACCTGGTCTAAGTGATCTGGTCTAGGTTACCTGGTCTACGTGACCTGGTCCAAGTGACCTGGTCTAAGTGACCCGACCCATGTGAGCCGCTCATCTCGGCTGTGACGGGTCGCCCAAAATATCTGGTTATCTCTGACTGAAGAAGAAACCATGAAACAAACTCTGTTGTGTTACTATGGCAACCAGGAAGGCGTGTCCACCATCTTTGGACCAAAACTGGTTTATAGAAATGATTTTATCTTCTAGAAAAGTTTCACATGAACAGATTCTGTTCTTCTCAACCCAGACCTGTGAAACGGGTCTAAGCAGGTTCAGCAGGACCCTGGTTCTGGTTCCAGCTGGTTCTGGATCCTCCACTACACCTGGCTGTGTAGGTTCTGTAGAGCTGTCAATCATCCAGACGCATCCAGCTGTTCCTGAGATACGGCATTGAACAGCTCAGCAGCTGCTCCACATGGGGGCGCTAGAGGAAACTGGTCCAAACCCAGAACAGGTCCAGGAATGGTGTTTTTGGTCTGAGTGGGTCAGATGTGGTCCAGTTCTGGCTGTAACTGACGTCGCTGGTCTCACGTTTGTGTCTGCAGGATGTTTCAAGGACGACCGCATCGTCTTCTGGACCTGGATGTTCTCCACGTACTTCATGGAGAAGTGGGCGCCGCGGCAGGACGACATGCTCTTCTACGTCCGCAGGAAGCCCGCCTACGTCGGCGCCGACAACGGCGAGGGCAAAAAGGTGATGGAGCGGCTCACGGGCTCTTGATTCAGGCTTCTGTTCCAGGTAGATCTGCTCCAGGTCCGACGTCCTGCACAAACTGGACCTTTGGCTCGCAGAGGTTCAGCTGTCGTCGACATCGCTGTTGACCAAAGGATCCAACAGCGGATCAACAGGATCCGGAGGATCATCCAGAGGATCATCCAGAGCGACGCATCGACCTACTGGTGGCGCTGAGCTCTGCAGTAGAAACCAAACCTGGTTGTTTGGATGGGCTCTGAATGGAGCCATCTGGCGCCGATAAACCTTTCTGACCCGATATTCCAGAGGAACAAAATGTTTTGCTGTTCTGCCTCGATGGGTTTCACCACGAGGAAGAGTTGAGGCGCTACAGACGGTTGCAAAGGGGTGAAAAATGTAGTCAATTAGGGATTAGGGAGTTAGGAGGCTAGGAGGTTAGGGGGTTAGGAGATTAGGAGGCTAGGATTGGATTAGGAGGTTAGGAGGTTAGGGGATTAAGGTTGGATTAGGGGGTTAGGAGGCTAGGTGGTTAGGAGGTTAGGGTTGGATTAGGAGGTTAGGGTTGGTTTAGGAGGTTAGGAGGCTAGGGTTGGATTAGGAGGTTAGGGGATTAAGTTTGGATTGGGGGTTAGGAGGCTAGGTGGTTAGGAGGTTAGGGTTGGATTAGGGGGTTAAGAGGCTAGGAGGTTAGGGATTAGGGGGTTAGGGTTGGATTAGGGGGTTAGGAGGTTAGGGATTAGGGGGTTAGGAGGCTAGGGGGTTAGGAGGTTAGGGATTAGGGGGTTAGGGTTGGATTAGGGGGTTAGGGTTGGATTAGGAGGTTAGTTCAATTCAATTCAATTCAATTCAATTTTATTCAATATAGCATCTGTTACAATGACAATTGTCTCTAGGCGCTTTACAGAGACCCAGAGCATGAGCATTAGTGTTCACTGCTGTAGGGGGACGTGATACCTGGTGGTGACTCAGGCTTGGCTCTGTGTTCCAGGTGGAGGTGGAGGTCTACAGGAGGGACTCCAAGAAGCTGCCGGGCCTCGGAGACCCCGACATCGACTGGGAGGAGAGCGTCTACCTGAATCTGATCCTGCAGAAGGTAAAGACGAGGCGCCGTCTGTCCGATAGTGATGGTTTTAGAAGGATGTTTGAACCTCCCAGGAAGAAAGGAACCAGATGTTCTGTGGACTTGGTTCCAGGCTGGTTCTGGTTTTGGAACATCTCATGATCCATCTCTTCTGTTCTGAGGTTACTTTAGATTTAGATTTGGGTTTCAGACTCATCCAAGAATGGTTTAGTCTCGGTTTGGACCTGGTTTTGGTTCTTGTCCAGTTTTTCACTTTTTAAAATTTGGATTTTGACACTGATTTAGACATCAGTTTTGATCAGTTTTAATATGTCTGAGTTAGAATCAGGCTTGGATTCAGTTTGGACGCTTCAACTTTGAACTTTGAAATTAAAGTTTAAGGCAGTTTTTTGGCACGTTTCTGAATTGGTTTCAGGCTTGCGCTGCCCTGGTTGGGACTGGTTAGGCCTAGTTGGGACTGTTAGGATTAAAATTAGCTTTAATTGTTAAAACTAAACTTTTATGACAGTGAGTGCCTCAGTGGCTGTTTTAGCTTTTATGACTTAAACGACTGGAACATCCTTTTCGACCCCCAACGGTCTGTGACAGCATAGATAAACATTTGAGGGACATCTCATTTCCTGTACAAACACAACTACATGTGTCTGGACCTGGTGTTTACCATCTGGACTTGAAAACAAGGGCCATAAAACTTAGGAGAAGAACCAAGGATCCTCCTCCGCTGGATCTTTTAAGAACTGGGGACAATTTGAGATCGTGGTCCATTTCTCTGGCATCTCTTTTTGGTGTCAGTTAAGTGTGCCATCGGCCGATTAAAATATTCTGCATGGCATATTGATTCTTTGTATTCATGATTGTATTAAACTCTTTAATTGACCATTGTTTCTAGTCTCCTCAATGGCACCAGATAAAAGAACACAGAAATTTACTTTCAGGACTGGATAGGCCTGGTTGGGACTGATAGGCCTGGTTAGACCTGGTTTGGACTGTTAGAACTGGTTAGGCCTGGTTGGGACTGGTTAGACCTGGTTGGGACTGTTAGAACTGGTTAGGCCTGGTTGGGACTGATAGGCCTGGTTTGGACTGGTTAGGCCTGGTTGGGACTGATAGGCCTGGCTAGACCTGGTTTGGACTGTTAGAACTGGTTAGGCCTGGTTTGGACTGGTTAGACCTGGTTAGGCCTGGTTGGGACTGTTAGAACTGGTTAGGACTGGTTGGGACTGGTTAGGCCTGGTTGGGACTGGTTTGGACTGGCCCCGGTTAGCTTTACTCTAGTTTGGGCTTGAGTTGAGGACTGATAAAGAACATGTCTTTGGCCTGGTTTGGACTTCTGTTTAAGGTGGTTTCTGGCCTCCATCTGAGTTGGTTCCAAGTATGGACTTTGGACTTGTTTTGGTTTAGTTTAGGAACTGGTCCAGACTGGTTTTCAACCCTTCACTAACCAGACCTTCTTTCCCAGCTGGACTACGTGGTGACGTGTGCCGTCTGCACGCGCTCAGACGCGGGAGACATCCACATCCACAAGAAGAAGAGTCAGGTAGGACACCTGCGGCAGATCTGCGTCCGTCACCGCGGCGGAAACGTCTCATTGTTCTGTCCGTCCTCCGCAGGAAGTGTTCGCGTCTCCCAGTAAACACGCCATGGACAGCAAGGGGGAGGAGTCCAAGATGAGCTACCCCAACATCTTCTTCATGATCGACAACTTTGAGGAGGTAGGGGCGGGAATTTGTCGCCATGGAAACTGGCGTGAACTCATGCGATTAGTGATGAGCCTGAAATCTTCCTGAAAGAACAGACGCGGTTTTTGTCTCAGGTCTTCGGAGACGCGACGTGGTTTTTGTCTCAGGTCTTCAGGGACATGACGGGGGTCTTTGTCTCAGGTCTTCAGGGACATGATGGGGTCTTTGTCTCAGGTCTTCAGGGACATGACGGTGGCCGAAGGTGAGATGGTTTGTGTGGAGCTGGTGGCGAGCGACAAGGCTAACAGCTTCCAGGGCGTCATCTTCCAGGGCTCCATCCGCTACGAGGCGCTCAAGAAGGTCTACGACAACCGGGTGAGTCTCTGCTGATGGGGGGCGGGGCCAGAGAGGCGGGGCGCTCCTTTAACGCTCATGTCGCCGTGCTGCAGGTTAGCGTCGCCGCTAAAATGGCCCAGAAGATGTCGTTCGGCTTCTACAAGTACAACAACATGGAGTTTGTGCGGATGAAGGGGCCGCAGGGGAAGGGCCACGCAGAGATGGCCGTCAGCAGGGTCCCCACGGGGGACACGTCCCCCTGCGGCACCGAGGAGGACCAGGAGTCCCCCGTTCACGAGAGGGTGAGGAGACCAGTGGGACCAATACGACCAGTCAGGAGCCAACTGGTCAACAATGATGCTGAATCATCTCTGATTATTGATCAGATCAATTAAATCCTAAAACATCGGGAGCGTGCCTATGTTCCCTCAGCCCTTTGTTCTCTCAGCCCTATGTTCCTTCAGCCTTATGTTCTCTCATTTCTAAGGTTTTTTTTTTCTTTCCAAAATTAGGCCCTATGTTCCCTCATTTCCTCTATCAGCAATTTGCATCAGATTTTATCCCCATTTCCGCCAATTTGGTCAATTAGTCAATTCGGGCAGTACGGTGGCTTAGTGGGTTGCTTACTGTGTTGCCTCACAGCTAGAAGGTTCCTGGTTCGAACCTCGGCAGGGGCCTTTCTGTGTGGAGTTTGCATGTTCTCCCCGTGCTTGCGTGGGTTTCCTCCGGGTACTCCGGCTTCCTCCCACATTACAAAGACATGCATGTTAGGTTAATTAGTAATTCTAAATTGCCCGTAGGAGTGAATGTGAGTGTGAGTGGTTGTTTGTCTATGTGTGGCCCTGCGATGGACTGGCGACCTGTCCAGGGAGTAGCCCTGCCTTTTGCCTGTAGACGGCTGGGACAGGCTCCAGCAGATCCCCGTGACCCTGCAGAGGATGAAACAGGTATAGATAATGGATGTCTGTCTGTGTCTTGGATTCTGTATGTTTTTTTTTTCGGTTTACTTTTTTTAGTTATGCGCTTTGGGTTGCACCCAGTACATGTTTAAAGGGATGGTTCAGAGTAATTTCAACCTAGGGTCCTGCACCATGACCTCGTGCCAAATGCCCTCCAGAAGCTAGTTTTCCCTTGCTCAATCAGTGGCATTTTAAGAAAAATCTTGGAAATGAGGGAACATAGGGCTGAGGGAACATAGGGACTAATTTTCAAAATTTTCAGTGAAAAAAAAATTCTTAGAAATGAGGGAACATAGGGCTGTGGGATCATTGGGCTGTGGGAACATAGGGATGACCCCAAAACATCAATGAAACTTGAGACAGAAGATCAAATCACAGAAGAGTCAACTGATCCTGTAAAACTACTGATGTTGAAAAACAACGTCAGGAAAAAATTGTTCAGTTTTACTGCACGAACTGTTCAGATAAATTATTAGATATACGATTACAGTGATCCCTTATTTTTCACGGTTAATGGGGACGCCCCCCCCGCGAAGATCTAAATCCGCGAACTGGAGCCGAGCCTAAATAATGTGTTTAAAATATGTTTAAAAACTGTAAAAAAGTATCGAGACACTGCAGCGAAACAAGACAAAGGCTCAACTGTGGTCTTTCTGTTTCCTTCACAGCCTCTGTCTCTGAACCGTAGTAAACAAACCGCCGCTATTGTGCTATTTTTGGCTCGTAATTAGCAGCTAACACGCTAACAACAACAAAAGAAACAGTCTGGTTTTCTCTGCATGGAACGAGTACTTTATTCTGGCACTGCAGGAACTTGTAACATCACACAGGTTGTATTGTAACCCTAACCCTTCTGCTGTCCCACGACACACATACTCCATTACCCATAAGGCCACCTTCTTAAAGGGGCCAGGCTGGCTCACAACATTTCTTCACTGTGAGAGAACGCGAACAACATCCTGTGATGTTTCCACAATTTTTCTTGATTTTTTTCTTACATATTTCTGTAAAATCCAAGAATAACTAAAACTGCGGAACTTAAAGCGTGAATTGGCGAGGGATCACTGTAGTTTAGAAAAATCATTAATGGTGACAAATCATTCAGCTGGAAACATTATTATTATTTTATACATTTTCTCAAGTAGCTTTAATTGTATTCAGTTTGTTTTAGAGTAAAAATAAAAAGACAACTCATTGGAAAATAGGACAAGAATCTTTTGATAATTTTTTTCTTTTATTTAGACTTTATTAAACTAAATATTGTTTTAAAATATCTACAGATTAAAACATGATTTTAGAGCTAGTTTAATAAGTACATATTTATAGAAAAAACATTAAATAAGGACATTTGTCGAATTGGATGGATGGATGTCAAATTTAATAAGTAATATAAATTTAAATTGTCAGATTTTGCAAAAAAAAATTTATTTAAATCAAAATTTAATATAAAAGTGAACAAATTTATATGAAATTTAGATATATTTTATTTTTTCAACTGTCAGAATTAATACAAACGTTCAAAGTACTTCACCTGAAAAGAATAAAGAAGAAATAATGAATAATAATAATAATAACTAGAAAATTTCGGAGAAATTTTGATATGTGCATGCCTGCTTGCAGCACATTTATTGTCGCTTGCTGCTGCTTAATGCACGTCCATCTTCAGAGCAGGGTCATGTTTGGACGTGTTACCTGTTACGCTCTTATGCAACATTTCCATGGGCCAACATCAGTGTGTGACCTCAGAAATGCACTTCTGGAAGAATGGTCAAAAATCCCCAATAAACACACTTCCTAGGAGTGTTGAAGCTGTTCATGCTGCAAAGGGTGGAGCCACATCATATTGATTAGGAATGGGATGAACTAAATGGTGAAACTCCGCCCCCAAAGGTCGAGGTCATCATAGGGAGGGTCAGTGATGTCAAGCCTACCCACCAGTAACCCACTAGTGAAAATAGCATGTCTCTAGCCCACACAGAGGCTGAGAAATGGGATTCGTGGCGTGCGTGATGGCGAAACTCCGCCCCCAAAGGTCGAGGTCATCATAGGGAGGGTCAGTGATGTCAAGGCTACCCACTAGTAACCCACTAGAGAAAAAAGCATGTCTCTAGCCCACACAGAGGCTGAGAAGTGGGATTCGTGGCGTGCGTGATGGCGAAACTCCGCCCCAAAGGTCGAGGTCATCATAGGGGGGGTCAGTGATGTCAAGCCTACCCACCAGTAACCCACTAGTGAAAATAGCATGTCTCTAGCCCACACAGAGGCTGAGAAATGGGATTCGTGGCGTGCGTGATGTCGAAACTCCGCCCCCAAAGGTCGAGGTCATCATAGGGAGGGTCAGTGAAGTTAAGGCTACCCACTAGTAACCCACGAGAGAAAATAGCATGTCTCTAGCCCACACAGAGGCTGAGAAATGGGATTCGTGGCGTGCGTGATGGTGAAACTCCGCCCCCAAAGGTCGAGGTCATCATAGGGAGGGTCAGTGATGTCAAGGCTACCCACTAGTAACCCACTAGAGAAAAAAGCATGTCTCTAGCCCACACAGAGGCTGAGAAATGGGATTCGTGGCGTGCGTGATGGCGAAACTCCGCCCCCAAAGGTCGAGGTCATCATAGGGAGGGTCAGTGATGTCAAGGCTACCCACTAGTAACCCACTAGAGAAAAAAGCATGTCTCAAAAAAAAAAAGCATGACGTCACTAGAGTGCAAAGACATGTCTGAAAAATCATAAAACGTAAATCGCGATTTCTCAGAGACGATAAATCACAACAATACACGGCTTCAGTATGTTATCGGTCAAAGTCTTGTGACCCGTTTAAAGTTTGAATGGTGTCTCTGCGATAAAATATGGCTGAGCTATAGAGCTCCAAAGAAGGCTGATTTTTATTGGTTTTTGGCGTCTAGCGTCGCCACGGTAACACTTTTGACGGAGAAAAGTAATAGCACACATCGCACGGTCGAGACCTACGTTTTGATATATTCCATGCATGTGTGCACCTTACGGTTATGCCCCTATTAACGGACAAAAAATGATGCGGAATAATAAAAATAAGAAAAAAAGGGAAACCCATCCTGGATACTAATATACGCCTTCCGAAACGCGTTTTTTGCCATTTTCTCAGTGGTTTTTTGGGTTTTTTTTGGATTTTTTTCTTCCATAACGAGGGCGGTGTCCCCCCAGATGCCCTCGCAGGGGCAACTTCCCAGAGGGCCATTTTATGCCCTCCCCAGGGCCATTTTGGGCCATTCTGCAGCATAACAATATGTGCTGCCACTGCAGTGGCATGCACATAATAATGTTACATTCATCAACTTAACTCAGGAATAAAATAACTAAAAACATAGTTTTTCTAATCATCCTGGTCCTGAAAAGATTTACCTCTAAAGAAGTTGGAAGCCGGCTCTACCCAATTTGGCGCCCTAGGCGAGATTACACCCCGGTGCATTTCACATTAAACAACACAGAGAACAGCCAGCAGAAAGCTGTGTTTTATTGTATTTTTAAAAAGGAAGCCAGATACACTGATCATAGCCGACCCATCCCCAGCTGACCGGCGGCGCGTGCACATGATTTGGCTTCTATTTTGATCCCTCTCAGCATTTATTAATACTTCTTAGTAGCTATCAGTGTGTTTTATTATTTTTTTTTAGCATGTTAAGTCAGCATTGCCCATGCCCAAAGTCCTTCTCTGGCGTTGTTTAAAGTTACTTCAACATAGCTAGCTCAAATAAAGTCTTCACACAAAATGGCATAAAAAAAAAAGAGAAGGCATTAATGTTACCTTTATATTGCGACTTATTCTTCTTCTCCTCCTCTTTTCTTCTCTTTCTGTTCTGCGCACTTGAGGGCTTGGACGGCCTTTTCATCTCGTAAATCACACCTGTCCGAGATCGTCTTCCACTTGTCCTGCCCTGACCTGATCTCTGATCCGCGCATCATGATCTGGACCCAATAACGACACGTCACGTGCTCACACATAATTTAGGAACATGTCACTGTTTATTTATTTGTAATGTTAATATGTACTTTTTTCCAGACAGAAAACACTAAGTGAGGGCGCCGGTGGGCATAGAAAATTATCATTTTATTATTATTTTCCCTCAAGGCCACGGGGGACTGGCGGCGTGGCGGCGTCCCTCCAGCAGATGGCGCCCTAGGCGGCCGCCTATATTGCCTATGCCAAGAGCCGGCCCTGGTTGGAAGTTTAATCGTAAAATAGTTCTTAAACATTAAATCACCGTCATTAAACGTGACTTTAATCTCCCAGTTTAACTGCTGGTTTTACTTCCTGCTCCGTCACTCGTCTCACTGTGGTTGGTCGTCTCTCCAGGTGACGTCATTCAGCACTCCTCCCACTCCGGAGAGGAACCGCCCCTCCTTCTTCTCTCCGTCTCTGAGGAGAAAAATCCCCCGGAACCGGATCGCGGAGATGAAGAAGTCTCACTCTGCCAACGACAGCGAGGAGTTTTTCCGGGAGGAGGATGACGAAGGTACAGACGAGTAACCGGAGCCACTCGTGACTCTGAAATGTGTTGATGCTTCATACGTGACCGGTCACGTGTCCGCAGATCTTCACGCCGCCACCAACCTCCGCTCGCGCTCTCTGTCGGGGACCGGACGCTCGCTGGTCGGCTCGTGGCTCAAACTGAACCGGACCGAAGACTACTTCCTGCTGTACTCTCACCTGACCTACGTCACGCTGCCGCTGCACCGCATCACCACAGGTGAGGGACGCCGCCACGCCGCCCCCGGCAGGCGGACGCTGCAGCGGCACAACATGATGTTTTTTTTTTACAAATAAAATTTAATTTTATTATTAAAGAAAGAAACCTCCAAGCTGGCAGAAGTTGTAGAATTAACAGGTTTCCTTCATTCAGAGGTTAAAAAATCTGATCTTAGCCACACCTGCATTCATCTGATGACACAAATCTGTCATTAAATAACACAAATCTGTAATTTAAAAACAAAATCTGTAATTTAAAAACGCAAATCTGTAATTTAATAAATAAAAACAAAATCTGTAATTTAATATCACAGATCTGTAATTTAATAATTTAAAAACAAAATCTGTAATTTAATATCATAAATCTGTAATTTAATAATTTTAAAACACAAATCTGCCCTCATTTTTCTTGAAACGTTTCCATTTTTAAACACTGGTTTCCTGTAAAACTGATTCAATACTAGAATGAATTTTTAGTACAAGAATCAATTTTAATATTACATGAATATAAAAATAATAGCTAAATCTCTGTATATACATATGTGTGTATACGTATATACATATATAGTATACAGACATATAAATGTGAGTAATTATAAATTCAAATGTTTTTGTAAAACTGGATGAAAATGTTTATATAACTCTTAATAGATTTGAATCAAAGTTTTTATCCAGATTCCTACATCTCTAACTTTTATTGTGATGTAATTGTAATCTAATTAATATTTATGATGCAGTTTAATTCATAGTTGCATAACTGAGTTATATGTAAAATCATCAGAATCAATTCCATTTTTTTTATCTTAAATTTAATCAACTTCAGAATACTTTTTTTTTTTTTTTTACTAAACTTTAACAATTTAGTTATTTTATTAAAATTTAACAGATTTAGTGTTTCATGATCATCATTAACTTTTTTCTAATTTAATTTTAAATTGACAAATCTATTAAATTGAAAGGAGGCCAGTGACCACGGCGCTCTTTAAAGACGTGCAACCTGGGTCACCTGAGTCGGGTCACCTTCCTCCCTCCTTTGCTCCCCGATCGCTGAAACTGAACCTGTTTCAGACTCCTGAAGGGGCGTAGTCAGAGAGAGAGAGAAGTGCAGCTGGAGGCGGTTGCCATGGTAACAGATGAGTTGAACCCTCCTGTTTGTGTTGCAGACATCCTGGAGGTGAGGCAGAAGCCCATCCTGATGACATAACAGAGCCGGACCCCCCCCCCCACCCCACCCTCAGAGCATCACTACCAAGTGCCTCTTGCATCAGGCCACTGACACCCCTCCCCCCCACAGTCTGGACGGAGGCTGAACACCTGTTCACCCGGAGACGACCAACAGATCAAACTAAAACCAGCCGTTCCAGAAGTGCCTCCTCTTCTGTCCAGTTCCTGCCGCGTCTGGGGTCGTCTCCACGGAAACGGGGCCCGGCGTCAGGATCACGTGACCTCCGCGTGCAAGGGCACGGGCTGACCTCTGATCGGGAAGGAGAGGGAAGCGACGAATGTGCGATTTCCTGTAAATAACCTGCTGCTTTACTCACGGAGACGCCTCCGCCGCTTTTAACGACGTTTGTTGCCGTTTTTTTTTTTTCCTTTTTATGACATTTAAACGCCACGTTTGGTGAGAGGGATCCGTGTCGGACTCCAGTAGGACCCGTCTGAAGTAACGTCACCATTTAACACATGATGGTTTAAAGGAGTCAGACGGAGTTTTCTAGAAGCGCTGCCCCCCGGTGGTCCAGAGTGGCAGAACTACATCAGCTGGCTTTAACCGTTAAACGCCACCACCGTGGAGGGAAAGCCTTAAACCTGCAGCGTTCCCAGCGTCTACGGGTCCGCTGAAGAAAAAAAACACTATTTACGTTGTTTTCCAGGTGAAACATCGTCCCTCAAACATGTCTTTAACTATTTAACTCAACTGTTTTTTTCTTTGTTACACTGACGTCTAGTTTTACACCTTTGAACTGTTGGAAGGAAAAAAAGAGGAACTTGATCTTCTGACGAATCCAAAGTATTAAACAGACCTGTTCTGGAGCTGCTAACGGGTTCCTCTGGGTTCATCAGGTTTAAAGGGACGACGAAAGAACAAATGGACTTTATTTTCTTTTTAAATGAAAGTGTCTGACCTCAATGTTGGAAACGGATCAGCAGCTGAAGGAAGAAGCTGCAGCTCCAGCTCTGACCACACGGGGGCAGCACAGCTCTGCTGCAGGGTCGAACCAGCTCAGGTGCTGCCCCCTTGTGGTCGGAGCTGCAGCTTTAAGAGCAAAACCTGAACCCAATTCTGGAAACGATAAGAACTTCCTTTTAAAGGTTAAAGCATTAAAACGGGGAAATGTTTGTTTTTTTTACAGTAAAGTTGAAGTTGAGAAATTTGAGCTTCTTCCTCCTGAAAAACAAAAAACTAAATGTTTTAATCAGTAAAGGAGAAGCTGCAGTCCGACTCTGATCTTCTGGTCCTGGTTCGCTGTTTAAAGTGAAACCAGGTCCAGAGTCTCAGAAGGATCCGTCGTTCAGGGTCTGGTTTGTGAACAGTGGAGCGTTTGGGTCCGAGCCGCCGCTCGTCTCAGTGTTATTGATGACGTAGTTCGTACATCCCCCGGCTGAATGTATCAATCACGCTGATCAATAGAGACTCTGACAGATGTCTGACCAGTTTGACCTGTAAAACGCTCTCCCCACCCCCCGGAGCCCATTTAAGGTGGTTCGTTGTTTGTACATCACAGCTTTTGTACAGTTCTGGTGCATGTTGGTCTTCTTGTGTTGCTCTCTGCAAACCTGCACAGTTTCCTGTATTTATTTACTGAAATACACCTTAGCAGAAAAAACTCACCTGTTGCCTGTTTTCTGGGATCTCAGCAGCTCAGCTGAGGGACTGGGGGGCCGCCAGCGTCAGAGGGGCCCCCAGCCGGGGCCCGGGACCGCCAGGGCCCCTCTGAGGGGGGACTGTAGGGGGCAGGGGCCGCCAGGGGCCCCTCTGAGGGGGGACTGTAGGGGGCCGGAAACACCAGGGCCCCTCTGAGGGGGACTGTAGGGGGCCGGGAACGCCGGGGCCCCTCTGAGGAGGACTGTAGGGGGCCGGGGCCGCCAGGCCCGTCAGAGGGGGGGCCGCCGGGCGTGGCTGCCTTCTGGTTTTACGTTTCAGTTGCTGAATTATTTTTCATTTCAGAACCAAAGCAGTTGTTAGTTTCTCTTTTCTGACTCTGATATAAAAAACTAACTGTTTCATTTTAATTACTGATGAAAACGACGCATCAAAACGGTCCGTTAGTGTGACAGGAGGTTGATTTTTTTCTAAAGGATCAGAATGGACCAACAACCAGGACTCCAGATGTTCAGACATCTGTTCCAGCTGCAGAACCTCTAACAGGAATAAATGAAAGGACCAGCAGGTAGATGGGAGGTCCAGTTCTTAATGGTGTCCACCAGGTGGCAGCACCAGCAGCTGAAGGAAACTCAGAAGGTGCTGATTTAAGGTGACATTGAGGACGAACCACAGAACATCAACATCCTGAACCACACTAGAAACTCCAGGTTCTGGTCCAGTTGGTTCAGCACCGACAGACCAGTGGTCCAGCTGGAGGAAGCCTCAGTGGACGCATCTCTACGATGACTCTGTCCTCCAGGAGGAAGGTTCCTTCACTTCTCTATGAACTTGAATCTCTGAAGCACTGGACCCCTTAAACCCACTGGACCCCTCAGTCCTGGAAGAACCCTGGTTCAGGACCCATCTGGTTCAGAACCATGGTTCAGGACCCATCTGGTTGAGGATCCTGGTTCAGGACCCATCTGGTTCTGTTGTAGTCTGAGGGACCCGGTGACCCCACCACAGAGAAGATCTCCCCTGGACCACCACTCAAATCCTTGGCCAGTAATTTCAGAATAAAAGCGTCAGACGCAGCAACCACATCCATCCATCAGTTGCTAGGCAACCAGAAGGCTTTCAGGAAGCAGACAGGTATTAATCAGACTGGAGTTGAACTGACGCCCCCTGAATCCTCCTCCATCCAGCTGTGCGTTTCCAGGTTACTAATGGTTGAACTGATGAAGCTCAGACTTATAAAACCCTCTGAACAGTTTTCCTCCTGAGCTTTTGTTCTGTCCACATTTTTCCTGCTGGGAAGCAAAATACAGGTGAGGCGTCTGCAGCAGAAAGGCCACGCCCCCCAGTTATAAACCAGGTTGTTGATGCAAGTTCACCTGATGAGGTTCAGCTGGATGTAAAGGTTTTTATTCTGCTACCTCCACAGACCACCAGGGTCTGGTTCCCGGTCCCGCAGGACCTCCACAGACCACTAGGGTCCGGTTCCCGGTCCCGCAGGTCCTCCACAGACCACTAGGGTCCTGTTCCCGGTCCCGCAGGACCTCCACAGACCACTAGGGTCCGGTTCCCGGTCCCGCAGGTCCTCCACAGACCACTAGGGTCCGGTTCCGAGTCCCGCAGGTCCTCCACAGACCACTAGGGTCCGGTTCCCGGTCCCGCAGGTCCTCCACAGACCACTAGGGTCCGGTTCCCGGTCCCGCAGGACCTCCACAGACCACTAGGGTCCGGTTCCCGGTCCCGCAGGACCTCCACAGACCACTAGGGTCCGGTTCCCGGTCCCGCAGGTCCTCCACAGACCACTAGGGTCCGGTTCCCGGTCCCGCAGGACCTCCACAGACCACTAGGGTCCGGTTCCCGGTCCCGCAGGTCCTCCACAGACCACTAGGGTCCGGTTCCCGGTCCCGCAGGTCCTCCACAGACCACTAGGGTCCGGTTCCCAGTCCCGCAGGTCCTCTACAGACCACTACGGTCTGGTTCCTGGTCCTGCAGGACCTCTACAGACCACTAGGGTGTGGTTCCTGGACCTGCAGGACCATGCTATTAGAAGAATGACCAGAGAGCATCTGAGGTTGTTTCCTTTTATTCCCCAACAAACGTCTGTACAAACGTTCCCAGACGGCGACGGCGAGCTTCATCCACAACAAAGGACACTTGGACAGCGACGGGACAGAAAGTTAAAGTGTCTCACGCCTCCATCACTCTTTCACTCCACGTTCAGTCCAAAAAAAAAAAAATCCTTCCGATGTAATAAATAGTTTCCAGAGCAAATCGATCCGTCAGGATTGCAGCCTGATCGCTGGACGCTTGTTAAACAAAAACAATTAACTGTTACTGCAGTTTTTAATTTGTAAAACCAAATCGATTGGCCCTTTGTTGTTCGGAGGTTCCCTCCAAAAAAACCACTGGTCTGGGTTCACAGTTCAGGATGAAGACGATGAGACGGCAGCGTGGAAGCAGAGGAATGTAACACCTGAACAAGACGCTTCACAGCAGGTGGGTGGGGGTGGGGGTGTGTGTGTGTGTGTGTAGGTGTGTGGGGGGGTAAACCAGTGAGTCCAGGGTGACCAGGTGAGCTCTGCTAAAAGCTGATGGGGGGGTGGAGGTGCAGCTGGGGAGGTTCAAGACTTCTTCTCCGCCAGGGTCCGGTGGAGCTCGTCAGCGTCCTCGGCGGTTTTGACCCGAATCAGGAGCGGGACCGGGCTGCTGGGGCTCTTGTCGTCGACGGGGGGGTTGGGGACGCAGACCACCATCACATTGTTCTTCCCGACCCGCGAACACGGCATGGAGGGCTGCACCATGATGTTCAGCAGGATGTTTCCTGGAGGACGACAGGAAACGGTTCACTTTGGTTTCTGCTGAAATTAAACTGCTGAGTTTCAGCTGAACTGAACGATCCGGTCGGCCTGGACTTATTACAGAACCTGAGGAGGAGAGATGATCGATTAGACACCAACACGTCTCTGTGGACCTTCAACCAGCTGAGTCTGAACTAGGGACCCAAGACAACTGTTTTTAAACCGATACCGATAACACACACATATACCTAAGATCATTACATCAATACTATGAACAAAACCAAAAATAGTTTGGACTCTTTAAATGAAGAGATATTTATTTTTTCCAATAAAAACTATTGGAAGCCTCTCAAACATTTTCATAAAGCTATCAAACAAACCTATTTGATATCTCACATTAACTTAAATAAGGTTCATTACTGACTGATATAAAAAATAAAGGCTCCTAGAACTGATGGAAATACATGTATCAGAATTACTAACTGAATAAATTCATTCCTCAATGACAATATAAAAAAATAATGCACAGGTCATAATGTACTGACACAAGTTAGACTTGTCTGTGTACATAAACTGAAAAAGTGCACTCCATAGTAACTAAAATATTATGTTTAAAGGATTTTGGCTTGTGGCTCCATTCAAATGAATGCTTTTAATTAAAGTAAATGAGGTTCAGTAGTTTTTTGTTTTTTTTTTTTATCTCATGGAAGCTTTAGATGAGAGGAATGAGGGGAGACTGCTGCTGACTTGCACACGTTAGCATTAGCTTCCGTTAACTTACGTTAGCGCGATTTCAAAACTCCATGGAAGCGATTGTTATGTTTCAGGTGGTGGTTCAGGTTTTTTTCAGATCTATTTTTCCCTCCTTTGCTTGGAGGATTTGTCACAAATAACCAGCGAACTATCTTCTTCTGAAACTTTAACGAAGTTCTACACCATCACTGGCATGTTTGTTTTTATCAGCGCACTGTTCCGCAATGCTGCATTCAAGTTGTAATGTAAATTCCTCTGTTCCCTCATTTGCTAGTCGTTCTTGCAGCCTTTTCTATTTTTTCCTTTTTTTATGTGTAACATTTGGGAAAATACTGTGAATATCAATTCAAGTCAGCAACTACCAAAATTATGACCGAGTTAAAAAGTTGTTTTCTGGCATGAGGGGGTATTCTTGATTTTCCTGATTGAGAAATCGTTTTCTGATTATGCCGACGTCACTTGAACATAACATTCACTGCAGGTCATTCAAGGCTCAGAGGGAGCGAGGCACTGCTGTGTTGACAAATATATATATATGTTATCGGAGCTATTCATCATATCGGACTGATCGGAATGTCGTCATAATTTCCTGTTATCGGCCCGATAGTTATCGTGCACCCCTAATTTTTAGAAATGAGTGACAAAGATTTAAATGTAAAATGCATCACTTCCCCTCTGGGCTCATCTACCATTCAAAACCAGCGTGAACTGTTTCTGAACCAGCTGTTTCAGTTCTAAGGCTGGACAGCTTCACCTCCCTGGACCAGCTGGACCGGCAGCATCTGGACCGGGAGCAGCTGGACCAGCTGTACCTGGACCAGGTTCTGTTCACCTTCTGGAAACCTGGGAGGTGGGGTAAAGGTGAGGTTTATTGAACCAGAGCAGGTGAAGTCAAAGATCTGAAGTCCATCTGCTGGTTGGACCCTGGTGGTTCAGCTGATTCAGGTTCCTTGGAGGTTGCAGCAGGTGACCAGAAGCATTTATCTGTTTTACAGGCTAAAAACCTGACAAGAAGATCAAAACCTCTGATTTTTAGAGGCTGGGTCACATGACATGTTCTGGATTTAGGGCAGTTGATCAAACTTTAATTGTGATATAAACTTTGGCTGCTAAACTAGATGTTCCAAACACGTCTGAGGAACCTGGATGGTCCAACATGGAGACGCCTGAATAGTCCACTGAAGGGACTTTGAGGGGTTCAGAAAGACCACAAGGACTTTCAATCAGGAAAATCAAGAATACCCCCTCATGCCAGAAAACAACTCATTAACTCGGTCATAATTTTAGTAGTTGCTGACTTGAATTGATATTTGCAGTATTTTCTCACATGTTACACATAAAAAAAGAAAAAAATAGAAAAGGCTGAAACAACGACTAGCAAACGAGGGAACGTGGGAATTTACGTTAGACCTTGAATGCAGCCTGCATTGTGCTGATCACAACAAACATGGCGGCGTTAACTTTGTTAAAGTTTCAGAAGAAGATAGTTTGGTGTTTATTTGTGACAAATCCTCCGAGTGAATTCTACGAGGAGGGAAGCACAAGCTTTAATACGTAAAACCTGATCAGCCACCTACAACATAACAATAGCTTCCATGGAGTTTTGAAATCGTGCTAATGTGAGCTAACATAAGCTAATGCTAATGTGCAGCAGTCTTCCCTCTCCTCTCCCTCATTCCTCTCATCTAAAGCTTTATTAAAAAATAAAAAATATAAACTTCTCAACCTCATTTACTTTAATTAACAGTATTAATTTAAATGGAACCACAAGCCAAAATAATTTAAATCAGCCATTTCCAAACTTCAGGATACCAAGGTCCAATTTGAAATGTGAAAAATCTCTGCGGCCCACCGAAACCTTAAATCACAACTGTGATCAACATACAGGACAAGGAACCATGATCCGATATTAATGTAAGGAGTCAACAAATAAGGTGACAATTGTCATATTAAGTTAAGATGACAGTAGAATAACACTTAACTGGTTTGTTTTGTTACTTCTTAATGTTTTTAAATCATGTTGTTAATATTTTACAGTAATTAAAAACATATTTTAAAAAGATCGAGGATTTAAAACATATTTAATTTTAATGACCTCTCACTGCCCACCTGCAGTACCGTGACGGCCCACCAGGTGCATTATTTTTTTATATTGTCATTGAGGAATGAATTTATTCAGTTAGTAATTCTGATGCATGTATTTCCATCAGTTCAAGGAGCCTTTATTTTTTTTTATATCAGTCAGTAATGAACCTTATTTAAGTTGATGTGAGATATCAAATAGGTTTGTTTGATAGCTTTAAGAAAATGTTTGAGAGGCTTGACAATAGTTTTTATTGGAAAAAATAAATATCTTCATATAAAAAGTCAAAACTATTTTTGGTTTTGTTCATAGTATTGATGTAATGATCTTAGGTATATGTGTGTGTTAGCGGTTATCAGTATCGGCCTTTAGGAGCTGAAAGTTATCGGTTATCGGTTTTAAAAAACAGTTATCGTGCATCCCTACTAAAAATGGTGGTGTTTTTTCTCTCTTGTATCCATTCAGATCTGGAAGAAGGTCTTCAGGTCTTTGTCTTCAGCCCAGTTGGACTCAGATGGATCTGGTCTCTGCAGTTCCTCTGTTTGAGCAGCAGGGGGAGCCGTTTGATCACAGATCAGCTCCTGCTGCTGGAGGAGAGTCTGTTTTCAGGGGTCCAGGTGGTCTTGAGTCCTTCTGTTAAATAAAGTTCTACATCGATCACCATCACCTCTGAAGCTGCTGGTTCAACAAACATCTGCTGGTTCACCTTCAACCTGAGCTCCTCTGACAGCTCAGACGGCTGCAGCTTTATCAGGTTTTATACATGAAAGGAACGTAAACGTAGATCCATAACTAGACGTTAGTGAGGTTCTGCAGGAGTTCAGGTATCTCTGGGTCTAGTTCATGGCTGAAGGAACCAGGAACCAGCAGATCAACATCTGCAGTATGGTGGATTCTGCTGGTCTGCTGTGGTCAAAGAGTCAGATAATCAGTGGATGGACTCTCCTCTGAGACGGGAGTCCAAGAGGGACAACGTGGACAGAGTGTCTAGTGTAACGTGACTCCTCCCCCTCCTTTAAATCCTCTCGTCTCTCCTCGTGCATGTGTGTGTGTGTGTCTCACCCAGGTTGGTGTCGGCCCGGATGATCATCTGAGTTTTCCCCTCAGTGGTCTGTTTCAGGTGCAGCGTCCCGACTCCTTTCTCCTTGAACTCAGACTCCTTCTTGTAGAACAGTTTACACCTGGAGACAGAAACCAGCGTCCAATCAGAGACCAGCGTCCAATCAGAGATCAGTGTCAAATCAGACAGAGACCAGCATCCAATCAGACAGAGACCAGCGTCCAATCAGTAGAGACCAGCGTCCAATCAGTAGAGACCAGCGTCCAATCAGTAGAGACCAGCGTCCAATCAGAGACCAGCGTCCCATCAGACAGAGACCAGTGTCCAATCAGTAGAGACCAGCGTCCCATCAGACAGAAACCAGTGTCCAATCAGACAGAGACCAGCGTCCCATCAGACAGAAACCAGTGTCCAATCAGACAGAGACCAGCGTCCCATCAGACAGAAACCAGCGTCCAATCAGATAGAGACCAGCGTCCCATCAGACAGAGACCAGCGTCCCATCAGACAGAGACCAGCGTCCCATCAGACAGAAACCAGCGTCCAATCAGACAGAGACCAGCGTCCAATCAGACAGAGACCAGCGTCCAATCAGTAGAGACCAGCGTCCCATCAGACAGAGACCAGCGTCCCATCAGACAGAGACCACGACCAATCAGTAGAGACCAGCGTCCAATCAGTAGAGACCAGCGTCCAATCAGACAGAGACCAGCGTCAAATCAGACAGAGACCAGCGTCCCATCAGACAGAGACCAGCGTCCCATCAGACAGAGACCAGCGTCCCATCAGACAGAGACCAGCGTCCAATCAGACAGAGACCAGCGTCCAATCAGACAGAGACCAGCGTCCAATCAGACAGAGACCAGCGTCCATCAGACAGAGACCAGCGTCCAGCGTCCATCAGACAGAGACCAGCGTCCCATCAGACAGAGACCAGCGTCCAATCAGACAGAGACCAGCGTCCAATCAGACAGAGACCAGCGTCCAATCAGACAGAGACCAGCGTCCAATCAGAGCAGATAAAACCTCACATGATCAAAGGAAATGCTTCTACACCTGCTGCTCCGGTTCACCTGAACACCTGCTGCTCCGGTTCACCTGAACACCTGCTGCTCCGGTTCACCTGAACACCTGCTGCTCCGGTTCACCTGAACACCTGCTGCTCCGGTTCACCTGAACACCTGCTGCTCCGGTTCACCTGAACACCTGCTGCTCCGGTTCACCTGAACACCTGCTGCTCCGGTTCACCTGAACACCTGCTGCTCCGGTTCACCTGAACACCTGCTGCTCCGGTTCAACTGAACACCTGCTGCTCTGGTTCACCTGAACACCTGCTGCTCTGGTTTACGTCTAGTTCGTTAGAAGTCCTACTTTTCTAGAACAAATAAGGTAAAGTTCTTTTAAAAACATACTTCTTTGAGTAGAAGGCGTCGTCCTCTTTGACCTCTTTGACCTCCGGTTTGGGGGGCTCCTCTGACTCCTCGTCTGCGTTCTCCTCTACAAAAGGAAATAAATTACAAAATGTTATATATATATTTTTTTAAATTTTATTTCATGGTTCCCTTTAATCCAGTGTTGAACAGGGATCACATCCACGTCACCTGATAAACCAAGTTCACTCAACCTGGAGAGGAAACCCTGAAACCATCCCACAGCAGGGCTGTAATGCCACTTCCTGCCTCTAGAAGTGCTCTTTCCTGTGTTACAGTGAACTTTGTCGTCTGCTGCCCCCATGTGGTCAGAGGTGGTGCTGCACACAGTGGCTTTAATTTCATTGATTCCTGATTCATTAACGACACAAAGCTGTAAACTAACAATAAATACATTTATCTAAGAAAAAATAATCAGAGGTATTTTAAACAAAACCTCCACATTTAAATTTGAAATTCTTAACTTTATTTCCACGTACAGTTTAACCAGTAACGATCTGCAATTTATCTGCATATAAAATAACGCTAAAATTTAAATAGTCATTACAGTGATCCCTTGCCACTTAGCGGTTTGACTAACGCGGTTTTAGTGCTTCACGGATTTTTTTTCAGAAATATATTATAATTAAAAAAATCAAGAAATAATCGCTGAAATTCTGTGAAAATCCACCCCACAGCAGACGAGAGGCCACAGCTGCCAGCAAAACATCAAACAATGACTCACAGTCTCCTGTAAGCAACAAAGAAACACAGACAGAACTCTAGAATCTGGGCGCTGTTTGACCGAGACGCATTTACTACATTTACTGGGCGCATGCACGACGCAGCGACCGGAAGCAGTAGGAAGCATGTCTGTCTTGCCTATCAGCTTTGAATTTGTTATTTTATGCTTAAACTTTTAAACTCTCTGTGCACTTTTCATTGATCAACCTCACTTTTGTGTAATTCAGAGTGTCATGATTCAGTGACATGGATCTGACTCTGATCTTTTTATTGGCGGTGCTGCGTCCTCATGTCACCTGGGGTTGCTGACAGCTACATTCAATATTCCAGAAACTATCTGTTAAAATTCTCTAAATCCCGTGATCAGCGGCCCACCAGTAGACCTAGTTTTTTCTGATCTAAAGGAACTTTTTGAGCACGTACCTCCACGACGGACACCGAGGAGCCGTTACAGGAGAGGCGGCGTACGGGAGCGCATGAGACGGCAACACCTGTTGCGCATCCCCCTCCCTTCAATTATCCTGTCCAAAGTCTCTCTCCACAATAAAACTGAGGAACTACAGGCTCTTGTTCGCCACCAGCATGTATTCAAAGAAGCCTGCATCCTGGTCTCTGAGACCTGGCTCGGGGAAAAGACACAGACGATGATCTAGACGGGTTCGGAGGTCCGCTCCGCACCGACAGAGGGTCTGTAACAACTGGGAAATCATGCGGAGTATGTGTTTACATAAAGGAACGTTGGTGTAAAACTGTTTTAGTAAGAGAGAGACTTTGTACCAATTTAAGTGGTCCACTGGTGGGCCGCTGATCACGGGATTTGAGAATTTTAACAGATCAGGTTCATTGATTAGACTCCCTTTTGCAAAGACAAACAGATACAAACACTCCTTTGTACCCTCTGCTGTTGTTCTTTTAAATACCGGGAGGAGAAGGTAGCGGGTGAAAAGCTCTCCCTCCTGACTATAGCTTAGGTCTTTATTATGAAAAAAAAAAAAGTTATTAATTGATTGACAGTTCAGAGACCAGAGGCTGTGAGGGAAACAGAAAGACAACAGTTTAGCTTTGTCTTGTGTCACTGCAGTGTCTCGCTACTTTTTTGCGGTGTTTAAACATATTTTAAACACATTATTTAGGCTCGGGGGGCTCCGGCTCCATTTCGCGGATTTTGATTATTGCGGGGGGGCGCCGGTCCCCATTAACCACGATAACTAAGGGATCACTGTATTCTGCTATTTTGATAAGATTACTTTAAAATGCAAGTTTAAATACTTTCATTTAAAATCAAAAATTCTAAAGTGAAATAATTAAGGATTTATTCAAGTATATATTAACTATTTAGATATCTTTGTTTTACTTTAAAATTCAATAATGAAAATATTTACAAATATTTATAATTAGTCAAATCAAATAGTTAATTTTTAATCAATAAAATTTTTTACACAAAATGCTTTAAATTTAAAATAAACATTTTCATAATATTTTAATTAATAAAAAATATAATAATAATAATAATAATAAGATTAAGAAGAAGAAGAAGAAGAAGGATAAGAATAAGAAGAAGAAGAGGAAAAGAAGAAAAACAAATTAATTAAATAATTAAATAATATGAAATTTATCTAAAAATGCAAAAATCGTTCAGGTTTAAAATTAAAATATTTCTAACATTTTAATTCGCATCACATTGATCATTGATTGACAGATCCTTTGGTCCATCACAGACTTCCTGGAGTTAAAATCATTTCAAATGTTTTTCTACCAGTATTCTAACGTGTAGCTGGAGGAGCAGAAACAGATCTTTTATCAGTTATCAGTTATCCAGAGATGATCTGGAGACATCGTTCTGACCTGCTGGCTTTGAGTCCTCGGCTTTCGTCCCACCAAATGACAGCGGAGCAGCAGATCCTGGAGGACCGAACAGGGACTTCTGGCTGGAGGAGGAAGATGAGGAGGAGGAGGGGGAGAAGGAGAAGCTGGGGGCGGTGGGTTTTGAACCCAAAGAGTTCAGGACCGAGCTGTCGACCTTCTGACCGAAGTTGAAGGTGATGCCGGCGGGGGTTGGGGTGCTGCTGGAGCTCTGCTGAGGTGACGCCTCCGTCTTCCGTTTGCTGAAGGAGAACGAGGAGACTGACGACGCTGCAGAGCTGCTGGAAGAGGAGGAGGAGGGTGGAGGAGGCGTGGCCGAGGCCGAGGCTGGCTTCTTCTCCTCAGAGCTGGCGCCATACTGGCGCTCGATGCTGGCCAGGTGTCGCTCGTAATCCCTGAAGATGGGGTTGAGGTCGCACAGAGGGTTGTCGTTAACGTGCTTGGTGATCCAGTCACGTACTGAGCGGTTGAGCGCCGTGAGCTGCCGGCTGTACTCCTTACTGCACGAGCCGAAGCTCTGAGTAGAGCTGGGGGCGGAGCCGTTGGTCTGCTTGGCGGTGACGTCAGTGGCAGGTTTGGTGGAGGACGGTCCGTTGAAAGTCAGACCTGCGAGGATGAACACAGGAATGAGAGGAGGAGGAGGAGGAGGAGCAACAGGAGGAGCAGCCGGAGCAGGAGGAACCGGAGGAGGAGGAGCAGGAGGAGGAGCCGGAGCAGGAGGAACCGGAGGAGGAGGAGCAGGAGGAGGAGCCGGAGCAGGAAGAGCAGCAGGAGGAGCAGGAGGAGGAGCAGCAGCCCCCTCCTTCCTGTTCTGTCATCCAGCAGAAATTAATCACATGCTCTCTGACAGGACGACACCTGACTGAAGACATGATCTTTGATTTTAGTTTCTATCGTGATGAATCCTCCTAATCAGGGCTGTTTTCAGGGCTCCTGTTCTAAGATAACAAAACTCAATTAAATGGGGTTCATCTCAGCAACTACAAGGTTATCTGGATAAACCTGATATCTAAATAAAGGTGAGATTACTAATGAAGATGAAACAGCAGAAATCTGACTCAGTCTTCCACCTCAGAGCTCACATCTAGGGTTGGGCAAAGATAAAATCTTTTTAATCACGATTAATCGCATTATTTCCCTGATTAATCATGATTAATCGCATTGTATACGCAAAATCAAATAATGAATTCAAAAGTAGTGTAAAGGTCACTTTTATTTAAATGTTCTGCTGCCATATGAACTAAAGTGTCATAACATTTGTTGTTCAAACACTTTTAACATCAGCACTTGTCAGTAACACATATTTAGTGTAAATCTCATCTTAAAAAATGTAAAATGAAATAAAGCTTATTGAAACTGCCAGGGCATTAATGTCATCCCGTTTTTATATAAAAAAAAAAAAGTCTCCAAACAAAATCCAACAAAATGATTGTGTCTCAGCACAATCAGAACATTAAAACAGGTAATTTCTGAGGTAACAGCAGAAACTTTTAACGGGGAGTTCAACTTGTCAGTTGTTACAAATAACCTTGTTTCTGTTGAATCCTCCGTCTGGGAGAACTTTAAAATGAAAATGTCCATGTTAAAGTTCAGTAACTTTACCAATCCATGTATCAATCATTCTTTCCATTTTCAATTGTCAATCAAAACAAAACAAAAAAAAAATTTAAGTGACATTTTTGTAATTTTTTCCATTTTTTTTAATCTAACAGAAAAAAATGAAAAAAAAATTCTCTTTATTAAATATTTCAATTTTAGACTTGGATCAAAAATACGAAATTAAAAAACGGGCCACAGAACTGAATTTGTTTTATAATGGAGGACTGGACTTTCTGTTGTCATTACACATCTGTGCCACTAGATGGAGCCGCACTGCAGTAACCAGCTAGAGAACAGCAGGACAGTGAACACATGGAGCAGATCTGATGGAACATGGAGGAATGACCACAAAGTTTTGTTGCAGTCTAGAATTTTTTTTTTTAGACAGAATTGTTAATATTTCTACCTGAGCTGCTACCTGAACTGTAAAGTTCACAGATTTTTACCATTCTCTATGTCTGTTTTAGCTTTTCTGCATGTTTACCTGCCAATTCTCTTCCAGTTCTGCAGCAGCCAGTAACAGACTTTTCAAAACAAAAGCATGTGAGCAACATGTGTTAACGCACGATAAAATAAATGTCGCCATTAATAAATTAATGAGTTAACGCGTTAATAACGCATTAACTTGCCCAGCCCTACTCATTTCTGTTCAGATGTATGGAGCAAAAAAACCAGAACATTCTAGAAATCCACTCCACAACATCTCACCAGTTATTTGACCAACTTTGACTCTCCTGTTGTCAAACCACATGTTCAGAGGTTTTTGAAGAACAATCTTGACACGGTCCTCTCATATTGGCAGCTTCAGTACCAAACACCTGTGCCATGGCTAGGGGTGTGAAAAAAAAAAAAGATTTTGGGATATATCGTGATTTTCGACCGCCCAATATAATATCGATTTCAGCTCCTAATATCGATTTTTTAGGAAAATACTTAAATGTACAAAAACACTAATAATAAACAATAAATAGGTTGTTTTGAAGCAAATAGTTTAGACTTAATTTGTCCTCTGAATGATCAATATCATCTGATGAACATATACAGCAACTTGACTTTTCATCTCTACTTTTAATTTTGATATTAACTGGGTAGAATATTGCAATATATTGTGACAATATATCGTGACCCAAGTATCATGATACATATCGTATTGCGAGGTCCTTTCCAATACTCACCCCTAGTCACGGTGATTATCAGGTACCAAACATTCACTAAACCATCAGTCCCTCGTAAACAGAACTGTTTCAGGTCTGCTTGTGTCAGTGAACTTCAGTATGTGCGCTAGCCCCGCCCCCCCAGCCGACACCTGTGCAGCCATCTTCTGGACTCCGTTTAACTAATGTTTAACTTTGAACTTCGGCAGTCGGTCATGACAGTATAACTGTACTGTAACAGGAAGGGCTTTAGGACCCAGTAGCTGAGAGCTACAGAGCAGCCGGAGGTCAGACGGCGTTAAAGAGACGGTAACGTTGACGCCGGAGGCTTTTTACCGTCGAGCGTGATGACACGCTTTTTTCTTTCTTTGTTTGGAACAAATGACAGCATTTCAAATGCAGCAGGCGGGATGTTAGTAGCTGCTGCTGGTCTTATTTTTGATGTTAAAAAATTTTTAAAAAGAAAAAAAGTGCCTAATGTTCTCGTTTTTTTTTTTTTTTTTTTAAATAAATTCTCAACGAGTGCAGCCCCCATACAGTTGGTTCTGGGCACCTGGATTTTGTATTTGGTAGATTACTAGAACAGATCTTACACCTCTATAAAGTGTTTATTTCCCAGGTGAGCAGCAGCCTGGGTTTGTGGGAGGAGCAGCAGAGCGAAGACTATCGTAAACATCAGATTCTCAAGCAGCTCTAACGAGTCAGTGAAGTGTCCTCACCTGTCGCAGCTAGAGACGCCGCAGGAGACGAGAAACCTCCAAACGACGGCGTGGCGCTGTTTCCGTTCGTCAGACCACTGAAACCCTTGAAGCCCCCACTGCTCCCAAACCCAGAGAAGGGTGTGGGACTGGAGGCTGCCGCTGACGACATGGTCAGAGAGAAACCTTTAAAACCTTTGAAAGCTCCTCCCCCCTCACCCTGAGACACAGGAGGACAGATGGAGAAGACCTGTGAGTTTCCAGGTGTTTAATGACATCAGCATCTGTCAGGAGGCGGTCTGGACGTCCTCACCTCTGCTCCAGTGTTCCTGCGTTTGGCTTTCTTGATCGCTCGTCCCTTCAGCACATCTTCACTCGCTAAGGAGAAAGTTCCCGCCTGATGGAGGACAGCGCATCACAGTTACAGCTTACCTGCAACACCTCCTCACCTCCTCCCCCTCCGGGACTCACCTCCTCCCCCTCCTCCTCCTGGTCCCAGTTCCGGTCCGTCAGCTCCTTATCAGCGATCCTCTTGGCCATCCCGCCTGCTCTGGGCCCAACGAAGCAGCAGGAGATCAGCGGGTCAGCTCTGAACCGTCCACCAGCACCTGCAGGAACAGTTCAGCCAGTCACATGACACCTGTCTGTCTCCATGGAAACAGTAGCAGGACACCTTCCTCCAGCTCGTCAAACTCAGACTGAGAAAAATCTGAAAGGCAGCGTCTCGTACAGAGGACCATTTATGTCACAATTACACAGTCACACAGATAACCCCGCCCCTTCATTTAAATACCAGGAACTGAAATAAAAACTCACCCTAAAATAAAAGTTTCACTAATAAACAAATATACTAGGGGTGCTCCGATCAGGGTTTTTGGGACCGATCACCGATCACTGAAATCAATATCGGCCGATCCGATACCGATCACCGATTGTATTTATTTCCCTTTGTTTCTTGCTGTCTTAGACCTTTTCGACTTGAAAATTGTGGACATGCGCCCCCTAGTGGCCCAGACATAACTGGAGTGTGCGGTGCTCCACCAACTAACCCAAACACAGCAGCGCGGAGCATCTGTTACGGATAACGCAGACATGTCTTGGATTGATGTTAGGCAGTGGCCTCCAGTTACAGATGAAGGTAGTTTATCGCTGTTTTTAATGATTGGTTATGGAAATATCATGATCTATTCCCATATTCAAACACTAAAAACTGTGGAACGCTGCAACGTTGGCTATAACTAATGTCAACAAGACATAAAGATTATGCTACTGTAACATTAACGCTAGCGGTAAATTAGGCTATGTTTTAACATTACATTTAATTTATTTAATCATTCTCCTAAGTCATTCATTCATTCATTCATTCATTCATTGTTTTATAGGCTTGTGCTAGTGCCGAGGGCTACAGTAGCCTCATACTGCTGTTCTTTCAGACAGAATTGTCCGGGACTCTCAGCGAGACTATGAGTAGTACGAGACTGAATGTTAGCGAAAACTCACCCAGCTGTATTCATTTGGAACAAAGTCCTTTCTGTTGATATTTTTCACCCACGTCTTCCTAACTTCTTGTTCTGCAAACAAGGCAGTCTTCGTGCAGTAAAAGCTTGTGTATTTCACATACTTTCTTCTTCCGTTGTTGAATTTTCACGCCATTGTTGGCACAGTTTATGACGGATCATGTATTCCCACTCGACCGACTCGACATTATAAAAATATCTATTTGTAGAAAGAGAAAAACACTGGTTAATCTGCGAGCCGGTGAAAGTGTCACTCTGTAGCACAACCCCGCAACGGCGGACGGGGTACTTCCGGGGGGCTGGCCCGAAAAGGTCTATACACAGTAGTGATGTTCCTGGCAACTAATTTCCCTGTCGACTAAACGAAAATTTTAATCAAGACTAGTCGACTAGTCTAAAAAAGGGAAAACACTCAGAAAACAGTGAAAATTTAGCACAATTTATTGAAACATCGAAACAGAATTTGAAACATTGTCCCAAAAAATATTGTGTGTAACAATAGTTCTTTAAGCCTTTAATCACAATGTTCAACAACCATGTCGGATTTTAAATGCCGCTGAAGTACGAGACACTTTGCACCGTGCAGTATGAATGAATGTGAACATGAAGGCAACTCAGTCAAACGTTAACCACCAAAATAAATAAATTGCCTCTGACACATTGAATCTTGCAGATTATCCGACAAAAATTATTGCTTTAATTCACTTTCAAGTTAATAAAACATCTAAATTATAATTGTATTTTAACCGAAACGAGCAGCATTTTGTGCCGTGCAGTATGAACATAAACCCTGCACATCCGACTAAAACTCACTTAAAGTTAACAAATAATATAACATCTAAAAAAGATAAATTGCTGCTGAATTATTAAGCTCTATGCGCAGTTCAATATGAAGTCATTATCGTGATGAGCTGCGTTATCCTCTCAGACCAGACGGGAGAACACGTCTCCAGGTAAACAATGTCAAATCGGCCTGAGTGTGGCTAACACCGCTAGCATCAGCACTGCTAGCATCAGCACCGCTAGCATCAGCAGCCGTCGTTTCGGGCAGATTAACATCCAAATGCTTGAGTCGAATGTGGTTGCGCATTGCTCCAGTCGAGTGATTGTATGCCAGTTGTTTCTGACACAGTCTACATACTACCTTGTTTTCATTTTCTAGATTAAAGTACCGCCAAACCGCGCTGGTTTTGCGAGACCATCTTCCCACCCTGCCGTTTTAAAACTCCAGTCTACTCGAGCATTTCCGCGGGGAGGGGTCTGCTGTCTGACGGCTCTGTAGCCCCGACTAGTGGCGGGAGGCTGTATGACAGTTAAGCGGCCTTGTACATGAATAAAACACAAATTGGTTTAAACGACTAATATTTCTGGTGCCGACTAGAAAGTGGGCGGACGTTTAATCGTTTAGACGACTAATCCCGCGCATCCCTAATACACAGTGTACGCGCACGAGAATAGAGCGTTTTTGATCGGCTCTTTTGATCGGCTTTAATGACAATTCTGACCGATCCCGATCATATGCATATCGGCCGATCCGATCAGGTCGCCGATCGATCGGAGCACCCCTAAAATATACCAATATCAAAAAAAACTAATATGAGATAAATACACCATCGTGAAATAAGTTGGCCACTGAAAAATATCGCTTTAATGAATTTATGTTGCAGTCATTTCATTGGCTCTTTTATCTATTTGATGGAATATTTATTAATTCCAGCGTTTATTTATCTGTTAAAGAAGTGGCTCTGAATAAATCTCAACGGTTCACTAGTACCCCTGAACCATCTAAGGTTTCAGACCCACAGGACCCGGTCTCCAGGTTTAACAATCTGTTTGAAGAGACTAAAAGGTTGAAGAATTTATTAGATTCTTGAGAACAATTTGATGGCTTAGAAAACAAATTAGAGTATTTATAAAGATTAATTTCAAATCAGGACCCTTTAGACTGAGGTTGTCCCCCAGACCACCTCCAGACCCAGACCTGATGGTGGTCCTCCCCAGACCACCTCCAGAGTCCTCCCCAGAACCTCCCCCAGGACCCCAGACCAGACCAGACCCAGACCTGTGGTCCTCCCCAGACCACCTCCAGGACCCAGACCACCTCCAGGCCCAGACCACCTCCAGACCTGACAGTGGTCCTCCCCAGCCCACCTCCAGGCCCAGACCTGATGGTGGTCCTCCCCAGACCACCTCCAGGCCCCAGACCAGCTCCAGACCAGCTCCAGACCTGATGGTGGTCCTCCCCAGACCACCTCCTGGCCCAGACCAGCTCCAGACCCCACAGTGGTCCTCCCCAGACCACCTCCAGGCGCAGACCAGACCCAGACCTGATGGTGGTCCTCCCCAGACCACCTCCAGGCCCAGACCACCTCCAGACCTGACAGTGGTCCTCCCCAGCCCACCTCCAGACCTGAAGTGAGGCAGTTCTGGTTAGTCTAATTAATGTGATTCAGAAGTGGACATGTCACTTTCATTGTTGGTCCTCAACCAGATGTTCTGATGTTCTCCAGAGTGAGCTGTCGGGGGAACCTCAGCCATTTTTTTAAAATCCTACTTGCAGTGGACCAGAATCACCCGAGGACCCACGTACTGCTGATTTAACTGTGGAATTAACTGCTGATTTAATCTGTGATATTAATCTGGTACAAACACATCAGGATTAGGGATGGGAATCGAGAACCAGTTCCTGTAGAGAACCGGTTCCGTGTGTTTCGATTCCATGGAATCGTTTGGCAGTTTATCCAGCGATTCTCTCATCGATTCCCACAGCACGAATCTCACGTAATTTACGCAAATTACGCACAGTCAGTTCCAGAAGCTCCAGATAACCGAGCGTCATCTTCTCTCTTGGCCCCCACTAAAACACCTGCAAGGACCCCAACAGCTCAAAAGGAGCTTGACTAAAGATTTGGGTGGAGCTAAACGACGGATACTTGACTGATTTCACGCTGTGTTCTGTGACGTCACAGAACCCCGGAAATCTGAATAGATGAGAGGTTTTCAGACCAAAACAAAGAGACAGTATCATATATTGTTGGAATTTTTATTTTGATGGGAGATAAAACACCCAGATGGATGCTCTCCATTGAAAGTTTTTAAGCATGACAACGAGGATAAATAATGCAGAAGTTAACGGAAGATTTAAATAAGTTACTGTATCGTTTCATTCTAAAAAAAAAAAAAAGGACGTATTAACGCCTGGTAACGTTCCCGCATCTTTTCTAAACCTTGTTTATTCGCTGAGAAGCTGTTTGAAGTTTGCTTTGAAGTCCAGAGCTTCCGGTGAACTCACTTGAGAGCAGGCGGCTAGCAGCTTCTACCTGCCTCAAAAACGGTTAAAACCTCACCGCGGCGGGTCCGACGGTCCGGCGGGAAGCCACCGGCCCGCCTGACGTCGGCTCTGAACGCCAGGTTCCCGCTCCCTCTCTGCCGCCGGTTGTTCGAGGGTTAGCCGGGTTAGCCGCTCGGCTAACGGGCGGTTCGCCGTGAGCCGGGCCGCGCGCCCGCCTCTGACGTCACACCCGACAGTTAACCGCCGCTTCTCGGCACCGCTTTTAGTCACGCACCTTCACTGGAAGTCCCGACCTCTGCTCCCGAACTACCGGGTTACGGATCCGGGTCAGCGGCGGCTTCGCTCCTTCAAGAACGGACTCGCAAACTGAAACACCGCTCAGGACGTTTGAACGCGCTCCTCACGCGGCCATTTTACACAGCGGTACATCCGCGTGGTTTGACTGGGGGGCCCCACCTCTTCGCGCATGCGCAGCTGGAAGAGAGCGTTCACGCCGGGAGTTGTAGTCCTTCGCGTCTCTACGTGATTGACAGCCGTTCCGTCCCAGAGTCTGTCTCTTCCTGTTGAATTCCAACCCGAACCATCACATTCAGCCGATTAAAGTCCAGATCAGGAGGAACAAAGTCGCCCAACGGCCACCTGACTCTGAACGTGTCCTGCTTGCTGGTCTGAGTGGTCCAGAACCTGCTGGTCTGCTGGGATCTTCTCCTCAACCATCTCTAGGGTTTCCAGAGGATGGTCCAGAAAGAGAAGACATCCAGATGTTGGTGTCAGAGGTCAGAGGAGGATGGACAGACTGGTTGGAGATGATGGAGAGACGACAGGAACTCAACCAAGGTTCTGAACACCACTGGAACCTCGAAGCAGATGTTCTCCAGCAGCTGGAGACCACAGCAGGAGTCTCTGCTGTCAGCTGAGACCAGGAAACACAGACTCAACTGGACCACAGAAGACTGGAAGAACCTGGTCTGGTCTGATGAGTCTGGATTTCAGCTGCAACATCCAGATGGAACCAACATGAGAGCCTGGATCCATCCTGGTCCATCAACGGTTCAGGCTGCTGCTGGTGGTCTGATGGTCTGGAGGAGATGTTCCCGGTACAAGCTGGTCCTGGTTTAACCACCACAGTCTACCTGAGGATCTACCTGACCATCTCCATCCCTTCAGGACCACAGTGGACCATCTTCAGCAGGATGATGCTCCAGGATCATCTCAGACTGGTCTCTTCTTGTCTCTTCTCTTCCCTTCTCGTCTCTTTTCATCCCCTCTCGTCTCTTCTCGTCCCTTCTCATCTCTTCTCTTCTCATCTCATCTCGTCTCTTCTCATCTCTTCTCTCGTCTCTTCTCTTCTCTCTCTCTCTTCTCTCTATCTCTTCTCTTCTCTCTTCTCATTTCATTCTCGTATCTTCTTTCTCTTCTTTCTCTTCTCTCTCTTGTCTCTATCTCATTCTCGTCTCTTCTCTATCTTCTCTCTCTCTCTTTCTCATCGTCTCTTCTCATCTTCTCGTCTCTTTCTCTGTCTCTTCTCATCTCTCTCGTCTTTCTTCTCATTCTCTCTTTCTTCTCGTTCTCTTCTCTCTCTCTTCTCATCTTCTCTCTCGTCTCTCTTCTCTCCCTTCTCGTCTCTTCTCTTCTCATCTCTTCTCGTCTTCTCTTCTCTCGTCTCATCTCATCTCTCTCATCTCTCTTCTCATCGTCCCTCTCGCTCTCTTCTCGTCTCTCATCTCTCTTCTCTATTCTCTTCTCATTCTTCTCATCCCTTCTCTCTCTCTCTTCTCTTTCTCTTCTCTCTTTCTCATTTCTTCTCTTCTCTTCTCTGTTCTTTCTATCTTCTTCTCTCTCGTATCTTTTTCTTCTTCTCTTTCATCTCTTTTCTCATCTCTTCTCGTATCATCTTCATCTTCTTCTCATTCTATCTCTTCTCATTCTCTTCTCTTCTCATCTTCTCTCTCTCATCTTCTCTATGTCTCTTCTCATCTCTTTCTTCTTCTCTTCTCATCTCTTCTCATTTCTTCTCTTCTCATCTCTTTTCATCTCTTATCATCCCTTCTCGTCTCTTCTCTTCTCATCTCTTCTCGTCCCTTCTCATCTTTTCTCATTTCTTCTCTTCTCTTCTCGTCTCGTCTCTTCTCTTCTCTTCTCGTCTCTTCTTTGTCTCGGATGCAGATGAAGGACATTTACAGCTTTAACAACTTAAATCAATGCTCAGTTGCAATTGTTGTAGATAAATGATGAATCTGTAAATATTTCATGACAATAAAAGAACTTTGAACTTTTATTTGGTGTCATTAATCAGCTGTAACGTCTGCAGAGGAAATCAGATCATTTGGAAACAAGGGATGAAAATGTCCCACAGAAGCAAACAGACTGATCTTCAACTGTCCTGCTGTGGTTGGACTCACAGCTTCCCCCTTTAGCTTCTCCTCCGTCTCTCAGCATCTCTGCATGTTTGGGAGACAGAAATGACCGCCAGGGGCTCGGGGATGAGACGGAGCAGAGTCGGGCAGCAGATGGCTCGTCTCCAAGCCGTCAGGATGCTGCTTGGCCTCGCCAAACAGGAACAGGTGCTGCAGGAAGACGGCGGCGAGCTGTGGAGGCCTGGCAGCAGCAGGAGACCCCTGACCAGCTGGCGAGGAGGGACGGAAACACTTGGCAGCAGAAAAAAAAAAAACGTTGAGATGTGGAGGGAAAGGTTCTCACAGAGATCTTCCTGAGGAACTGTCACGCTGCCTGACTGACAGGCTCAGCTAGTTCTGGGCGGTATACCGGTTCATACCGAATACCGGTGTTTATTTTTCTTATGATATGAATTTTTCATATACCGTAATACCGGTGAGTATGTACTGTAGCGTACTCAACATTGGGAACGCCGCGCAGCGGAACGTAAGTGCCAGAGAACATTGTTTGACAGGGGACTGTTTTGCAGTTGCATTGGAGGCGCAACACGCTACTAGTTTCTGGTTAAACGGTGATGGCTGCTAACAGAGAAAGTCCCGAAGTGGAAGCTCCAGAATGGCAACATGAGACTGAGGAACTTCTTCCTGAACCAGGAGCCGTGGATTTAAAAAAGACGACGTCCAACAAACTACAATAATCTGCAAATGTTGCTGAGCTAAAGTTGTAGCCGCGGGAGGCTACACCAGGCTGGTGTAGCCTCCCGCGGCTACAACTTTAGAACGTTGTTTACATTGTGTAGTTAATGTTGATTTTTTTTTTCCAAATATGTTTTTTTCAAGTTGTTTGCAAAATTTAAAAATAAAAGGGTTCTGTATTTTAACTGCAACTATCAATCATTCTGATTCAAATTCAAATTCAAATTCAAAATACTTTATTAATCCCCCAAGGGGGAAATTCAAGTTTCAGTACACCAGGAAAAATCTGGTGTACTAGGGGAGCTGCTAGCGTCCAGCGCTCCTTTTCATGCCAGGTCCCGTGGTCCGAGTGTTAACTCCAGGTAACAGTCGTTAAAACAGTTAACAGCCGTTAGAACCAGTATATCTCCGTAATGATGACCAGTGAGATATCTCCAGGTCAGAGGAGGAAACACCGATGAACCAGACCATCTCCTCTAGGAAGATTGAGCTCCATTCAGTCTGGCTAGCGACAGAGCCGACCGTCCCAGAGCCCAGTTCATCATGCGGACCGGACCAGGCCGTTGTCGTCTCCCCCGGCGGTGCTGGGCCCCACCAGGTCACCAGACGGCCGCTGCCAGGTCAGCTGATCCATCCGCCGTGTAGACTGCTGGACGGGGGCAGCATGCTGCCGCTGCTACGTCGGGGGCTCCCGTCCCAGCTCCGTGACGCTGCAGCCCGGATCCAGTGGCGGTGGTTGCCGCGGGTAGCAGTTCAGGGCTACTTAGCTTAGCTTTCCGAACACCGTCTTTGTCCGCGGCGGCAGGTCTCCACCAGCCGCAAGAGGACCGATCCGCCCCCTGCAGACAGTATGTAGACATCCGACTGCAGATCACCACAAACCAGACACAAACTGGAGCGTCCAGCGTAGCAGAGAGAAACGTCCATGCCAGGCGTCGTCCAGGCAACAATATAATAAAATAAATATAAAATAGGTCATTCTAAGACAATTTACTGCAGCAATTCCTCTAAATGATTAGAAAATGTGGTTAACATCCAGTTGTGCCTTCAAAATAAATACCATGATATACTGTGAAACCGATATAATTTTGAAAAAATACTGTGATATACATTTTTTGGTCATACCGCCCAGCACTAGGCTCAGCGTTGCAGCGTCACCTGAACCACGTATGACTCATTTCCCGCCGCGCCATCACTCCTTCAACAACAGTGAAGCCAGAAATTAAAGAAATAAACACGACGCACCCCCCGCTGCCTCCAGAGGACTGATCAGGCTCAGAGGCAGCTGTGCAGACCTCAACAGAGGTAGATGTTTCTGCTGTTTTCTGCTCTGTGTTAACACAGTGCCTAGAGGGAAAGACATCAGCAACGGTATTAGAGAAGCAACTGTTGCTACACATTTCTGCTGAGGGTTATGAAAAAAAAAACACTTCCAGTTGGCATTTTACAGCTGGAAAGATTATTCAGAAGCGGAAAACATTTCAAGACGTGCTCATAGAAACAACCAAAGAAAATATATGAGAGAAAGACCAGAGAAAGAAATGGTGGGTTGGATCCAAACAGTTCAGGGTGGTCTCTATGGAAAATAAGAAAAAAATTATGAATGAACTCAAATCTGTGAAGATTAAAAGAAACGCTGCTCTTATCTCAGGTTCTCCTCTTCAGTGATGAAGAGCTCTCGTGAGCGTAAGAACCTTCTGATGTCACAGCTGACAGGCGTTTGGTTCATCTTAACCACATCAAACAAAAGTCCTGGACCGTCTCCATCTTCCATCACAGGCTCCTTCCTGCTGAACACCATCAGTCTCAGCATGTTCACAAAGACTCGGGCCCCTCAACCCAGTATGGGGCCCCCTTAGCAGGTGGGGGGGGCGGGCCTGAAGTAGTGGGCGGGGCCCAGAGCGAGTCAGCCCCAGGCCCCTCAGATCTCAGCAGGACCGGGTTGTACAGAAGGAGGTTTCTCTCCCCAGAGAGAGCTGACGAGTTATTGATCAGCAGCCATGATGGGATGTTGAACATCAGCAAATGAGGCGAGACGCCGGCGCAGACGCAGGTCCACGGAGAAAACAGAGAAGAGGCCACGCCCCTAAATTCAACAGAAACTCAGTGGAGTTCTGCACAGCAGAAGGACGAGTCCGGATCTGAGAATCAGGTGTTTTCTGAGTGGAGTCTGGTGTGGCTGAGAGACGCTGCAGATCTGATTAATTAGGTGTGATTAAACCATTAAGATCTGACTGTCACTTTATTTAATGCAACATTTCATACATCTCCTCTCTAATTGGCCGCTCAGCTCCCAGATCTTCTGTCAGTTAGGCTTAAATGGAGCTGTAATTGGCTCCAATTAATTACTGGGCTATGTGGACAGCAATTAGTTTAGTGAAAAATTAAACTGAAGCAGAACTGATGTTTCCTAATGACCCCGAATGTCTCCACTGGTATATATATCTATATATATATATATACACGTATATCTATGTATATATCTATATATCTATCTGTATCTATATATCTATATATATATAGATATATAGATAGATATAGATATAGATATATACTATCTATATATCTATATATATAGATATATAGATACAGATAGATATATAGATATATACATAGATATACGTGTATATATATATATATATATATATATATATATATATATATATATATATATATATATATATATATATATATATATATATATATAAATAAAGGCTGGGCAACGATTAAATTTCTAATCGTGATTAATATCATTATATCCCTGATTAATCGCGATTAATCACATTGTATACAAATTAATTCAAAAGTAGTGTAAAGGTCACTTTTATTGAAATGTTCTGCTGCCATATGAACTAAAGTGTCATAACATTTGTTGTTCAAACACTTTTAACATCAGCACTTGTCAGTAACACACATTTAGTATAAATCTCATCTTAAAAAATGTAAAATAAAATAAAGCTTATTGCCACTCCCAGGACATTAATGTCATCCTGTTTTTATTTAAAAAAAAAAAAAAAAGTCTACAAAATAAATCCAAGAAAATGATTGTGAGCAGCTCTAGCAGCTCTAACAGACGCCGTTTGATGTTTTCTCAGGAGCTCTGCCTCCCCGCTGCTCTGGATCAGAGCTCATAACTGGCTGTACAGCTGATCCTCCACCTGGGGAAACATCCGTCTGATAAATGAATCCGGCCGTCAGACTCTTTAAAGCTCCAGATTACAAACTGTCTGTTCTAATATGAAGAGGCTCAACAAACACTGAAGGGACTGGAGAATAGTTAGACTGAGATGATTGAATCATTCTGATTAATAATTCATTCCTATCAAAGCCTCTGACTTAGAGGAAACGGATCTGCAGCGATGGGTTAGAAGTTCTACTGAGAGCAGACAACAAATCTAAAATACCACAAGAAATACTTAAATAAAAATCTCTGAGGTCTGTTCTACTGCTGCACATCTATCTGAAAAGTTATATTTTATTCAGACCGAGGCTGCTAGCCAACCGCGATCTCTGCTATCGACTACCTGTTGGCTAATAGTCTGGTTAGTCAACCTGGACGAGTTCTGAGAGTCTGAGGGAGCAGCTGCTCAACCTGGAGGACTCAGCATCAACAGGAGCGAGAAGATGCTCCTCACCGTCTGCCTGAGCATCACCTCATCTAAGGCTGTGATCCAGGAGGAGCTTTGTGGCCTTCGTCCCTCTGAGCTGATCACAGCCAAGCAGCACTACCAGCTCTGAACCGGCTCTGTTAACACAACCAGCTCTGAGTCTGTTAACACAACCAGATCTGAGTCTGTTAACACAACCAGCTCTGAGTCTGTTAACACAACCGGCTCTGAGTCTGTTAACACAACCGGCTCTGAGTCTGTCAACACAACTGGCTCTAAGTCTGTTAACACAACCAGCTCTGAGTCTGTTAACACAACCGGCTCTGAGTCTGTCAACACAACCGGCTCTAAGTCTGTTAACACAACCGGCTCTGAGTGTTAACACAACCAGCTCTGAGTCTGTTAACACAAAAAGCTCTGAGTCTGTTAACACAACCAGCTCTGAGTCTGTTAACACAACCAGCTCTGAGTCTGTCAACACAACCGGCTCTGAGTCTGTTAACACAACCAGCTCTGAGTCTGTCAACACAAGTGGCTCTAAGTCTGTTAACACAACCGGCTCTGAGTCTGTTAACACAACCGGCTCTGAGTCTGTTAACACAACCGGCTCTGAGTCTGTCAACACAACCGGCTCTAAGTCTGTTAACACAACCGGCTCTGAGTCTGTCAACACAACCGGCTCTGAGTCTGTTAACACAACCGGCTCTGAGTCTGTTAACACAACCGGCTCTGAGTCTGTCAACACAACTGGCTCTAAGTCTGTTAACACAACCGGCTCTGAGTCTGTTAAAACAACCGCCTCTGAGTCTGTCAACACAACCGGCTCTAAGTCTGTTAACACAACCGCCTCTGAGTCTGTCAACACAACCGGCTCTAAGTCTGTTAAAACAACCGGCTCTGAGTCTGTTAACACAACCGGCTCTGAGTCTGTTAACACAACCGGCTCTGAGTCTGTTAACACAACCGGCTCTGAGTGTTAACACAACCGGCTCTGAGTGTTAACACAACCGGCTCTGAGTCTGTTAACACAAAAAGCTCTGAGTCTGTTAACACAACCAGCTCTGAGTCTGTTAACACAACCAGCTCTGAGTCTGTCAACACAACCGGCTCTAAGTCTGTTAACACAACCGGCTCTGACTCTGTCAACACAACCGGCTCTAAGTCTGTTAACACAACCGGCTCTGAGTCTGTTAACACAAAAAGCTCTGAGTCTGTTAACACAACCAGCTCTGAGTCTGTTAACACAACCAGCTCTGAGTCTGTTAACACAAAAAGCTCTGAGTCTGTTAACACAACCGGCTCTCAGTCTGTTAACACAACCGGCTCTGAGTCTGTTAACACAACCAGCTCTGAGACTGTTAACACAACCGGCTCTGAGTCAATCAACACAACCTGCTCTGAGTCTGTTAACACATCCAGCTCTGAACCGGCTCTGTTAACACAACCAGCTCTGAGTCTGTTAACACAACCAGTTCTGAGTCTGTTAACACAACTGGCTCTGAGTCTGTCAACACAACCGGCTCTAAGTCTGTTAACACAACCAGCTCTGAGTCTGTCAACACAACCGGCTCTAAGTCTGTTAACACAACCGGCTCTGACTCTGTCAACACAACCGGCTCTAAGTCTGTTAACACAACCGGCTCTGAGTCTGTTAACACAACCGGCTCTGAGTCTGTTAACACAACAGGTTATGAGTGTTAACACAACCAGCTCTGAGTCTGTTAACACAAAAAGCTCTGAGTCTGTTAACACAACCAGCTCTGAGTCTGTTAACACAACCAGCTCTGAGTCTGTTAACACAAAAAGCTCTGAGTCTGTTAACACAACCGGCTCTCAGTCTGTTAACACAACCGGCTCTGAGTCTGTTAACACAACCAGCTCTGAGTCTGTTAACACAACCAGCTCTGAGTCTGTTAACACAAAAAGCTCTGAGTCTGTTAACACAACCGGCTCTCAGTCTGTTAACACAACCAGCTCTGAGTCTGTTAACACAACCAGCTCTGAGTCTGTTAACACAACCAGCTCTGAGTCTGTTAACACAACCAGCTCTGAGTCTGTTAACACAACCAGCTCTGAGTCTGTTAACACAAAAAGCTCTGAGTCTGTTAACACAACCGGCTCTGAGTCTGTTAACACAACCAGCTCTGAGTCTGTTAACACAACTGGCTCTGAGTCTGTTAACAAAACTGGCTCTGAGTCTGTTAACAAAACCAGCTCTGAGTCTGTTAACACGACCAGGTCTGCGCCGTCATCCATGGCCAGTGCTGCCAGCCCAGAGCTGATTGTGTCTGTTAACATAACTACAATTATAATTGTAAAGATAAGAGTGATTATTGCTCTCTATGCACTGAAAATGTTCACCTATTCAGCCTTAACAGGTGTGTTCACACACGTTTAACCACATCTGTTACTCTGAAACTGCTGCAGCTGTTTTAACTGTTTCCGAGACCACCTTCTGTGGGTTTACAAAGAACGGTCCAATATAAAGTGACCCCGTTTCTAATCTATGAAGAAAAAACACAGCTGTGGAATTCAGCAAATTCTCATAAGCAACGTAAAATGAATATCTGGCTCCTATTTATAAGAGTTTAGTTTTAAGATGAGAACACTCCCGGTGAGGAACTAAATTAAGCTCTGATGTGAACTTCTCTGACGTTTCTTCTTCTGTAGACTCCATTGCCCCACCCCCCCAAACTCTGACACAGTTACCTTTAAACAGAGCAAAGCTGGAGAAACGAGCAGCTTTGAAAACATCTGCAACATCTCAGTTTCAGGTATTTATGGGAGCACGTGTCAGCTGGATGAATCACTTCTCTGAATCTTCTGCTGCTCTTAACTCGACACGTCAGCGACTAACCGACAGATGTAGGCTGATGGGTAATTACTGGATGGAGCTGTAATGAGCTGATAGCTGATGTCTCAGTGCTTCTCCAGGTATGTTTTCCTGCTCTGATCTCTGCTGCGGCGCTCTGACGGCTCTTAGCTGACATTTACGTCGTCCTCTCATAAGACCGAAGACACGAACCAGACAAATGTCAGAATATCACTGCATCAGGACTGCGAGGAAACTAGAGGCTGCAGTTCCTCTACTGACCACTAGAGGCTGCAGTTCCTCTACTGACCACTAGAGGCTGCAGTTCCTCTACTGACCAGTAGAGGCTGCGGTTCCTCTACCGACCACTAGAGGCTGCAGTTCCTCTACCAACCACTAGGGTCTGGCTCCAACAGTCTCCATTGACCGTCATATTAAAATGTCCAACTTTACAGCAGAAATAAACATATTTACAGCCTTGTATTATATACCTGCTCGTATTTACAGCTGTTGTTGGCCTGGAATGATCCAAGGACAATATTTAGCTCAGCAGTTGGTAGCTTGTGCTAACTTTTTGGTGGCTAAACACAGTGGTCATTTCTGATGTCTCCACCGAAATGACATTTGAGGTTTTTCAGACACCAAATAAAACCAGCTGTGCTAACCACTGTGCTATCAAGGTGGCCCAAAACCACTTTTATCTGATATATATTTCTCTAAATGTCTTCATTCCATTCAAATGTGACTGTTTTATGCCACCAGGTGGAGCTCTCAGTGGTCTAAGGGTTGTTTCATCAGGTGATATCTGAACCAGGCAGGTGACATCAGGCATCATCCAGTCAGAGCCAATGGAGCATTTTGTTCCCTGATTGGTCCAGAGGTCATTTTGATTATTCAATGATATAAAAGTACAGAGTGACGTGTCGCCACTTTGTTTGTTTGGTTGAATTTTATACCAAAAATGAATAAATGAAACTATTCAAGTTAAATTTGCTTTGATTGTATATCAGGGGACTCCTAATGACTTAGACATTAATAATTCTAATTATGTTGTTATTCTTCTTAATTATTTCTTTAATTATTCTTTAAAATTATGATTGTTAATGTTATTCATGATTGTTAATTGAACCTGTTGTCTTGTTTTGTTTAAAACTAAAGAATGAGTCTGTCGGCAGATACGTTTAACCAGGACAGTTCTGATCTTTAGCGCCCTCTACTGGACTGAAGACACATTACCTGGACACGGAGCCTAATTTGATCTTTGTTTGTATTTGTGGGCTGTTAAAATGTAATAAAGACGAAATGACCCTTAAATGTTTGTCCTCCTCACCTGGATGTGGGTGTGATCTGCAGAAGAAGCTCTTTTCTTTGTGATTAGTTGTTCAGCTGCCAGCTGAGGGAGCTTTTATCCTCCGTGTTCTTGTTGTGGAGCAGCTGGTGTTGGAGGTTTATTTTGACTTAAAGGTGAAATCTTTCCCGTTTATTAGATGTGCTACGTGACTCATTTGGTCGTGTTTTCTGTTTAAACATGGCTTGAATTATAAGAGGTGCCATTTCCCCGCGGAGGCTGTTAATCAGGCTAACTTGCTAAAGTTAAAGAGCTTCTGGACTCCCATCGTCATTATTCCTGGAGGAACTTATGGTCAGAGGAAAAATCAGCAGCCGACACGCCTGAACTGGACTGAAGTCTGCAGGTGAGTCACCAGGTGGATCTGAACAGCAGCAGCAGTCGTGCTCATTCATGAGCCGCTAGCTCCGCCCACCAGCAAGGCTCCAGCACTCTGACCAATCAGAAAACACGTGGGCTGAGCCTGCTCTTCTTCAGGGACAACCTCCATGCACTGTAAAAACAAAAATCATTCAAAAAAACAGTAATTTTCCGGCAGCTGGGGCGCCAGAAAAATACTGTGAAATAACAGAAAATTACTTTCTCATAAAAATACAGTTTTATTTTCCATAATTAAAATACAGTTTGTAGTTGTAATTTTAACAAGATTTTGCCTTATTCTCAGGTTGTTTTTTAATTTTTACAATTTTTACAATTTTAACATTTTCATATTTTAAAACAATTAAATTACCTAGAAATATGGTAAGTAAATGCTGTATTACAAATAATAATGCTTAAATTTACAGAAATGTGCAAATTTTAAATGTTTTCCCTTTTTTAGAATTTTAAAGTTTATTCCCTTAAATAACAGACAAATATTTGTGAAATTACGATATATTTGTGAACGCATTTTAACAATAACTATATGTATTTCTAATGGGGTTTTTTGTAAAAGAACAGAAATATTGTGTGTTTCACAGTTACAGTGATTCAATGTTATTTTACATTTGACATGTAAATCATCAGTCTATTTTTGTAAATTAAATGGTATCTTAAAATTCTAAAATTCTAAAAACTCTATAATTAGATGAAGATGAGCAGAATATGAGCAGATTAAAACTGCTGATCTGGTTCTGATGTTGGGTTCTTTCCTTCATATTTAGGTTCTATTTAGGTTCTTTCCTTCATATTTAGGTTCTATTTAGGTTCTTTCCTTCATATTTAGGTTCTTTCCTTCATATTTAGGTTCTTCCCTTCATATTTAGGTTCTTTCCTTCATATTTAGGTTCTTCCCTTCATATTTAGGTTCTTCCCTTCATGTTTAGGTTCTTTTCTTCATATTTCAGTTCTTTCCTTCATATTTCGGTTCTTTCCTTCATATTAAGGTTCTTTCCTTCATATTTAGGTTCTTTTCTTCATATTTAGGTTCTTTCCTTCATATTTAGGTTCTTCCCTTCATATTTAGGTTCTTTCCTTCATATTTAGGTTTTTTCCTTCATATTTAGGCCTCCGTCTCTGGAACAGATTACAGGGGTTTTAACATCTCCGTTCGTTCACCTGGAGGCAGTAAACTGAAGCTTCTTCTCTCAGGAGCTCACAACATTTGCTCTTCATCATTATTCACGAGTCTGCCGGCGAGCTGATCGCCGTTCAGCGTTACATGAACGTGTCGGACGTCACGTGACACGTTTGCAATTAAAACCCAACTGCTCCGGTCTTTGAGGGAGCAGCTGGACCGGTTCTGCTGTTCAAACATCTGAGACCATCACAGCCACACTGGGACCAGGTCTTCAGGGTTCCCGGTAGAATAAAGACCCCCAGATTCAGTCGGCTGCAGGCTGTTTGGTTTCTAAATATCCCACGTTAAACATTTGCTGATGGGCCAGACTTCAGAGGGTTCTGCCAGTAACGACAGATGGCCGTCCAGGCCCGGCCCGAGGAGGATTCTGGGAGGAAACTAACGTCCAGCTGATAGGAAATCTGTGTGAAGTCCTGCGTGTTTCCAATGTCTGCGTTTGACATCAAGATTTAAAAAAAAAAACAGAGAGAGGTTTGATGTGGTGTTATTTATGAATATAATAGCAAAGAAAAAATCATCTAAACGTTGAAAACAAGGCTGCAAAGTCATTTTGAGTTAGATTCTCTAACAAATGAGAATTTAGCTGAATGATCTAGCTGGTGGAAGATCTGGACTGCAGGACTGGTCAGCATCTTCATGGGTCGGGTCAGAGCTGCCTCAGCATCGTCTCACTGAAAGATCCAGGGTCTTACCTGGGAAAGGTGTGGTCTGGATGGAAGCAGATGTCCCTCTAAACTGGATCCACCTTCCACCATCGGTGCCTCCTTTCCAGATGTTCCAGCTGTTTTTTCACTGACACCCTGGTGCCATCAGAGATGCAGGATTTTAATTTTACCTGATAACAGGTGTAACATTTACACCGAACAGTCGTCACAGACGTGAAATCAATCTGCAAAGACCAAAACTGGTTACTATAGACTGTAAATATGTTTGTTTCTGCTGTAAAGACTCACCGCTGGAGCCCCCGGTGGTCGGTGGAGGAACTGCAGCTTTTCTGCAGCAGATTTAATCCTGAAGTTGGAGGCTGAAATTTGATTTTCACAATAAAAATGTGAAATTCTACAAAAGTCGTAACTTTTACAACAAAAAGCCACAATTGATGAAGTAAAGTTGATTATAGGAGAAAACGTTGAAGTAACACTGAACCTGTGACATAAAGTTGTAACTTTAGAATAATAATAATAATACATTTTATTTAAAAGAGCCTTTCAGGGCACATAAGGAAACGTTACTGATAATGAAAACTCAAAAAAATAAATAACAGAGGGACAATAGAACAATAAAAGGAGGGTTGATTTAATCATTAAATGGCATTTTAAACAGATGATTTCTAAGTTTGGACCTGAACTGGAGTAAAGAGTCAAAACTGCAGATATGAGTTTAGAGCAAGGTTATTATAGTTTTGAAATTTTCTTTAGTTTTTATTTTTATTTAGTTTTCCAGTTTGCTTTTTTATTTCAGTTTAGTTTTAGTTAGTTCAACAAGTAATTTAGTAGTTTTAGTTTAGTTTTTATTTTGAGGAATTGACTAGTTTCAGTTTAGTTTTTATTTAGTTTTAGTCTTAGTTTTAGTTTTTCTTCTTTTTGCAGTATGCAGCAGATTATACACCTTTTCGACTTGAAAATTGTGGACATGCGCCCCCTAGTGGCCCAGACATAACTGGAGTGTACGGTGCTCCACCAACTAACCCAAACACAGCAGCGTGGAGCATCTGTTACTGATAACACAGACATGTCTTGTATTGATGATGTTAGGCAGTGGCCTCCAGTTACAGATGAAGGTATTTTATCGCTGTTTTTAATGATTGATTATTGAAATAGCATGATCTATTCCCATAATCAAACACTAAAAACTGTGGAACGCTGCAACGCTGGCTATAACTAACGTCAACAAGCCATAAAGATTATGCTGCTGTAATGTTAACGCTAGCGGTAAATTAGGCTATGTGTTAATGTTATATTTATTTTTATTTTATCATTCTCCTAAGTCATTCATTCATTAATTTATTCATTCAGTTATAGGCTTGTGCTAGTGCCGAGGGCTACAGTAGCCTCATACTGCTGTTCTTTTGGCCAGAATCGTCCGGGACTCTCAGCGAGACTATGAGTAGTACGAGACTGAATGTTAACGAAAACTCACCCGGCTGTATTCATTTGGAACAAAGTCCTTTCTGTTGATATTTTTCACCCACGTCTTCCTAACTTCTTGTTCTGCAAACAAGGCAGTCTTCGTGCAGTAAAGGCTTGTGTATTTCATACTTTCTTCTTCCATTGTTGAATTTTCACACCATTGTTGGCACAGTTTATGACGGAACATTATTCCCACTCGACCGACTCGACATTATAAAAATATCTATTTGTAGAAAGAGAAAAACACTGGTTAATCTGCGAGCCGGTGAAAGTGTCCTCTGTAGCACCCTCCAGCAATGGCGGACGGGGTACTTCCGGGGGGCTGGCCCGAAAAGGTCTATATCCGCTATGCTGCCCCCTCTCTGGAGGGAGGGTAGCATAGCGGCTGCTGCAGGACAGGCAGTAATCTCTATGGCAGTAATCGAGGGAGAAAACGAAACGACAACGAAAACGAAGCTGAATTTATCTACAATTCAGTTTAGTTTTAGTTAGTTTTACATTCTTCATTGTAGTTTTTATTTAGTTTTCGTTTTTTTTTTAATTGTAGTTTTTATTTTTATTTCAGTTAACTGAAATATTTTTTCATTGCTAGTTTTAGTTTTAGTCTTAGTTTTCGTTAACTATAATAACCCTGGTTTAGAGTCGGGGTGACTGTTGGCAAGGACCTCACAATACGATATGTATCATGATACTTGGATCACGATACGATATTATCAAGATATATTGTGATATTCTACCCAGTTAATATCAAAATTAAAAGTAGGGATGAAAAATCAAGTTGCTGTATATGTTCATCAGATGATATTGATCATTCAGAGGACAAATTGAGTCAAAACTATTTGCTTCAAAACAACCTATTTATTGTTTATTATTAGTGTTTTGCACATTTAAGTAACCATTACAACACACTGATGATATTGATATTAGGAGCTGAAAAATCGATATTATATTAGATGGCCAAAAATCACGATATATTGCCAAATCGATTTTTTTCACACCTCAATAAAGCAACATAAAAGGCTAAAGAGTAAAAAGAGGAGCTGCGTAGTTCCAGAGAGCTTCCTGCTCTGAACAGGTGAGTTTAGACTCTTTAACAGAGGGAGATGATGTCACTGATGGGAGGGAATTCAAGAGTTTCTATAGTTAAATCAGGTTAAATCAGGTTAACCAGGTTAACCTGGTTAACTCGTTAACGTGAGACTGAGAGGATGAGGAGCTCTGGAGGATGACAGCCAGACTCTACCTGTCGGTTCAGAGGGAACCTGTTTACGTCGGATCATGCAGATTTTCTATCAGTGAGAATTAATCTCAAACATTTATGTCAAAAGCATGATTTTGCAAAATCTTAAATTTTATGACAGAGGTTAGATTTTTACAACTAAAGTTCCAATATCGCAAAGCTCACAATTTTGTGACAAACTTGTAATTTTACATCACAAAGTCGATACATTACAACAAAAAGTTACAATATTGCAATATTTTTTTCTAAATTTTTCCCACCAACAATCTGATGTGTAACTAAATAATCATAATGGGTTTAACAGGGCAAAAAAAAGTACTTTTGGGTGAAAAAAACCCACAGTTTTATCCTGATGAAATTACGGGTTGTAGAAATTAACCAGTTATTCAAACACCTGTTAGTTGGTTTATTAAATGAAGTTATTTATCCTGTAAATCTGTGTCAGTCAGCTAAGCCCCGCCCACCAGCAGCAACAGCATCCTTGTCATGGGAGTCACGGAGCGGGTGGGGGGAGGGGGGCTGGGCTGGGGGGGGCTCACACTGACCTTCCTGCTCTGCAGAAAAAATGATAAAACCACAGAGTGAAACGGCCACGCGGAGCACGAGGGTACCTGCAAACTTTTCACACCGCTGAGCCGTGAACCGGTGAACCGGGAAGCAGCAGCTGACGTAGGAGGGAGTTTGGGGGGCGCGGGGGGTGGGGGGGACGCGGAGGGAGCCGTCGACAGAAAATGCAAGTTCACGGCGGAGTTGTGAGGCCGGTCCGCGGCTGCTCGGTGTCGGTGTTGGAGGAGGAGCTCCGGGCCGGAGACGTGAACAAAGAGTCCCGGTAACTCCGGTAGCTGCCTCTGTCCGTGGTGCTGGACCTGAGAACACACAGAAACACTCACACACACGTTAGTGTTTTCACTGAGAGGAAAATTTTTACGACTTTAACTCATTCCCGCAGAGTTGGCAGCAAAATTCAAACATTAACGGCCTTATTTTGCTGCTCCACATGCTCCCGCGCGGAGCCCCGCCCCCTTCCCACTTCCCCGCTGCTCATTGGCTCTCGCTCCTGTCCCTCCGCAGTCACGAACTCCTGACCGGCTCGCCTTTCCCGTCCGTAACCGGCTCAGACCAATCACAGCTCAGGCTGAGTGCAGGGGGCGGGAAGAGTATGTGGAGGAGCGGAGAGCTGTTAGAAATGGAGGAAAATAAGATTCTCCTGGACAAACACGCAGCTGACCAACAGCTGCAGATGTGCACACCTGGAGAAAGGTGTTTTTTTTCTTAAGCTGTATTAGCTGTCTTGTCCTCTCGTGTCTTTCAGGAAGTTGAGTTTGGAGCTGTGAATGTTGCTGCTGCTGTTATAAAGCAGACCTGTGAAGATTATAACCCTCAGCTGGTTGAATGATCAAAGATGACGCAGGTTCATCACGTGACTGTGATAATCAGTGAAAACTGAAGACAAATGATCCACATAAGACAAGACAAGGACGTCCTGGTGGCCATGGTGCGTAATACAGTGGTTCCTCTACTTACGAACGTTTTTACATACGAGATTTTCAGGTTACGACACGTCTCAACGGGAAAATATCACTTCTTGTTATGAAAGAAATTTCAGGATACGAAAGGCAGAAATACAGTAGCGCTGCTACTCGCAGCTCCCTGAGTTCACCGAACGCTAACATGTAGCTGCTCTGCAACTGGCTATCAGCTAGCATCTTCCTGGCTATCAGCTAGCATCTTCCTGGCTATATTCTAGCATCTTCCTGGCTATCAGCTAGCATCTTCCTGGCTATCAGCTAACATCTTCCTGGCTATCAGCTAGCACCTTCCTGGCTATATTCTAGCATCTTCCTGGCTATCAGCTAGCATCTTCCTGGCTATATTCTAGCATCTTCCTGGCTATATTCTAGCATCTTCTCCTGGCTATATTCTAGCATCTTTTTGGCCTCCTGATGTCTGTTTGAGGTGATAAAAATCTGTTTTAGTTCCAGCCTTGATGCTGCTGAAGATCATCTCAGAGGTAGAGGTCTTCACGGGTCCACTTTCATGGACCCGATCCCGAATGGACCCGTGAAAATCCGACCCGAAACCGACCCGACCCGACCCGACTCGAGCTATTATCATAAGTCCGGGAGTCCAAATCCGAATGGACCCGGAATATTTGGACCTGGAACCCATCCGACCTGAGTCTTTAGTTTCCGACCACGAACCGAACCGAGTTACCTGAATAGAACCGAGACAATGCAGCCCATAGTTGCTCATGTTAAAGTTGTCTAGCGTTGAATGAAACTTGATTTTCTTACCTAAAGTTGTCTTCTTCTACCCGGTTCAGTTGCTACATAGGCTACGTGATGTAAACAACAATAAATCCACCTCGTTATTTTCTTTGTGGATACAGATGCTATTGGTAGCAACTGCTAACGTTAATAGCCTACACCGGTCAGGACGTGTGGTGAATGTGTTCTCTCATCCAGCGTTGTCATGTTGGTGATCCGTTGTACTTTACAGCTGCCGGGCAAACCGCTAATAACACGCTATGGCAACACGGTTGTTTCATGTCAAACACGCCACGTTAATGAATAATTAATTAAACTGCCCCAAGTCCTGACATTGGCTGCCACCGCCAATATCTTTACCTCTCTGGAGTAAACGTGGACCCAGCCTGTCAGAGAGCACCGACCGGACCCGAGACGGACTACCGATTCAGACCCGAACCCGGAGTCACGTCTTTTGAATGGACCCGAGACCCGATTTGGGTCGGGTCAGAACCTCGGGTTTTCGGGTTGTCGGGTTGTTCCGAAGACCTCTAGTCTCAGAGGTGATTAAAGCTCCAACATCTCTCATCTGGTTTTTGTCTTCATACCTCTGGATTCAAGCTGGGCAGCAACTTTTATTCTATTTTGTTACCAAACAGGATTATTTCTGTTATTACGTCATCCAGCTGTTTTCAGGTCCAAACACTGACAGACTGAGCCTGATGGACCAGAGTCATTTGGTCATAGATCCAGTGAGGGTCATCTGCAGTCAGAAACGTATGATCTGATCTAGCAGAAGCATGTGGAGGCTGAATCACAGCGGCCCAAGTACGGAGCCCCGAGGGCATAGTGCGAATTACGGGGGGGTTTGGGGGGGTTTAACCCCCCCAATTACAACTTCAACCCCCCTAAAGAAGGGACAAATTGTCATTTTTGTCATCTTTGACCCCCCTAAAGAGGGGACAAATTGTCATTTTTGTCATCTCTAGAAAATGTTGACCCCCCCAATTGTCATTGTATAATTCGCACTCTGCCCGAGGGACTCCACAGGTCATGGAAATACACTCAGATTTGTTTTCAGCCGTGGAGCTCCTGCCTTCAAGATACAACTTGAACCAACTGATAACTCCGCCCAGTTTACCAGCCTGTCCAGAAGGATGTTCTGGTCCATGGTACCAAAGGCTAAACTAATATCCAGCAGCAGCAGAGCAGATGTTCGACCTGAATCAGTGTTCAGATTAACGTCCTTGAAGACCTCATCAGTGCTGTCTCAGAGCTGTTGATGTCTGAAGTCAGACTGAATTCTCTCTGAAAGACTCTTTGCTTTTGAGGAATTGTTCAGCTGAACCTGCAGTTGATGAACTTTGGAGGATCCAGACTTTTGTTCTCCTTCTGACAACGACGACTGGAGCTTTGAGGCTTCTGGGAAACGTGATTCACGAACAATTTTCAGCACAAAAACTGTTTTAAAGAAGCTGTTTGGAGACGTGTCTGAATAGAAGGGTTGAAACCCAGAGCCACGAACTGGAGCCACGAACTGGAGCCGGACTGACGTCCACCATGAACATCAGATAAATAAATGATCTTCGGTGTTTGTTGTCAAGGCCGTTAGTGACACGCTTCAGGTGACTCAACTCACCTGCACAGACTGTTAAATGAAAGATGCAGAAAATTCAGACATTTAGCAAATTCACTGATTTTATAAAAGGGAGGAAGAAGTCGGTCACGTCTCACAGAGGTGAGCTGATTTTAAATACAATAAACGAGTAAAAGCAATGGCTAAAAACACCGAAGACAACATTGCAATGTAAATATGTGAATAATTTTATAAAGGTCATAACAGAGTCAATGTCAGGCTCTGACCTGTGTGGTTTTCTTCTTCTCTTCTTCTTTTTATTGCATTTTTGTGATAAGACATTGAACTTTGATTTTTGTAGTTATTTTACCGAGATTTACGGGGCTGCTGAGCTTTAATATTCCCATATTTCACTGCACACAGACTGAAAAACAACTGCAGGTTCATCTATCGACTAAAGACAGAAGATCTGCAGCATCAAACACACGATGCTGATTGTTTTTAGCAGTTACACGTATTTATGCTCCGACTGCTGGTGATATCACTGCTGGTGACATCACTAGTGGTGATATCACTGCTGGTGACATCACTGGTGGTGTTCCTTAAAGTGGGTGGGGCTTTCAGGTATGCTCATCAGTTCTGAGTTCAAACATGGACTCAAGTTCTTGGAAGTTCGTACTCGGTTATTACGACTAGAGAAAACGTACATCAGAGGACGAAGTTCGTTCTTTCTGCTTCTGGAACCTTCTCAGCTAACGTGTTGTCTGAGCTTCAATATGGACCATGAACTCCTCTGACCAATGTGTCTATCTTTATATTTTATATGTTTTATGCTTTTGTTAGGGCTGGGCAAGTTAACGCGTTATTATCGCGGTAACTCATTAATTTATTAACGCCGACATTTATTTTATCGCGTGTTATCGCATGTTGCTAACATGCTTTTGTTTTGAAAAGTCTGTTACTGGCTGCTGCGGAACCGGAAGATAATTGGCAGGAAAACATGCGAAAAAAGCTAAAACTGACATGGAGAACGGTAAAAATCAGTGAACTTGATTTTGCGTATACAATGCGATTAATCGTGATTAATCAGGGAAATAATGCGATTAATCGCGATTAAAAATTTTGATCGTTGCCCATCCTTAGCTTTTGTATTTCAGCTGTGTAATAAATAAAATTTGGTGCATTCAAAAAGAGAAACACCACATACTTGAAGTGAGAAGAACTAAGTTTCCTGCATGAAAACATTTTGAAACTATATTTCATCTCACGACAGTAACGCTCTAACGTTCTGCTTGACCCTGATCTTCACCAGTTCAGCTGCTGGTTGATGCCAAGTGCATTCTGGGATACTTTTCCGTCTCAAGTCTTCGTGTTCCTACGTGAAATGGGGGGGAGCTGGAGCACATCTGGGCATTTTGATCGTATGTTTGTGGAAACTTTGAAGCCACCTGAGCAGCCGAGAGTGAAACAACAACCGCGTCGCTTTAAATTGTCCATCTACGAAACTGAGGCTACTGAGCTGGAACGAGCGTGATGCCTCGAAGAACGACTGTTTCAACGCTCATTAAGAAAGAAAAAAAAGCAAATGTTGTAAGAAATGCAATTTATTTTAAATGCATTTGTTTTAAAAAAAGTAAAATACACATAAAAAATGTTAGAACAATGTGGAAAAATAGTTACTGGATAACAAAACCACATTCAAATGAATGTATAAAAGTTAAAGGTTGGGTAAGCGATTTCTGGATGTCGTCACAAAGAGTTGGCTCCTCCCCCATCATGACCTGAGACTCCCTCTCTCACCTCACCTGCATGAGCATCACAGGTACATGGGGAAGGTGGTTATTTGCCTCTAAGCTGTCACTCAATTTAAAGTCCCACAGCTGAAGTCTGTCAGGTATAATTAAAGCAAAAATAAATAAATAAAACTCCAGATTGTAAACCGAATCTCCACCTAGGAAACAAATATTTGGATCTTCGAGTGTTCAGGTTCACGAGATGGTCAGATACCAGAAAGTGAGGCAACATTAGATAATTTGATAAAAAGGATTTGGAGGTAGAAATTACTTACCCTGCCTTTAAACTACAAACCTGCATTTGTGTTTCTGTTCATCTGATGAAGAGAAAACAGAAAAACTGACAGTGATGCCCGATGAAAACTGAGACAAACAACTTCTGGAAGTTATTTATTTATTTATTTATTATTTTTACAAATATTTCTGAACATCTTTGTCAAAACATTAGAAAAAAGTTCTGTTTAAGGTTCTGTTTAACAAAGTTCCACAAACAGGTTAACAATGAAGAAAAAAACTATTTTAGAGTAGATTATTTTGTTTTTCTAAATTTGTAATAATATTGTTCTGAGTTTACAGCTCTGAACTAATAATGTCAACGTGACAAAGTCTGTTATAGATGACAGAAATGACACAAAGATTTCTAATAGTCATTCTTTTCTCTTTTAATATTAATATCTCCAATAAAAGTACCTTTAAAGTGCTTAAAACTGAAATGTGTAATTTGTTAAAAACTCCAGGTCTTGATTTATTTGGAAACTCTGAAGTGTCTGATGGACAGAATTAACCATTAAACTCTGAATCATTTAAAAATGTGAAAGAAGTTTCTCAATTCAAGGCCAAGACTGATTAATATGGACTTATTTATTCACCTCTGCTCGAATAATAAGAATATTAATCTGTATTATTCTATCTGGAATAATGATTATTATTCCAGATAGGAGACCGATGTTGACGGGAGTCGTCTGAACAGACTTAAAAGTTATTTTTATTATAGAAAAATGACAAATCCATAGGAATAAAAAACAAAAATCACACTTAATTGTCTTTATTCGGGTAGAAATATTGTCCTACTTCTGATCACTTGTTCTTGATCGTTGTACAGTTCAATTTAAATTAAAAAAAAAAAAAAGCTTTTTTAATCCTGGGGGGAATTTAAACACACACACATGAGCAGCAGATCATTGAAAAAAAGACACATAAGAAAAAAAATACAAATAAAAAAAAAAGACAAATGAGAAACACAAGAAATACGAGAACAACTACACACAATCTAGAACAAAACTGTGCCATAAATATTTGAGAAAAATCTGAATTTGTCCTTAAAAGATGTAAACATGTGTATGAATAAAGAGGATTAAAGTGCAGACAGGATGAGTGTAAAGAGGAGTTGTGAATTTACAGGAACGGCACATTTACAGCAATATTGTCCTTGTAGAGGTTAATATTAATAAAGTTAATTAATAAACTGAGAAGATACAGAAACAAATCAAGTTCCTTAAAAACTCCACAGGTCACTGGAGTTGATTATCTGAAGCAGTGAAACTCTGGAGTGTGATGTTTAAAATAATGTAACTTATAAATGATGTGTAACCTGACACCACAGTGTTACAACATGAACTCGTGATTGTTATTCCAGATAAAAGGTCCATGTTGACAACAGTCGTCTAAACGGACTTTAAAGTTCTACTTACGCCAATGTTACAAAAGGAATAGATAAACTATATGACGCAAATTACCCCAAAATAAATCAAGAAATTCATAGAGACATGGAGAGATGGTCTGCCATTATTTTAGATTTCAGTTCAAGGATAGAGATAATTAAGATAAATGTTCTACCGAGACTTTTATACTTGTTTCAGTCTCTGCCGGTAAAGATTCCACCAAAACAGTTTACTGAATGGGACCGGTGGATATCAAAGTTCATATGGGGCGGAAAGAAACCTAGGATTAGGTACAAAACTCTGCAGCTCCCTAAAGAGAAGGGAGGGTTGGCTTTACCAAACCTCGAGGAGTATTTCTATGCCACACAAATCAGGCCCTTGATATCCTGATGTGATAATGAGTATTTTTCAAGATGGAAAAATATAGAAATACAGCAGACAGATGTTGAAGTATGAAACCTGATAGCATATAAAAACCTGCTGGGAAAAATAGTCGACAAGTTGGATGCAATAACCAAAATTACAATAGAAATATGGAACACTGTGGTTGAACGGAACAAACTGGAGAAAGAGGTAAAGAAATTGAGTTGGTTTGTATTCGATGATAAGTTATACCCGGGATGAATGACAAAGGTTTCAAACAATGGGCAAGAAAGGGGATCACAGCAATATGCACAATGACTGAAGGGGGTAAGCTGCAGAGTTTTGAGAAAATGAGGGACAAATTTGGATTAGATGAACATGAAAAATATCGATACTTACAAATTAAGGATTATTATGAGAAAGAGGTAAAAATTGATACTGACAATGAAGTTGTAGATATATTTCATAGAACTTATGAAGGTAAAAAATACAGAGTAATCTCAGCCCTTTATAAAGGTTTGGTGTCATGTAGAAGGTCTTCCTCCCTCTATATTAAAGAAAAATGGGAGGAGGAATTAAAAGAACAAATAACAGAGGAAGAGTGGTTTAATGTTTGTAAAATGCAGAGCACGTCCACTAGCTCCAGGATCTGGAGAGAATTCAATTGGAAGAACATGGTCAGATTTTTTATAACTCCAAAGATTAGGAAAGGCATGGTGTCTGTTCAGCAGCCATGCTGGAGAGCATGTGGCCATATAGACGCTGACCATACACATATACAGTCATGGAAAAAATTATTAGACCACCCTTGTTTTCTTCAGTTTCTTGTTCATTTTAATGCCTGGTACAACTAAAGGTACATTTGTTTGGACAAAACATAATGATAACCACAAAGATTGCTCATAAGAGTTTTATTTCAGAGCTGATATCTTACCATTTTCCATGGTTTTCTTGATTATAACCTAAATCACTTAAGTTTTTACATCAATAGCTATGGCGTTGTACTGCCAAAAACACTGCTTTTATGCATTCAGTGTTTTCTTTTCTGTCTGTTTTAGTCACATGATGATGTTTAGTGGTACCAAGTATTAAAATGAACAAGAAAGTGAAGAAAAAATGGTGGTCTAATAATTTTTTCCATGACTGTATTTTGGACCTGCCAAAAGTTAAAAGAATACTGGGACAAAATACGTGTAAGGTACTCTATCTGGGGAATTTAACACATGATACCATACAGAAAGAGGATGAGTATCTTATTAAAGTGCTGCTGTCAGCCAGCAAAAAACAATTACTAGAATGTGGTACAAAGTGGACTCTCCGACCGAGGGGCAGTGGATGTGCACTGCAGAGGAGATTTTAATAATGGAAAAAATCACACACAAACTGAGACTGCAAGAGTCACAATTTGAAGACAAATGTAAAAAATTGGACTATATTCAGAAGACAAGAAGAGGACACCACCATTTATGTTGAACAATGAGGACATTGAAATAAGGATGAGAGTTAATTATGTATGTATGATGTACTATGACACTGTAACTGTTTGACACTGTAATTGTTTGTAGAAAAATTTAATAAAAAAAAAAAAGTTCTACTTACGACCTAAAAACATCACAGTAATTCGAAATAAAAATCACAAATCGTTTGTGTAGCTGCTGCTGCTCACTGCGCATGCTCCGTTGGGAAAGGGGGGGTCCTGCTCGCTCTGCTCCATCCGGGAACTTCAGAATTACCATTGACAGCCGAAGCGCAACTTTTCCCCAGGCAAAGTGAAATCAAGCCGCGGACTCGGACAAAATATAGTCCCCGTTTTTCAACTTAAAATTACCGAAAGAAAAGCCGAACCGGCCGCCCGCAGGAGCCGTCGACGGTCGGTCGAACGTCGGGGAGTCGTGATCCGAGGCCGCGAGCCCCCGTCGCCCGGTCCGGAGCACTTTTGGAGGACGGGCGTAAAGTGTGTGATGAGTCCTGGCTCGTAAAAGAAGAAGCGAGAACTTGTTCTGCTGCCGACTAGTTCTGCTTTCAATTGTTTATTGTCGCTTTTTGGGGGCAGAAAAATATTTTTAATTCACTCAAACTTCGCGGAGCGGGAGGAAAAAAGTGCTTTCCTGGCCGCAACATGGAACTACAAGGCCTTCACGAGGCGCTGAAAGTAGAAATCCAATGTCATCAGGTAAGTGAAGCGTCGAGCTGCTGCTGCTTCTGAACAAGTGAGACCGAAGCGACGGAGCCGCCGTCCGGTAATGTCCGCCGGCCACACGGCCGACGGGTCCCGCGGCGGCTCCGAACCACTTTCCGGAGCAGTTTGGCGCCCCTTTAGGGGCTGTTTTCTGGGGGGATTCGGGGGCTGATATTGCGGCGGAGCCGCTACTGCTGCTGAGAGGCGAACCGGACGCGACCTGAATATTTATGAGCCGTAACGAACCGGAGCCGCCGCCGCCGCTTTGTTCTGCCATTAAACTTTTCCCCGTTCCCCGTTTTCGCTGCGTCCCTTCCGCCGGTCAGAACCGAGCCGTGCAGGTGGTTTACGGTACGTTTTTTGCCCCCCCCCCGACCCCGGTGAGCCCGTCGGCGTCAAGCCGGGGGGGTGGGGGGTGGGTAACGGGTCGGCTGGAGGAGTCACCGGGAAACTTTATCAGCATAAATCTGCTCCGGTTCGGTCGGTTAACGGCTCCTCTCCCGGTCACCGGCGGCCTCGCTGTGACTTTACTGTGAAGTTTCACTAATTAAAACAACAACAACAGAAACCTTCATCAGCTCCGGGTTTAATTGTTTGATGAGAGGCAGCTGTTAATAGACCCCCCCCCCCCCCTCCAGTGGGGTGATGAGGGGGGGTGAAGGAGAGGCCCTCGAGCTGCTCGTCACTCAAACTTGTGTAATGTTGAGAAATTTGTAGCGTCCATTTTGAGTATTTCTGGAGAGTGGGGGGGGGGGGGGGGGGGGGGGGGGGGGGGGGGGGGGGGGGGGGGGGGGGGGGGGTAGTGGCTAATAAAAGGGGAGGGTGAATCAAACTACTCGACTACTTTCACCTGCTGTTATGCTCGTTTCCAGCATCTTGGAGCTGATTTCAAAGCGTCTTTTTTACACCCTTTTGGTTGTTTTTTTTAACAGCTGGGTTATTTGTTTTATTTATTTTTGCTACTTTATACTTTGTCTGCCGGTGTTTGTGTCTTCACGGTCACGTGACCCGAGCGTTTGTATTTGATTCGCTGATAATTACGCTTTCACTTTTCTCCCCCCCCCCTACACACACTTTCATGGCTACCGAGAGGCGTCCGACGGTAACTTTGAAGGGGGCGGCTCGCCGCTGAGAGCGTGGCCGGGGGAAGGCAGCGGCAGGGCGGATAAGGACAGCAGGCAGAGCCCGGTGTTCAGCACCGCGGACAGCTCCTCCTCCGCCATTCTAAACTTCCTCAGATTCAAGACGTTTATTCACGTCGTTTCTGCGGGTTTAATCAGAGGGATGAATAGTCTCATTTTCGACTTTTATCCGTTTTTGTCAAACGTGGGTTACAGTTTTTAATTTATTGCGTTGAACTTAAACGCGGCAACCCGGTTTGTTGCGGGGATGCTGCTTTGAATCTTGAGCCTGAATCGTTGTTTGTATTTTCTTCTCTCAGTTTGGTAGTGGAAGCTTCCATTTTGAGAGGACAAGGGGGTGTTGCCCCCCCCCCCCCTTTCTACAACATGGAGATGGAAAAAAAAAAGTCTGCAGAGTTTAATGCAGGAGGTGGAGGAGGGGGGATGGGCCCCATTCATGCCTAAGATTACCATTCTGATTGCTTTGATGCTGTTTTTGGTTTGGATGGAGGAAGGGGGGAGGGGTGACGGGGGAGGAGAGGGAGGCAGAAAGCCCAGTCAGCACTGACTGCACGTTTGTGATTGCTACAAATATGGGCCGCTGCTTTCCTTTTCAAACAGATTTAACCCTCTGCTGCTGTTATAAAATGCAGAAACGCCACAATCATGACAACGAAGACGTCAAACGTGTCTTTTGTTAAGAGTAGCACAGTTATACAACCTGCAGTTCCAGAAAAGTTTGGACACCGTTTAAAATGTAAATGGAGCACAATGACTTCCACGTCCTCTAAACCTGTATTTTATATTAGAACATTGAAGACAACAGACGGTGAAAGTGATCTGATTGTGTCAAAACACGAGGTCATTATCGCATCTGATGGCAGCAATTAATCTCAGAAAAAGTTAATAAAATAACCAGGAAGAACATTTACAGCTATTTATATTAATTAACAACAGGTCAGTGACGTGATCGAGCGTTAAAAGATCATCTTAGGAGGGCAGAGACCCTCAGAAATTAAGATAACAGGAATCTGAGCGCAACAAAAATCCCTGCATGAGCTCAGGAACCTCCAGACCTCTGAAAGGTTACAGCAGGTTTTTAAAATAAAAATAACAGCAACATAAATGCCAGGACTGTCCCTTTAATGTGATCTTCCAACAAACACAGATCCAGGAAAAACAGACTGAAACATGTAATAATTAGGGACGTTACAGGCCGACTGTCCTCAGAGTAAAGTATCACAGTCCTAATCAGCCCTGCAGGTAAATGACACGCACCTGCCGTTAATTAATCATTCTGATTAAAACCAGATCAGTCGGCTGTTGCTGCTGGACTTCCTTCAGTGTTTGGGGCTGAACCAGTCAGGTGAGGCCTGGACCGACCCCTGGACGTCTCCTGGACTGTCCCCTGGACCGTCGTCTTCTTTCAGAAAGCTGAAAATAAAGATGGAAGTTCACGTTCCAAAGACACGTCTTCAGATTCTGATTATTTCAGTCAGTTTGCATTTGTTTCCAGCCGTAACGCTGATTTCATGAGGTGACTTTAAATTAAATGTTGCAGGATTTAAATGGAGTTGTTTTTTTTTTTGTTTTTTTTGAAGGGAAAAAGGAGGACAAAGTATTTAATCAGAGGATCCATGAAATACAGTTGGATCTGTATGTTTATATATGCAGTAAAATTGAATAAATATATTTATTTTTTGGTTAGAAATGCTACTAAATGCATTAGTGGCTATATTTTTGAGTTCATGCAGTTTTTTTTTTTTAAATGTGTTGGAATCCAAATTGATGATTTGAGACGATCAGATTTTTGTTTTTAAACATTTAAACGTGAATTATGGTTTGTAACGTGTGAATGACCCGATTGAGACGTGTGAAGATGTGATCCTGCAACGACAGAAGTTTCTACAACAGGTCTTATTTCAATCGTTCCTCTGGATCTTTGCTCCCGTCAGAGATCCAGAAGTGGCTCCGTGTTTGGACCAGAACTCAGCTGGAGTCCAGTTCTGGAGCACAACCAGGTCTGAGGAGCAGCTCCCATCAGCTAATCCGGTTTTTAATGAGCCCGGTTCTGTCAGGGATGTAACGTCTGGTTGTTTCTGTCGTTACGGTCGACATGTTGCTGCATTTGATTTAATATTTGAGAACGTTTGAGTTAAACTGTGAAAACACCTCGTCCTCACTGAAAGATGAATAAAGGTGTTTCTGGTCCATAAAGAACTTCATGGAAATTAAGTTTATTTGCACATAAACCAGTCTTTTCATGAGGGATTCTCTTTTTGTTTTAATTGTGTTATTTGGTAAATCAGTGCGTTTAATTTCCTGGATCTAAAACGTTTGGATCATCAGTGTCCAGTGATCCAGTATCTACCTCAGATACGTCTGCTGGATCAGACTGGAGCAAAAGACACTGATGATCCAAACGTTTTAGATCCAGGAAATTAAACGCACAGATTTACCAAATAACACAATTAAAACAAAAAAAAGAATCCCTCAAGAAAAGACGAGTTTATGTGCAACTAAACTTAATTTGAATTTTTATACTTATATATTTAATTCTTGGTAAGGTGTAGTATTTAAAGTGTTAATTTACTTATTTTATATGTAGAGTATTGTTGTTTTTATGGGATGGAGCACTGCAACGAAAGAATTTCCCACAAGGGATTAATAAAGTATTTTCTTTTCAATTCAATTCAATTCAATTCAATTTCCATAAATTTCTTTATCTGGTTTAAATGTTAGCAGCTCTGGTCTAAACATGACATTTTCTATTTTCCCTGGATGCACAAACTGCAGATCCCATGAAGCTTTTATTAAATGTGGAGACGCAGACGTCTCGGTTGTCGGTGTAATTTCATGTCGTTATCGCTGGAGGAAGTTTGGTACCAAAACGCTGCTGGTGTCCATGTGAGACTTTCAGCTCCTAAAGGCTGATAACTGATAACACACACATATACCTAAGATCATTACATCAATACTATGAACAAAACCAAACAGTTTTGACTCTTTAAATGAACAGATATTTATTTTTTCTAATGAAAAACTATTATCAAGCCTCTCAAACATTTTCTTAAAGCTATCAAACAAACCTATTTGATATCTCACATCAACTTTAATAAGGTTCATTACTGACTGATATAAAAAATAAAGGCTCCTTAAACTGATGGAAATACATGCATCAGAATTACAAACTGAAAAAGATTAACATTTAAAGGATTTTGGCTTGTGGTTCCATTTAAATTAATACCTTTAATTAAAGTAAATGAGGTTCAGTAGTTTTTGTTTTTTATTTTTTAATCTCATGGAAGCTTTAGATGAGAGGAATGAGGGAGAGGAGACTGCTGCTGGCTTGAGCACGTTAGCATTAGCTTCCGTTAGCTCACATTAGCGTGATTACAAAACTCCATGGAAGTGATTGTTATGTTGTAGGTGGCTGATCAGGTTTTACATATTAAAGCTTGTGCTTCCCTCCTCGTAGAATTCACTCGGAGGATTCGTCACAAATAACCACCAAACTATCTTCTTCTGAAACTTTAACGAAGTTCCACGCCGCCATGTTTGTTGTGATCAGCACTAGTGCTGGGCAATATGACAATATATATCGTGGGGACAATATAAAAGTGTATATCGTGCCATTCTCTTCTATCGTTTCTATCGTTTCTATTGTTTCTAACCTAATTTTATCAATTATTACAGCAAATATGTAATTAAATAACCTGCAATGATAAATTTGATAGAATCATATCTACTTCTACAAAGTAGCCTTTTATGTTTGCACTTTTATTCATGGTTAATGCCTTAAACAGAGTTCTCTTCACCCTGATGTTTACTTTAGACACTTTATATTGGTTTGCAAACTTTGCACTACAAGGTTACAGATTTCAGAAAGTTGAAAAATAATTTGTGTTTAATTTTTATAGCTGAACTTCAGTGCAAAAATATGTTTTTCCTCTCAGAAACTGTTGTGCACTTTTAAAAAAAATGTGAAATCTACTGTACCTCTGTACCTACCTGTTTTTGCTGCACTAAAATGTATGTTTGTGACAGTTCAGCTAAATGTCCTTTCAAAATTAAGTTGAAAAGTAAGCAATGAAATTTTTGTCAAACTTTTCAGAGAATAACTGAAAACATACTTTATTATGGTATATCGTGATATAAATCGTTATCGTGATATAAAATAGTCCATATCGTGATATATGATTTTTTCCATATCGCCCAGCACTAATCAGCACAATGCAGGCTGCATTCAAGGTGTAACGTAAATTCCTCTGTTCCCTCGTTTGGTAGTCGTTCTTTCAGCCTTTTCTATTTTTTCTATTTTTATGTGTAACATGAGGGAAAATACTGCGAATATCAGTTAAAGTCAGCAACTACTAAAATTATGACGAGTTAACGAGTTGTTTTCTGGCATGAGGGGGTATTCTTGATTTTCCTGATTGAGTAATCGTTTTTCTGATTATGCTGACGTTACTTGAACATTACATTCACTGCTGGTCATTTAAGGCTCAGAGGGAGCGAGGCACTGCTGTGTTGGCAGAAATATATATGTTATCGGGGCTATTTGTCGTGATATCGGACTTATCGGAATGACGTTATAATTTCCTGTTATCGGGCCGATGGTTATCGGGTCGATAATTATCGGCCCGATAGTTTATCGAGTCAATAGTTATCCGGTCGATAGTTATCGTGAACCCCTAGAAACCAGTGGTCTCCAGGCGTCTCCTGACTGGTGAACTGGTTGTAGAAGTGCAGCTGACGGCATCGGCTGTGGTTCAGTGGTTGACTCAGACTCCGCCCCCTCCATCCTCGACAGCCGCCTGCTCCGGCCTCGGATCCAGGGATTCCTCCTCCTCCTGCTCCACTTTCGCTCTGTTGCATCATGGGAGCAGCTTCACTACTGCGACTCCAGCTGCTCTGCTTCACGTTAAGAGCCGAGCGTTTTGAATTTACGAGTTCGCTCTGTTTCTGGAGACGCTGAACCGAAGCAGACGAGCTGGACTTGAAAGCCGTCCACGGGTGGTGAAGCAGGGAAATCTTTTCAGAGGCAGCATCTGTAACCATGGTGACGTTGTTGTGTTCTTGAAGTTTCTCTGAGCTGTTTCTGAGCAGATTCAGACTCTTAGACCTGAGAAACACCTGGCAGCAGGGAGGTGAAGTGTTTCCTGTCTGAGTTCAGGTCTGTTCTTCTTCACGACGTCGCCTCAGTTCATTCACAGCTCTGAAGATCAGTTCAGCGTAGTCAGGTTCAGGTCCAGGTCCAGGTCCAGGTCCAGGTCCAGGTCCAGGTTCAGGTCTGGACTTTGACTGTTCAGTTCAGTTTTATTTGTATAGCGTCTTTACAGAGACCCAAATCATGACCCCCGAGCAAATATCATTAACTAAAATTATAATATTAAATCCAATCAATGATAATAGCAGGTAAAAAATCTCCCACAAAGGGAGAAAAAAAAACTTTAAGCCAAACAGAGGCAAGAAAAAACTCCACTTTAAGAGGAAGAAACCTGGACCAGGACCTGGATCATATGGAGGGACCTTCCTGATGAAGACCAGCTGGGTAAAGAAAGAAAAGAGGAGAGAGAGGACAGAGAATGAAATAAAATAAAATAAAAACGAGAGTTTTTTTTTTAAAAACGATAACTAACTGAAACTGTATTATGTGTTTATAAAATGAACTAAAATTAACTATAATAATGCCAAGGACGTCCTTAGTTTTCGTATTTGGAATTTTTTTTCTCATAAACGTTTGAAATCTATTAACTTCGCTCCACCGTACAACAACAACCGCAAAAAAAAAAAAAAAAAAAAACCCAGAGTGATGGCTGCAGCAAAAGTTGGGAGAAAGCAGCACAGTCCTATTTGGGATTTCTTTGACTATGACTGTGTTAACGATAAAAATAAGTGTCTTGTTGTAGAAGCAGGTGATACAATGTGTGGAATACTTCTGAAAGAGAAAAAAACCCACGAATCTGGAAGTCCATTTGAAAAGCTCACACAAGAAGGCTAACCAAGACTAGCTGGATAAGCTAGCCTAAGCTAGCCCCCTGGAAAGAGAAGCTGCAGCTGCAGGCCAGTCAGCGTTGGGAAGGAACGGGAGAAAACAGCAACTATAATAGACTGTTTCCACCAGAGACCAGATAGCTGCTGGTCAGTAAATACGCAGGAACACCACAAGAGGGAAGATGCATTGATAAATATGTTTATTGAGACCAGAATGTAAACACGACTATGTGATTCGATAGCCTTCAAAAAGTTCAGTGCTTCACTCCAACCAAAATTACAACCCTAATTTACAAAATAAAACTAAAACTAACACTGAAACTAATAAAAACTAAACTAAAACTAAGTATTTCAAAACAAAAACGAATAAAAACTAGCAAAACTGCTCTAAAAATGAATTAAAACTAACTGAATTTGAAAAACTAAACTAAAACTAATGGAAAATCCTTGGCTCTAATTAAGAGCAACGCAGCCACCGCCAGTCTTCCATGACTCGTCTTCCCACCACAGCCGTCTCTGAGCTCACCTGCAACTCACCTGCAGCTCCGGTGCTGCTTCATGAGCAGCTCGTCTCCAGTCTGACCTGGAGTCAGTTTCAGGAACAGTGATGTTTGTTTCCACATGTGATTCTGAAAGTCCTGTTTCAGCAACACTTCCTCTGCTGGTTTTCCACAATAAAAGCCTCCCTGAGGGTCAAAGGTCACGACGCCTCCGTTCTGCTTTTATTCGAAACAAACGTGTCGAAGATCAGAAACTGAAGCTACAAACGAGGAGAAAGAGATGAAGAGCACGGAGGACAAAAGAAGAAATATGAAAGAAGATGATTAATGAATATTTAAAAAGGAGAAAAACTACTAGTCTGACAAATGTTAAAAACAGGAAGAAAAAAGATGAAAAGAATAAATGTGTAAAGGAGGAATAATATACAAAATACCCAAAAATATTAAAACAAACCAGTTTAAAACAAGAAAATGAAATTTACAAAAAAAACACTGAACCTAAATAAATGAAGAAAAAAATTAAATAAACCATAAAAATAAATAAAATAGGAGGAAGTGCTCCATTCACAGAATTAGGAAGAAAAAATATCTAAATGAATAAAAAAATGAAATGATGTGAAACATTTTAACCAAAGAACAAAAATGAAAAAAGGAAAAAGAAATTAGAGGTTTAAAAAAGAAACAAAATGAAGAAACAAAGCGAAATGTACAAAATATATAAAAATTACAGGAAAAAAACTAGAAAAGAGAAAACGGCAAGAAAAACTACTGGAGACAATAAAGTTTAAAATAAATAAAAAAAAAAAAAACAACCGTCAGTTTAAAATAAATGAACAAGTGTTAAAAAATGACAAAACCTACAGAAAAGAGATCCAAGTAAAAAAAAACTAAAGAAGCATGTTTGTTCAAAGGAGAAAAATTAAATGAAAAGGCTAAAAACATTTCAATAAAAACAGGAATAAAATATAAATAAAACAGGTTTTTATAACTTTCTACTTCCTGTAAAGATGCTGAAACAGTCACATCGTAAAATAACCGATGACCCGCTGCAGCCTCCCCACAGCTGGACCTAGACTGGACCAGACCAGACTGGACCCAGACCTGACTTAGACTGGACCTGACTCAGACTGGACCTGACTGGACCTGACTCAGACCGGACCAGACTGGACCTGACTCAGACCGGACCAGACTGGACCTGACTCAGACTGGACCCAGACCGGACTGGACCGGACCAGACAGAAAGGACCGGACCAGACCGGACCAGACAGAAAGGACTGGACCCATCTGGTCTCGCAGAGGCCCTGGAAGCGTCCAGCTGGTCCTTGTTACTGAGTTCAGACTCCCAGAGATTCAGGAAGGTTCTGATGTGGTTCAGCTGGTAGAGGTCAGGTCGTCTCCTCAGGTCGTCTCCTCGGGTCGTCTCCTCGTCTCCCATCGTTTTTTCCACAACCATGTTTTTTTTCTTTATTCTTGTGGAATTACAACATTGTTTTTCTTCGTAAAGTTTACATCTTTTTCCGGTAGAACTACGTCTGGACTTTTCTTTCTCCTGATGATTTTCTCATTTTGGTCATTGGTGCATTTCAGTAACTTTAGTTCCCTCTGAATTAAAACTTTTCCTCCTTCGTAGGTTTTTGAGTTATGAATCAACTTTTTCTTTTGCAATTAAAAGGTTTTTTTTTCCCTGTAATTACATTTATTCATTTATAGAATTACAACTTTCTATTCCTCTGTAGATTTAAATTTCTTCCATAAAATTACGACTCAACTGTTTTTGTTCATAAAATTACTACTTTTTTCTCATAGAGTTACGAACATTTCACCCGTAGGACTTTTCCTCCCTCATAGACATCATGACTTCCTTTTCTTTCATTTCTACAACAACTTTTTTTCTTTAGTAAAATTATAAATTTTGTCCTTATTTCCTGCAAAATTATGACCGTTGTTCCTCCGTAGTTTCACGCGTTTTTTTCCTCTGTAGTTTAGAGCAACATGTTCTTATCACCAGTTCAGTATTTTTGTCCCTCAGGAGGATCTGAGACCAGTTCTGAGGTTTTAGACCTCAACATGTTTTCTTCTGAAATTAATTCAAACTTTAGGAGAATAATTTTATTTATTTTTCCCCCTAAAGAGACCTAAAACATGTAAAGGTGACGTTCTGGATGAGTTTTATCAGACCCAACATGTAAATCAGTTTGAGCTTCAGGTTCTTGATCAGCTGGTTGGTCTTCAGGAGGTTCAGGAGTCTTTCTCCTCCTCGTCCTCCCCCTCAGGTTTTGTCCATCCTCCTCCTCCCCCCTCAGGTCTTGTCCTCCTCGTCCTCCGCCCTCAGGTCTTGTCCTCCTCCACCGTCCAGCTGACGGACGGAGAACGTCGTCTCAGCTGAGTCTTTGACGTGGAAGCGAGTCGTGTACGAGTGTTTTCATGCGTAACGGATGAGAAGTCGTCTGAGTCGCTGCGTCTCTGACCGTTGACGGACGCCGGCGCCCAGAAACGGAGCGTGCGGCATCATCTGGTTACTCTCCAGCGTTGTCTCCTCCTCAGTAGGTGTTGCTGAGGAGTCACAGACGTTATGTAAAGACTCCACGTGGCTCCCGAGTCAGTTTAAATACATTTTCTTCTGCTTACAGATGCTTGATGGGATTAAACGGCTTTAACTGCGCAGGTCACATGTAAGAGCGGAATTAAAGTCACGCTGAAGGAAAAGAAATCAGTTGTTCCGCTGAATTTAGACACAAATGCTGCAGATTATTTGGACCGTGGAGGTTTGTGATTGGTTAGAAGAACGTGAAGGAACCAGGATGAGTCACAGCGCTCGTTGTTTCCATCATCAGACCTGCAGGGATCCGTCAGATTTATTCAGTCATCTGAGCTGTTGGAGTACGGCAAACCCAAACTGACAAATTCACTTTTTTTTTTTTTTATTTCTGTTCAACTTATAAAAGACAACCTATTTATGATATAATATTAATACAGTAACACTAGTTTAATTACTCTGGTATTTTTTATATAAGCAGACAAAAAGAGTCATCTTTTTTCTTTCAACAGAGCGTTTTTTTTTCTATAAAAGCAAGATTTCCTCATAAAATTGAGACTCAGTCAAAAACCGTCATTCATCAACAGCTGATAGGACCACAGGGGTTGCCATGGAAACCCTTGACAAATGATACTTAATACTTTCATGTAGAGAAAAGAGGCCTCAGGTTAACCTTCAACGTCTCTGGACCCACGGAGAAACATGGATCATACTGAGGAGAACCAGGAGGCTCTGGATGAGGAGCACCTCAGGGCTCTGGTTGAGGACCACCTCAGGGCTCTGGATGAGGACCACCTCAGGGCTCTGGGTGAGGACCACCTCAGGGCTCTGGGTGAGGACCACCTCAGGGCTCTGGGTGAGGAGCACCTCAGGGCTCTGGTTGAGGAGCACCTCAGGGCTCCGGGTGAGGATCACCTCAGGGCTCTGGGTGAGGACCACCTCAGGGCTCTGGGTGAGGACCACGTCAGGGTTCTGGATGAGGAGCACCTCAGGGCTCTGGATGAGGAGCACCTCAGGGCTCTGGGTGAGGAGCTCTGCTTCTTGAACTCCCACCCAGTTAACACTGATATTGATGATTTCTGTTCCCAGGTAAGATCCCAGATGTTTTTTGAAGAAATTTGCTCTCAAAGAGGGAAAGGATCATCCAGACTTTTAACAGCAGCAAATCCATGAGTTTTCTAACAGGATTATTGTAAAGACCACATTCTGAGGAGAGGAGGCTGAAGAAGACAAGGGTGGGGAAGAAGAAGCTGAGGAAGATGAGGGTACAGCTGCTGGACCAGCAACACCTCCATTAATTAGCCTTTTGAAGGAAGAATGGAGCCAGAAGTTGAGGTTGACCATTTGCTTCTGTCAATGTTGTTGATGTTCTGCTTCTGAAACTCTGAAATAAATGAGGCCTCCAACATTAAATTTAGGAATAAAACTTGTTTTCAGTGAACTTTAAAAACTTTCCTTCAGTCATGTGAGCAGAAAAAACCTTCTTTCTGCTGCAGTGGAGTTTCTTGACGATCTCAGAGGCTTCTGAGCTCCAGGCCTCTGCTGCTTTTGTGTTAACTGGGCTCCTCTTTAATCTTTTATTTATCTCTGAACTAAAGAGGTCGTCCTGATTAAATACTGAGCGCCGCACTTTGAGGAGTTTGTAGCTCCCTGAAAAAGGAAAAAAGAGGAGGAATCGGGAGCGATGGAAGATGAAAGAAGAGGATTGTTATTATCGTGGGATTGTCATATCGTATCGTCGTATCATGGGATTGTCATATCGCTGGATTGTCGTATCGTGGGATTGTGGTATCGTGGGATCATCGTATCATGGGATCGTCATATCGTATCGTGGGATCGTTGTATCATTGGATTGTGGTATCGTGGGATAGTCGTATTGTATCGTGGGATCGTCGTATCGTATTGTGGGATCGTCATATCGTTGGATTGTCGTATCGTCGTATTGTGGGACTGTAAGATTGTCGTATTGTGAGATCTTCATATCGCATCGCAGGATCGTCGTATCGTATCGTGGGATCGTCGTACCATCGTACCATCATATCATATCACGGGATTGTTGTATCGTATTGTGGGATCGTGGGATCGTCGTATCGTGGGATCATCGTTTTGTATCGTGGGATTGTGGGATCATCGCATCGTATCGTGGGACCGTTGTATCGTCGTATCGTGGGATCGTTGTATCATTTGGTATCGTGGGTTCATTGTATCGTGGGACCGTTGTATCGCTGTATCGTGGGATCGTCGTATCGTATTGTGGGATTGTCGTATCTTGGGATCGTCGTACCGTATCATAGGATTGTCGTATCGTTGGATTGTGGGATCATGGAAGCATCGTATCGTTGTATCGTATTGTGGGATTGTCATATCTTGGGATCATCATATCGTATTGTGGGATCGTGGGATCGTCGTATCGTGGAATTGTCGTATTGTTGTATCGTTGGATTGTTGTATCGTGGGATTGTCATATCGTCGTATTGTATTGTGGGATCGTTGTATTGTGGAATCATGGGAGCATCGTATCGTTGTATCGTATCGTGGGATCGTCAGGTCTCGTCAGGTCTCGTCAGGTCTCGTCAGGTCTCGTCAGGTGTCATCACTTCCAGACGAACTCTGATCTGCCGTTTTGGACCTGTGAGGTGAAAAGGAACAATTAGCATCAGTAATGAAAGCGCTGCTAATTAATTCAGCGGTATCTCCATCGTCCATGTAGCCGACTCAGCGGCGGCTCTGGAGCTGCTGAATCAGCTTCTCCTCGACGCCTCTGATTGGCTCTGAGGGTTTTGTTGAAGGTGTAATCATGGCCACAGGTGCCTCGTGTGAATGATGTTGATGGTTCCAGTGCTGCTAATTATTAGCGTCCAGCGTGATCTTTGGACCGCCGGAGGACTGAAGGACCTCCTGCTGAGGAGCCGTTAGCGTCACGGTCGACCTGCATCTTTGTTGCTCTGCCTCCTTCCAGACGAGCTGCTCTGGAGCAGAGACCCGTCAGTCTTCTGGAAGACTTACTGTTTTATTTCAGACACGAGGTGGCTACCTGTGAGCAGGTGTGTCTGTAGATCAGAAACCAACTTCACGTCTGGTGACCTCACCGTCAACCAGCAGAGCACTTTGACAGCTTGTGTATCTGATAGTTTCATCAGTTTGTTTCTGAGTGTGAGCTGAGTTTCTGGATTAATCCGTCACGGTTCGTCTCGACGGCGAGGACGCGGCGCTTCGTCCCAACTTCGAGGACGCGGCGCTTCGTCCCGACGGCGAGGACGCGGCGCCTCTGAACATCTGTTCTGATTCATTTTCTATTTAATTAAACTGAAATAATTAAAATAAAATTAATTTAATTTTTTTCTATAAAGTAAATAATGAATTTAAACTAGTTTTAGTTTTTAAGAGGTAATGCGTTTAAAGCTGCAGAAAAGTTTTCTCTAATTCTGTTTTCAGTTAAATAAAAAGTTTTAATCCTTCAGTCAGTAAATTTTATTTCAGGATTACTTTTTTTTAAGGAACTTGAAAAGTTAATGTGAAAGATCGTTCTTATAATTTTATGTATATTTAAATGCGTAAAATAATAGATTTTGAGCGGTATTCATGAGTTTAAGACGTTAGATTTAATTTTATTTTAATCTGAATAAACCATTAAATAGTCTGTCAAAAAAGTACAAAAAAAAGTACTTGGATTTGTTTTTTTTTTTTGATTAAATGAAAAAATACTTTTATATTTAAGACTATTGATTTTAAAAAAAAAAATGAGCATTAAATTTCAAGTTAGTTTAGTTTCATGTGGACGTTTTCCTGACCTGTATATATAATATAAATTATCTAATTTAATAATATTAAATCCTATAATTTAGGGGTGCACGATAACTATCGGGCCGATAACAGGAAATTATGACATCATCCCGATAAGTCCGATATCACGAATAGCCCCGATAACATATATATTAGGGCTGTCAAAGTTAACACGTGATTAACGCAAAATAATTTTAACGCAACTAATTTTTTTAACGCGGATTAACGTGAGCCTTAGCCTGGCCGTTGATGTACAATAGTAGAGAGGAGAGTAGGTTTATTGAGCCTCGGGCCCCTCCGTAGTTGTAGTCCTGTAGTCCTCCGTAGTCCTGTCAAAACAGGAAGCCATGCACTGACGTCGACGGCCTTGCCGCAGACAGACAGACGTAAACATACCTCCGTTAGCAGTAATTGGGATAAAAATGGATACAAAAGATACTATTTTGAATGGTAAGTTTAGCTTCAAAACCTTGCCTGATGGCTAACTACACAAGATAAATGTTGTTTGTGTTTGCTGTCGATGTGAATTTAGTTACCACCGGAGTCCGACTACTGAAATATCACTTGTCGGCTAATCAGAGCGCTGATGGAGAGACACCCCCCCCCCGCGTTTGAAGCAAACCACGAAAATATTTTGTATGAAGAACATAAGAGAAAATATTGAGTCTATATATATATATATAAAATATATAATGGATTTTGGATTGTAGCAATAAATAAACATGCATTTGTTTTGCATAAGGCAAGCATTTGTGTACTCTCATATTAGGCAAGGCAACTAAACAGAACTGTTTTCAGTCTGGATCTGAACATTGTCAGAGTTCAGGTCTGTCTAACATCTTCTGGAAGACTGGTCCAGATTTTAGGAGCATAAAACTGAAATGCAGCTTCACCTTGTTTAGTCCTGACTCTGAACACCAGCAGGAGACCACTACCTGAGGTTCTCAGAGTCCAGGTTGGTTCATATGGTTCTAACATGTCAGAGATGGACTTTGGGGCCATGAAGAGACTTGAACACAAGTAGAGCTGTTTTTAAAGTCTATTCTCTGAGTGACAGGAAGCCAGAGACCTCAGGACTGGACTAATATGGTCGTATTTCCTGGTTCTAGTCAGAACTCGTATTAATACGAGTAATACAACTTGAAAAAGATCTGTATAAGGTAGATTTAGAACAGATAAAAATATGCGATTAATTTGCGATTAATCATGATTAACTATTGACAGTCATGCGATTAATCTGATTAATTATTTTGAGAAATTGACAGCCCTAATATATATTTTTGTCAACACAGCAGTACCTCGCTCCCTCTGAGCCTTGAATGACCGGCAGTGAATGTTATATTCAAGTAACGTCGGCATAATCAGAAAAATGATTACTCAATCAGGAAAATCAAGAATACTCCCTCAAAACAATTCGTTAACTCGGTCATAATTTTAGTAGTTGCTAACTTGAATCAATATATGCAGTATTTTACCACATGTTACGCATAAAATAGAAAAGGCTGAAACAACGACTAGCAAACGAGGGAACGGAGGAATTTACGTTACACCTTGAATGCAGCCTGCAGCACAGCGTACTGATCACAACAAACATGGCGGCGTGTAGCTTCGTTTAAGTTTCAGAAGAAGATAGTTTGGTGGTTATTTGTGATGAATCCTCCGAGTGAATTCTACGAGGAGGGAAGCACAAGCTTTAATACGTAAAACCCGATCAGCCACCTACAACATAACAATTGCTTCCATGGAGTTTTGAAATCGCGTTAATGCGAGCTAACGGAAGCTAATGCTAACGTGCGCAAGCCAGCAGCAGTCTCCCCTCCCCATCTAAAGCTTCCATGAGATTCAAAAATAAAAACTACTGAACCTCATTTACTTTAATTAAAGGTATTAATTTAAATGGAACCACAAGCCAAAATCCTTTAAATGTTAATCTTTTTCAGTTAGTAATTTTGATGCATGTATTTCCATCAGTTCAAGGAGCCTTTATTTTTATATCAGTCAGTAATGAACCTTATTTAAGTTAATGTGAGCTATCAAATAGGTTTGTTTGATAGCTTTATGAAAATGTTTGAGAGGCTTGACAATAGTTTTTCATTGGAAAAAATAAATATCTGTTCATTTAAAGAGTCCAAACTATTTTTTATTTTGTTCATAGTATTGATGTAATGATCTTAGATATATGTGTGTGTTATCAGCATTGGCCTTTAGGAGCTGAAAGTTATCGGTATCGGTTTTAAAACAGTTATTGTGCATCACTAGTTTAATTTAAAGCTCCAGCAGGAAACTGAGACGTCAGAAACATGAAACCAGTTTGGACAGAGAGACGACTGTTGGTCTCTGCAGGACAAACACAGGAATGTTTTTGTCTTTCAGCAGCAGCTGGTTCCTTCTCAGCTTTTCTCTGTGTGTGTGTGTTTGTGTGTGTCAGAGCTCTTTGGGAGGAAACAATAGACTCAACCAGCGACTCAAACATCAGCAGAAAGAGGTCAGTCATGGAGAAAAACCCTTTAGAGCTGTTCTGATTGGTCGTTGTTGTTCAGACGCTTTCAGAGCTTCACCTGATTCTCAGAGCTCAACCTGGTTCTCAGAGCTTCACCTGGCTCTCAGAGCTTCACCTGGTTCTCAGAGCTCCACCTGGTTCTCAGAGCTTCACCTGGTTCCCAGAACTTCACCTGGTTCTCAGATCTTCACCTGGTTCTCAGAGCTTCACCTGGTTCTCAAAAGCAACATCTCATCCCGACGGCGATGAAACAAAACCCAACTTGAAACGTCATGGGCTTTGTGGGCGTGGCCTGTGCTCGTTTCCACGCTCCTTCCAGGACGACGTCCCACAATGCTTTGCTTTTTTATGCATTATTGAGCCTCCCAGTGGTGTGCTTAAGAAAAACAAAAGGGGGGGGGGGGGGGGGGGGCTCTCCAGAAAGAGAAGTAGGACTGTGTGTTCATCAAGGGGCGACTTCAAAAGAGCCTTTGAAAAATTGATCAGGTGGGTTGTAGATCTCAGGCCTCCATCAGGCTGAAAACATCTGCAGAGGCTTCCAGCTGCTCCGGATTCTTTCTGGCTTCCAAACGCTTTATTTGTACAGAAGTTTACAGCTGTTTGAACGCCGGAAAAGAAGCTGCAGAGATGAGAGGGAGGGTAAATGTGTGTTATTGATCCAGTCGGACCAAATAAAACAGAGGAGGGATAAAAGATGATTGAACAGAGAGCAGCTCATCTTCCATCACCAGCGGTCCTGAAGTCACTCAGCTGAGAGATACTGGAAACAAAAATGTTTTTAACCCCAAACCAGTTAGAACTTCTGCTTTTAAAAATGAAATATAAACTGGAATCAGCCATCATTTCATTCCCTCTTCTTCCTCCAGTACTGATCCAGTACTGATCCAGGACCAGAGATGTGAGGAGATGGGAAACATCAGGAGCTACTTTCCTCACTTTTTAATTTAAATGATCAAAGATACAAAGGTGCTGAATTATGGATTAGAAACCAGTGAAGTCCTGGAGTTGACTGGTTTCTGCATTTATTCACCATAAAATTGTATAGCATCTATTACAATACAGACTTCTTCAGGAGCTTTTTAGAGACCCAGATCAGGACCCCTGAGCAAATATTAACTAAATTTATATTATTAAATCTTAATTAAAGTAACAATGGCAACTTTAAAAAAACTCCTTTAGAGGGAGAAAAACCTTTAAGCCAAACTGTCGAGGAAAAACTCCTCTTTAAGAGGAAGAACCTTTGATCAGAACCTAGATCATATGGAGGACCTTCCTGATGAAGACCAGCTGGATTAAGACAGAAAAGAGGAGAGAGACAGGACAGAGACAAATATATTAATAATAATATCTGTTAACTAGAGAACTAATAATTCCATGTTCTGCTGTTCTGACTGGTTCATTGTTAGTTCATGGACTACAGAGATGATTATAAACAGATGTAGGCAGCAACACTGAGGTGGTCAGAGGATCATACTGCAGGTCAGAATGTTAGTTGATACCCAGAGACACCTGTATAGACAGGTGGAGGTCAACGCTGGGATGACGTCTATATAGACGGGTGGAGGTCAACGCTGGGATGACGTCTATATAGACGGGTGGAGGTCAACGCTGGGATGACGTCTATACAGACGGGTGGAGGTCAACGCTGGGATGACGTCTATACAGACGGGTGGAGGTCAACGCTGGGATGACGTCTATATAGACGGGTGGACGTCAACGCTGGGATGACGTCTATATAGACGGGTGGAGGTCAACGCTGGGATGACGTCTATATAGACGGGTGGAGGTCAACGCTGGGATGACGTCTATATAGACGGGTGGAGGTCAACGCTGGTATGACGTCTATATAGACAGGAGGAGGTCGACGCTGGGATGACGTCTATATAGACGGGTGGAGGTCGACGCTGGGATGACGTCTATATAGACGGGTGGAGGTCGACGCTGGGATGACGTCTATATAGACGGGTGAAGGTCGACGCTGGGATGACGTCTATATAGACGGGTGAAGGTCGACGCTGGGATGACGTCTATATAGACGGGTGGAGGTCAACGCTGGGATGACGTCTATATAGACGGGTGGAGGTCAACGCTTGGATGACGTCTATATAGACGAGTGGACGTCAACGCTGGGATGACGTCTATATAGACGGGTCGACGTCAACGCTGGGATGACATCTATATAGACGGGTGGACGTCAACGCTGGGATGACATCTATATAGACCGGTGGAGCTCTGAGTGAAGAACAGCTAAAAAACACCAGAACCAGAACCAGATACCTGCCTGGACTGGTCTGAGACGATAATAATGACTAATAACTACAACAGTCTCCATTTATCCTGAACTATCAGCTCTGTCTAAAAGAGACGATTGGACTTTAATTGTTGAAGAGGCGAAGTCTTTCCTGGTTCTGGTTCTGGTTCCATCAGAGAGGAGCTGACACCTGAAGGTTCTGGCTTCATTCTGCAGTTGAGTTTCAGCCGTGAACAGGTGGATCTAGGACGTCCTGCAGACGCTGAAGGGTTTTACCTGTGAGGAGAATTAAGGCTCCAGTTGGTTCTGGTTCTGATCCTGATCCATTTCTAGACCATCTGATGCTCTGAAGGCTGACGGCCACGTCTGTCTCTGAGTCGTCTTTGTTGGGACAAACTCCTGATAAAGTTTTGTACTTCCTGAAAGGTGCGTCAGCCCTCCCTCCTGGTCCTGGGTCAGATGGACGGGTATCTGGGCGTCTCCGGGATCGTGGCCCCATTAAGCCACGATGAGCTGTCAGGTTTACGCCTCCGTGCGTCTAATCCTCCGTCCCTCTCAGATCTGATCTCATCCTCAGATCTGCAGAGCCACTGGAGGCGTCGCTGCGTTAACGCTGATAACGCTGATAACGCCGTTTCCTGTTTGAGGGGAGTCTAAGCTCTGAAAATCCCTTTAATCAAAGCAGCAGATTCAGAGGTGAAGTTTAACCTCCTCCTGGACTCCTAACAGCTGCTCTTTATTTCTGTTTCCTTCTGGAGACATTTCTACAATCAGGGACGAATCAGTTACCGTGGCGCCAGAGGTTCACAGCTGTGCAACAGGTTTGATCAAAGACCTCCAGGGTTTATTCTTTATTCTTTAACATCGGGATTGATTGGTGGTGTGTTTTGATTTGTGGTTTTGAATTCAATTCAATTCAATTCAATTTTATTTGTATAGCGTCTGTTACAATGACAATTGTCTCTAGGCGCTTTACAGAGACCCAGAGCATGACCCCCGAGCAAATATCATTAACTAAGATTATAATATTAAATCCAATCAGTGATAATGGCAGGTAAAAAACTCCCACGTAGGGAGAAAAAAAACCTTAATGCCAAACAATGGCAAGGAAAAACTCCACTTTAAGAGGAAGAAACCTTGAGCAGGACCTGGCTCATATGGGGGGACCCTCCTGCCGAAGGCCAGCCGGGTAGAGAAAGAAAAGAGGGGAGACAGGACAGAGAGAGGATGGAGGACGGAGAGAAGATGGAGGACAGAAAGAGGAGAGCACACAAATGACTAAATACAATGGCCATATAAACATAAACAGATGGAGGTAGCAGCACTGGGATGAGATGGCCAGAGGACCAGGTCGCCGATCACCACGTCAGTCGGCACACAAACACAAGTGGAGGTGAACCCCGGGATGGACAGAGGATGGAACTGCAAGTCAGCATGAAACCCAGGACACTCTGGCCTGCAAATACACAGAAAGAAAAAGGAGGCAAAACCAGCACAACAAACCAGAGGAAAGCAAAGAATATGGGGCACAGTTTCAGTAACAAGGTGCTCCCAAATAATTATGAGCTGGAGGAGGAGGAAGGGAGGAGGAAAGGGAAGACAAAGGAGAAAAGCAGTGGAGACACCACTCAGCAGATCATGTTGGTGTCCCCCTGTAGCGTAGGCCTATAGCAGCATAGCTATGACGAAGCTGTGATTAAGACGAGCTACTCTAGTCTGAGCTACTACAACTATAGTTATAACTATTAGCCCCTACACACTATAGATTAGACTAATTGTAGGCTTTACTAAACAGAAATGTTTTCAATTTAGTTTTAAAAGTGGAGGTGGTGTCAGCCTCCTTAACCCAAAATGGTAGCTGGTTCCATAAAAAAGGTGCCTGGTAGCAGAAGGCCCGTCCTCCAAATCTACTTTTAGATATTCTAGGAACGACGAGTAACCCTGCACTCTGAGAGCGGAGAGCTCTATTAGGAGCATAACATGCTATCAAGTCTTGTAAATAGCATGGAGCTAGGCCATTAAGGGCTTTATATGCAAGAAGCAGAATGTGGACATTATCGTCCTGGAGGGTCCCTGGTCCTTCAGATGAACCTAACCATCTGGAGCAGAGCCACGCCCACACCTGCAGCCTGTACCTGCAGCAGAGCCACGCCCACACCTGCAGCCTGTACCTGCAGCAGAGCCATGCCCACATCTGCAACTGCACCTGCAGCAGAGCCACGCCCACACCCGCACCTGTAGCAGAGCCACGCCCACACCCGCACCTGTAGCAGAGCCACGCCCACACCTGCACCTGCAGCAGAGCCACGCCCACACCTGTAGCAGAGCCACGCCCACACCTGCAGCTGCACGTGCAGCAGAGCCACGCCCACACCTGCAGCTGAGCCACGCCCACCACCACAGAAATCCAAACTAAAGTAAAATTTCTCCGTATATCAGTTTTTAGCTGTAAAATTAGATTTAAAAATTCAACTCAAATGAATTTATAAACAGCAGATTTTAAACTTTTAAATGTAGCTATTGAACCTAAATAAATTTTTAACCAGATGATTAAATGGACCTTTAACTGTGGCTTTTATTCAAAAAATGAAAGGAATTTCTTAAACTTGGTTTAATTTATTTATTACACCGATAATCTAAAGAATTTATTATAATTGCAATTCTTGATGATCATTTTAAACTAGGGCTGTCAGTCGATTATATTTTTTAATCACGATTAATTGAAAGATTTTCATAGTTAAACCGTGATTAAAGGAGCCGTTTGTAAGATTATGGCCAAAACTGGTACTGCAGTCACTTTCAAATTACTGTTGAGCGGCGTGTACCCTCCCCCTCCTCCCCTAACAAGAGGTTGCCAGGTCGGCTGCAGAATGCAGCAGGAACGTAGGCTGCCATGGCAAGCGACGAGTCCTACACAGTAAGTTTATTTTCTGTTAATTATATATAATGCTTTATGAAAGATCTTTTATTTCTTTGATCTTTCGTAACTAGAGGAAATATTTTCCCGTTGAGGCGTTTCGTAACCTGAAAGTTTCGTATGTAGAGGCGTTTGTAAGTAGAGGTACCACTGTTACCTTGTCCAAGTAAATTAGCGTTAGCCAAACATTTAGCTATGAATCTTACCTGTCCAGGAGAAAATCAGCAACGTTGGCGTCTGTCTTCAAATTCTTCTCCGCTTTCAGCCGTCTCCATCTATCAAAAGCATCTCCTATACAAATCCTTGTTTTATTTCGGACCTTGTCACGACGTAACTCGGATTCATAACGAGGTCTTTTAGGTTTTGGAAAGCTAGACATTTTTTCATCCAACACGTTCGTAGCGGCTGCTGCGATAATTAGAGCCGAGCTGGCAACCCGGATGTAGAAACACTACTGACTTAGTGTTTGGGAGATAGGTGGAGGGTGGCGCTTCAGGCCAAAACAAAAAATGACAACATCAACATCAGTTGAGGGCTGCAACTCCTCTTTTTAAATGGGAATATCCTGGCTTGAGTGCTGTTGTCAGTGACATAAGTATTTGAAATGAACATGATTTTTAAATGTCTGTTGACATATCGGGGTCATTTTATGATTCGTTTTATTAGATCTCTTACATACGGCTCCTTTAATCTCCTTTTTTAATCTTCTGTTTATCCATCCAGCATCTATACCTATACAGGGTCACGGGGATCTGCTTTATTTTATTTTAAGCCTTTATTTTGAAAACAGGAAGTCCACCAATGCTGCCGTACTCTCTGGGGTCTTAATTCATCAGCTTCTTAGTGTATTTTATCAGGTTGCTGCTTGACTGCAGTAATTTGCTGACGGTCCCTAAACTCCACGGCAGCAGCAGGTTCCTGAGAGTTTTAGCCACACCCACTGAGAGTTTTAACCACACCCACTGAGAGTTTTAGCTACGCCCACTGAGCTTGGAGGGTTGATGACACTGGTGAAATCTGATATCTAGTAAATGATACCAGCCTGGATGAAAGTGGTGTCATTTTCATGACGCTTTAAATTTTTTTGTGTCTAATTTAAGTAACTTTATTTGAACTGCACGATGAGAACTGACGTCAAGTTGGTCCTAAACGGGCCAACTGGACCGAGCAGGTCCAGGTCTCAGAGCTGGGACCTCCAGCTGTCTTCTGTTGTCCAGGAAGTGACTCCAGCTGCTGGATCAGAGGAAAAACCTCAGGTCTTCAGGGTCTCTGAGTGTTGGGAGACCAGATAGAAACGGACCAGAGGTTCTGGATCACCTGTCTGGTCTTGGTCGTAGTGGTCTGATGGTCCTCAGTAACGGTCTCTGACCCTCAAACCTTCTAGCAGCAGGTTATTTTGACTTCCAGCCTAAAGAAAAGGTTTCTGCATCATTAGTTCTTGGACAGGTCTCTTCCTGTAAAAGCTCGTCTTTTTGCTCGAGATCTGAGAGAACAACCGGACCTTCTAACATCTGTGAAGGGTCAGTTTGGGTTTTAGTCTTTGAAGATGAAGCCAAAGAAGAGAAGATGGACCTTAAATCAGACGCTCATCTCTGGTTGTTTCCAGCTGTTCAGGTGAACAGGTGTCTTTCATCCTCTGATATCAGAGCAGCAGTGAAGGAGGAGGATCGGTGAGTCACAGCTCCTAAAAATATCTGCCGTCTTCCTGCCGGCTGCTACGAGTCTGAGTCACAGCTGCAGGTGGTTCCTGCAGCCGGGCTGAGGAGGTCTGATTGGGCTGGCAGAGGCCCCTGACGGGTCAGCGATGGGCCACAGACGGGCCACAGACACCCATGTGGGTCAGGGACGGGCCACCGACGCTCCTGCGGGTCAGGGATGGGCCACCGACGGGCCACAGATGCCCATGTGGGTCAGGGACAGGCCACTGATACCCCTATGGGTCAGGGACAGGCCACTGATACCCCTGTGGGTCAGGGACGGGCCACCGACGCTCCTGTGGGTCAGGGACGGGCCACCGATGGGCCATCGACACCCTTGTGGGTCAGGGACGGGCCACCAATGCTCCTAGGGATCAGGGACGGGCCACCGATGGGCCAACGATGCCCCTGCGGGTCAGGGACGGGCCACCGATGGGCCAACGATGCCCCTGCGGGTCAGGGATGGGCCACCGACAGGCCACAGATGCCCATGTGGGTCAGGGACGGGCCACCAATGCTCCTAGGGGTCAGGGACGGGCCACAGATGCCCATGTGGGTCAGGGACGGGCCACTGGTGCTCCTGTGGGTCAGGGATGTGCCACTTGGAGACTGACGACGTCTCTAGTGGAAGTAAACAGATAATTGATCTTATTCTGTTGCTGAACGCAGTAACAGTGATGGATGAAACTCCTGATCTAATCTCAGTCCCATTGCTCTGAGTTGTTCCAGATGTTTGCAGCAGTTTTCTCCGTTCTTTCGTCTGATATTTTCTGATGTCGTTCAGTCGCAGCCTCGTCAGCTTTTAAAGTGTGTGACTGTAAATAAAAGCTGCTGCTGGAGGGACGTGATGATGCAAACAAGCAGCGATGTGACAGTTTACTACCGTGGAGCGGCTGATGATGGAGATGAGAGCTGAAGGGGGAACTCCAGGTCTCTCTCTCTCTCTCTCTCTCTCTCCCTCTCCCCCCCCCCCCCCCTCTCTCTCTCCACCTCTCTCTTTCTCTCTCTCCCCCCCCCCCCTCTCTCTCTCTCTCTCTCTGTCTCTCTCTCTGTCAGGCTGCTGTTTACCCGCTCACCCAGGCGGGCCACGTCTCCTCCGGGTTGAAGGGTTCTGGGCTTGGCGGGCCTTCAGAGGGGCAGTAACGTCTCTGTTGAAATGTTGCCTGGTAACTAAATCAGAGAGGAAACGGTCGACTGAACAGCTGTGATGTAAGAAGAGAGAAAAAAGCATCAGCAAGACGTTTGTGAGCGTTCAAGGCCTCAGAAACGGTTCTGAATGGAGTCGTGTTGCTGCTGAGATCTTTGAAGGCTTCTGAGGTCAAGACACCTCCACTAACATTCCTCTGAAGGAGGTGTTAGAAGGTCCAAACAGGTTTGTTCTGGGGACCCTGGAGGCAGGATCAACGGTTAGATTTCCTCCTGGCCTTGAACGCATCGTATGAACCATCAGGTTTTAGCTGCACATCTTTTTCCATTTCCAGTAACTCTGAGGCCAATTGTTGATGGTTCTGATGGTTCTTGTTGATGGTTGTTGATGGTTCTGATAGTTCTTGTTGATGGTTGTTGATGGTTCTGATGGTTCTTGTTAATGGTTCTGATGGTTCTTGTTGATGGTTGTTCATGGTTCTGATGGTTCTTGTTGATGGTTCTGATGGTTCTTTTTGATGGTTGTTCATGGTTCTGATGGTTTTTGTTGATGGTTGTGATGGTTCTGATGGTTGTTGATGGTTCTGATGGTTCTGATGGTTCTGTTGTCACCATGACCTGGTCCTCACCTGCTCCTGGAACGGTTGGAGCTGATCTGGAACCAGTTTTCCTGCAGCTGGTGAGAACAGAAGGAACCAGGTCCAAATTGGTTTTGAACCAGAACTAGAACCACTTTGGTAGAAAATGGGATCAGGATCCAGACTGTAGACCTGAAGAGAGCTGGGATCAGTTCCAGCAGATACTTGTGAGTCTAAACAGGAATAAGAAGGGTTATCTGATGGATAGATGGATGGATGGATGGAAGATAGATGGATAGATGGATAGATAGATAGATGGATAGATGGATAGATGGATGGATGGGTGGAAGGAATAATTGAGCAGCTACAAACCTCAGACGTCTGTTTCCATGGAGACAGTAAAGCATCTCATAGACCCCCCACAGCCCTCCCTCCTTCTGCTTTGATTCGTTCATGTTGATTAATTAGATTTTTGCTGTTTTACTGACCGGACTCTTCCTCACCCACCCCCCCCCCCCCCCCCCCCCCCGCTGCTCTTCAGTCGTCACGGTGACCTTGAGGAGCAGAAACAAATTAAAGTCTCATTAAACATGTGACGCTCTTCGGCCGACAGCCGGAACGAGGACGCCCGTTAGCCATTTCAGCTAGTCGACGTTAACGCTACAGCTTCGTAACAGTCGCCAGGATGGACGCGCTGATGCTGAACGCTCCGACAGACCCAGCTCTGACGAGTTTACAGCTCTGACCGTTTAAGCAGTCAGCTGTTGGTGTTAAAACATCCTCCTGGTGAAAACAGCAGGGATCAATAATCTGATCAATAATCAACAGGAGCACCAGTTGATTTTAGTTTCACCGGAGGTTCAAGAGCATCGAGAAGATCAGAAGATCAGGTTTACTGCTGCAAGCAGCTGTTTCTGGAACAATCTGGAACAATCTGGAACAATCTGGATCAATCTGGAACAATCTGGAATAATCTTGAACAATCTGGAGCAATCTGGAATAATCTGGAGCAATCTGGAATAATCTGGAGCAATCTGGAACAATCTGGAACAATCTGGAATAATCTGGAGCAATCTGGAACAATCTGGAATAATCTGGAGTAGGGCTGAACGATTTTGGAAAATAATCTAATTGCGATTTTTTTTCCTCAATATTGCGATTGCGATTTAATATGCGATTATTTTTAATTTATTTATTTTTTTCTTCTCATGTATTTTTCAAACACTGTCATAATAAACAATATCAGATTTATTTAAAGTGCTGATTACAACAATAAAGCAAACAAATCTGTGGCTTTACCTCTTCAACATCTAACTTTTCACGTTTCATGAAACATGTGTAACATTTATGTAAACATGTGGACTGCACTTCTTAAACACTGTCTGAGATTGACAGGACAGTGTATAAATAAGTAAATAAAATATACAGATATAGAAAAAATAAAGCTTACTGATCTCCAGTCAGTAACATCACACAAGAAAATAAAGAACAAATATCTGCTCTAACCAATTGGACATTTTCAAAAAAAAACTTTTTGAACAGTAATAGAAATATTATATTTACTCAGTAACAGCAGCACACAACATACATAAGTGCAAAATGAGTATGGCACTGTTAGCCAGAAAGATTCTTCTGTATAGATCTCAGGAGTTCACAGATTTTTTGCAAGGAAAAAGGGGGTGGGGGGGATGGAGAGGAGCTCGAGTTGTCTCGCGCGGCGGGCGGGGTGTTTGTGGCTGTGCACTGTGCCCGACAGAGAGAGAGAGAGAAGCGCGGTTCGCGAGGCAGACAGCAGCCAAGTGATGGCTTCAAACCCAGCGGTTTGAGTGCGCGTGAGTCTCTAAATTACCAGAAAAAGTCGCTAGATTTGTCGCTAGTCGCTTTTTACAAATTAAGTCGCTAGGAGGTTCTGGAAAGTCGCTAAGTTGGCAACACTGCTTGCCCTGTCTGCTCTGCTCAGCTCAGCTGGGCTCACTCGCAAGTCACGTGACGTCGCCACATCACGTGACAAGTCATATCGCGGCCTTTGCGGTTAGAAAATCTCGTTTTATGATATCGCGAGATTATCGCAAATGCAATTAATCGTTCAGCCCTAATCTGGAACAATCTGGAACAATCTGTAGCTGCACTTTAATAAAATAACAACATTACAACTCCAGGTTCAAACTATCAAGGTGAGAGGAAGAAGATGCAGTTCCTCTACTGACCAGTGGGGGCTCCACCATCCATCCATCCATCCATCCATCAGCCATCCATCCATCCATCATCCATCCATCCATCCATCCATTTATCCATCATCCATCCAATAATCCATCATCCATCCATCCATCCATCGACTTCTGCTTATCTGCTATTGGGTCTGGTCGGGTCAGGGGGGGAGCAGTTTAAACAGAGAGGCTCATTTAACATCAATCTAAAATCTGGGTTCAAACTGATATAAAACTGATCTAAAACCAGCTGTCACACCAGTCCAGGTTACAGTGTTGAACCGTTCTGAGTCTAGTACCAAACCAGTCTCAATCTGGTCTACAACTGGTCTCAATCTGGTCCACACTCTGGTCTAAAACCGGTACCAATTTGGTCCAAAACCAGTCTCAATTTGGTCTAAATCTAGTCTGAATCTGGTCTATAACCAGTCTCAATCTAGTACCAAACCAGTCTCAATCTGATCCGAAACTGTTCTCACTCTGGTCCAAAACCAGTCTGAATCTGGTTCAAAAGCGATCTTAATCTGGTCTAAAACTGGTCTCACTCTGGTCTAAAACCGGTACCAATCTGGTCTAAAACCAGTCTCAATTTGGTACCAAACCACTCTCAATCTGGTCCAAAACCGGTCTGAATCTGGTCTAAAACCAGTCAGAATCTGGTACCAAACCACTTTGAATCTGTTACCAAACCAGTCCCAATCTGGTACCAAACCACTTTGAATCTGTTACCAAACCAGTCCCAATCTGGTACCATTCAGTTTGAATCTGGTCCAAAACCAGTTTGAATCTGGTCCAAAACCAGTCTCAATCTGGTCTAAAACGTACCTGAAACCCAGACTAGAAAGCTGCTTCATCTGGTTGGACATTAATGAAGGATGAGTCCGTTGCTTCGGCCCGGTCAGGTGGTGTTTGGACCTTCTGGGTCTGGTCAGATGGTGTTTGGACCTTCTCGGTCCGGTCAGGCGGTGTTTGGACCTTCTCTGTCCGGTCAGGTGGTGTTTGAACCTTCTCTGTCCGGTCAGGTGTTGTTTGGACCTTCTTGTTCCGGTCAGGTGGTGGTTGGACCTTCTTGTTCCGGTCAGGTGGTGTTTGAACCTTCTCTGTCCGGTCAGGTGTTGTTTGGACCTTCTTGTTCCGGTCAGGTGGTGTTTGGACCTTCTGGGTCCGGTCAGGTGGTGTTTGGACCTCCTCGGCCTGGTCAGGTGGTGTTTGAACCTTCTCTGTCCGGTCAGGTGGTGTTTGGACCTTCTTGTTCTGGTCAGGTGGTGTTTGGACCTTCTGGGGCCGGTCAGGTGGTGTTTGGACCTCCTCGGCCTGGTCAGGTGGTGTTTGGACCTTCTTGTTCTGGTCTGGTGGTGTTTGGACCTTCTGGTTCCGGTCAGGTGGTGTTTGGACCTCCTCTGCCCGGTCAGATGGTGTTTGGACCTTCTCATCTCTGCCTCCAGTCGGACTCCGGTCCTGCTCGGCCTCGCCGGGACTCATTTATCTCTCCGTTCACACGAAGCCGGCGCTGTCACTGCCCTCTGACATACACGGTGTTTACAGGCAGACCGCCGGGGACACTAGCTGCTGCGTTTGCTGCCGTATGGAAATCTGAGCACTCCGCAGAAAACCAATGAGAGCAGCAGGTTCCCGCTGAATGAAAATGAAGAGGAAGAAGAACAACGGCTGCTCTCTGAGTTTTATTTTAATGGCTGAACTTTTAGCCACCTCTCAGAATGTATTCAAATTAATTTCCTATTATTGCTTTGCTTATCAGAATTAGCAGAGACATAAACAGCGATGCGGGCGACCCGCGGAAAGCAATTAAAAATAAATGGGTTTTGGATGAAAGTGCCCCGAAGAAAGAGATAAATTCAGCTGCTGGTTTAACTTTATATTTCTGCTGCTGTGGGTTTTTGTCGCTGTCCTGCGGCGCCGTCGCCCTAAAACGGCTAAATTAACCCGATTATTCTGAGCCAGCTGAAGAGGATGCCTTCAGGCTCCGTGGTATTTCTGAGTTCTGCTTTAACATATTGTGTCTCTCCATCTTTGGGCTGGATACCGAGTTTTTGTTGCGTGTCTTGAGCTCCATGTCACACTTCAGGCCTGAAAAGAAGAATCTCAGCACACTTTGTTTCGCTCTCCGAGGAAAAGCCAACAATACTTGTACAAAGAAAGCTGGTTTCCGTAGCAACATGCCAAATATAACGAGGTCTGTGCTCACATGAAATAAGAATGAAGATAAACACAGTTGGAAAGGCTGAAGCAGCTCTGCAGGCCTCACCTCTGATGGCACCAGCCCCCACAGAAATTCTCCAGAACAACCCGGTGCAGGGCCAGTCCTAAACCAGTACTGAACTGGTCTAAAACCAGTCTGAAACCACTTCAGAACCAGCCCTAAACTGATACTGAACTAGTCTGAAACCAGTCTGAAACTGCTTCAGAACCAGCCCTGAACTGGTACTGTAGTGGTCTAAAACCAGTCTGAAACCACTTCAGAACCAGCCCTGAACCGGTACCGAACTGGTCTGAAACCAGTACTGAACTGGTCTAAAACCAGTCTGAAACCACTTCAGAACCAGCCCTGAACCAGTATTGAACTGATCTAAAACCAGTCCGAAACCACTTTAGAACCAGCCCTGAACCGGTACTGAACTGGTCTAAAACCAGTACCGAACTGGCCTAAAACCAGTCTGAAACCACTTCAGAACCAGCCCTAAACTGGTACTGAACTAGTCTGAAACCAGTCTGAAACTGCTTCAGAACCAGCCCTAAACAGGTACAGAAATAGTCTGAAACCAGTCTGAAACTGCTTCAGAACCAGCCCTGAACTGGTACTGAACTGGTCTAAAACCAGTTTGAAACCACTTCAGAAGCAGCCCTGAACCGGTACCAAACTGGTCTGAAACCAGTACTGAACTGGTCTAAAACTGAGTCTGAAACCACTTCAGAACCAGTACTGAACCAGTACTGAACTGGTCTGAAAACCAGTCCGAAACCACTTTAGAACCAGCCCTGAACCGGTACTGAACTGGTCTAAAACCAGTCTGAAACCACTTCAGAACCACCCCTAAACCGGAACTGAACTAGTCTGAAACCAGTACTGAACTGGTCTAAAACCAGTTAAGAACCAGCCCTAAACCGGTACTGAACTGGTCTAAAACCAGTCTGAAACCATTTCAGAAACAGCCCTGAACCGGTACCAAACTGGTCTGAAACCAGTACTGAACTGGTCTAAAACTTAGTCTGAAACCACTTCAGAACCAGTACTGAACCAGTACTGAACTGGTCTAAAACCAGTCCGAAACCACTTTAGAACTAGCCCTGAACCGGTACTGAACTGGTCTAAAACCAGTCTGAAACCACTTCAGAACCTCCCCTAAACCGTAACTGAACTAGTCTGAAACCAGTCTGAAACTGCTTCAGAACCAGCCCTAAACCGGTACTAAACTGGTCTAAAACCAGTACTGAACTATTCTAAAACCACTAAAGAACCAGCCCTAAACCGGTACTAAACTGGTCTAAAACCCGTCTGAAACCACTTCAGAACCAGCCCTAAACCAGTCCTAAACCAGTATCGAACTGATCTAAAACCAGTCTGAAAGTACTTCAGAACCAGCCCTAAACCAGTACTGAACTGATCTAAAACCAGTCTGAAACCACTTCAGAACCACCCCTAAACCGGTACTGAACTAATCTGAAACCAGTCTGAAACTGCTTCAGAACCAGCCCTAAACCGGTACTGAACTGGTCTAAAACCAGTACTGAACTGGTCTAAAACCAGTTAAGAACCAGCCCTAAACCGGTACTGAACTGGTCAAAAACCAGTCTGAAACCACTTCAGAACCAGCCCTAAACTGGTACTGAACTAGTCTGAACCCAGTCTGAAACTGCTTCAGAACCAGCCCTGAACCGGTACCAAACTGGTCTGAAACCAGTACTGAACTGGTCTAAAACTTAGTCTGAAACCACTTCAGAACCAGTACTGAACTGGTCTAAAACTTAGTCTGAAACCACTTCAGAACCAGTACTGAACCAGTATTGAACTAATCTAAAACCAGTCCGAAACCACTTCAGAACCAGCCCTAAACCAGTACTAAACTGTTCTAAAACCAGTACTGAACTATTCTAAAACCACTAAAGAACCAGCCCTAAACCGGTACTAAACTGGTCTAAAACCCATCTTAAACCACTTCAGAACCAGCCCTAAACCAGTCCTAAACCAGTATCGAACTGGTCTAAAACCAGTCTGAAACCACTTCAGAACCAGCCCTAAACCAGTACTGAACTGATCTAAAACCAGTCTGAAACCACTTCAGAACCACCCCTAAACCGGTACTGAACTGGTCTAAAACCAGTACTGAACTGGTCTGAAACCACTTAAGAACCAGCCCTTAACTATCGAACTGATCTAAAACCAGTCTGAAACCACCTCAGAACCACCCCTAAACCGGTACTGAACTGGTCTGAAACCAGGACTGAACTGGTCTAAAACCAGCCTGAAACCACTTCAGAACCAGCCCTATACCCGTACCGAACTGGTCTAAAACCAGTACCAAACTGATCTAAAACCAGTCTGAAACCACTTCAGAACCAGCCCTGGACCGGTACCAAACTGGCCTAAAACCAGTCTGAAACCACTTCAAAACCAGCCCTAAACCGGTACTGAACCTCTCAGGTCTCTCAGGTCTCTCAGGTCTTTCAGGTCTCTCAGGTCTCTCAGATCTCTCAGATCTCTCTCAGGTCTCTCTGGTTTTTCAGGTCTCTCTCAGGTTGTTGCATAACGAAATGCCGTGGAGGGAAAAAAAAATCATGGAGGCAAGGAAATCTTACAGAAAAGGAAAGTTAGCCATTTATTCTGGAAACAAACAAATGACATCCATCTCTTCAACATGCCAAACAAAGAACTATCCAAAAGGAAGCGCCAGAGCCCTCTTCCTGAGCTCCTATTTGTAGCCTTAATGCCCGCCTTTCCAGTTCAAACTGACCTATCAGGTCAGCTCTGCAGAAGAAAGGTTGACAAGATGAATCACAAACAACTTGCTTCATTACAGTTTGCTCACACTGACAAATGCCTCATTTCATTCTTAAATATGCTATCAAAATATTACAAATTTAAAATAGACATTCACATAATTATCTTGCAGCAATTGCACTAATTACCTGCAATATCACTACTCTTCTTTTGACCAATTAGATTAAAGAATCCACCCACTCTTACAACACATGGGAAGGACTATATCTCAAATGTGCATACAACCAAATGTTACACCTACCAGAACATTTCACACAATTATCAAGCCAACAACCCAGACACTCAGTATCCTCCCACTCTACTGATTGGACCTTAATGTTTAAGAAAAAGTGAGGGAGCAGATGCTTCGTCACACAGGTCTTTCAGGTCCCTCAGGTCTCTCAGGTCTTTCAGGTCCCTCAGGTCTCTCAGGTCTCTCTCAGGTCTCTCAGGTCTTTCAGGTCTTTTAGGTCTCTCAGGTCTTTCAGGTCTCTCAGGTCTCTCTCAGGTCCCTCAGGTCTCTCTGTGTGGTCTCCAGCTGAGTTCAGAGTCCAGATCAGTCCTCAAGTGTCGTAAACGTTAGCGGCTGTGAAATCTCTCTGATTAAAGGAGGAACAGGATGAAACCTCCTCCGGCGAAGTTGAGAGCATTAAAGCCTGAAAGTATCAGAAAGTCTTCAGAAGACAAACCTGCGACGCTGAGATTGAGCCAGAAAATTACTTCTTCAGGAGAAACGAGTGTTCGCAGTGAAAATTAGAAACCGGTGGAACATTTTGTTCTGGAACATCACGGAAATGATCATTGCCTGAAGGAAAACTGATACGAGGACAAAAGCCTGATTCCAGTCAGAAACCTCAGACCCAGACCAGATGGCGGTCTCAGTCTCGAGACCCTCCAGGAATCCATCTGGTCGCCTCTGAACGGTCTGGACTCGGCGTCCTGAAGGAGTAGAGCTTCAGACCGCCGTTCAGACCCAGATCAGGTTTGTGACGCTGACGAGAGCGAGAGAAAGACGATGATGTAAGAGCGACTGAACTAGGGTTTGTGTTAGAACCGGTCCTAGTCCTCGGTGGAGTCCCGTCAAACAATGTTCTGCGGAACTTACGTTACGCCGTGCGGCGTTCCCAACGTTGTGTACGCTACAGTACATATTCACCGGTATTACGGTTTATGAAAAATTCATATCATAAGAAAAATAAACTATATTCGGTTTGAACCGGTATACCACCCAGGACTAGGTTCAGGTCTGGACTTTGACTAGAACCTTCCAGAACCTTGACTCTTTGGTAATTCGGCCACTCTGTGAGATCTGCTCCTGTGTTTGGATCTTTGTCCCGTCACATGACTAGAGATGAGTATTAGCAAGGACCTCGCAATACGATATGTATCATGATACTTGGGTCGCGATATGCTATTATCGCGATATCGCAATATCACGATATATTGCGATATTCTACCCAGTTAATATCAAAATTAAAAGTAGAGATGAAAAATCCAGTTGCTGTATATGTTCATCAGATGATATTGATCAGAGAACAAATTGAGTCAAAACTATTTGCTTCAAAACAACCTATTTATTGTTTATTATTAGTGTTTTTGCGCATTTAAGTACCGTACCGTGCCGTGCTGACGGGGGCAGCAGCCGGAGTAAGGAAGCCCAGACCCCCCTCTCCCCGGCCACTTCTTCCAGCACCTCTGGGGGGATCCCGAGGCGTTCCCAGGCCAGCCGAGAGACATAGTCCCTCCAGCGTGTCCTGGGTCTTCCCCGGGGTCTCCTCCCAGTGGGGCGTGCCCGGAATACCTCACCAGGGAGGCGTCCAGGAGGCATCCTAACCAGATGCCCGAGCCACCTCATCTGGCTCCTCTCGATGCGGAGGAGCAGCGGTTCTACTCTGAGCCCCTCCTGGATGACCGAGCTTCTCACCCTATCTCTAAGGGAGAGCCCGGCCACCCTGCGAAGGAAGCTCATTTCAGCCGCTTGTATCCGCGATCTTGTTCTCTCGGTCACTACCCAAAGCTCATGACCATAGGTGAGGGTAGGAACGTAGATCGACCAGTAAATCGAGAGCTTCGCCTTCCGACTCAGCTCCTTCTTTACCACAACAGACCGGCGCAGCACCCGCATCACTGCGGGTGCCACACCGATCCGTCTGTCGATCTCCCGCTCCATCCTTCCCTTACTCGTGAACAAGATCCCGAGATACTTAAACTCCTCCACTTGGGGAAGGACCCCATCCCCAACCCGGAGAGGGCACGCCACCCTTTTCCGGCTGAGGACCATGGTCTCGGATTTGGAGGGGCTGATTCTCATCCCAGCCGCTTCACAACCGGCTGCGAATCGCTCCAGCGAGAGTTGTAGATCACGGCCCGATGAAGCCAACAGAACCACATCATCTGCAAATAGCAGAGACCCAATCCTGAGGCCACCGAACCGGAACCCCTCAACACCTCGACTGCGCCTAGAAATTCTGTCCATAAAAGTAATGAACAGAATCGGTGACAAAGGGCAGCCTTGGCGGAGTCCAACCCTCACTGTAAATGAATCCGACTTACTGCCGGCAATGCGGACCAAACTCTGGCACCGGTCGTACAGGGACCGGACAGCCCGTACAAGGGAGTCCGGCACCCCATTTTCCTGAAGCACCCCCCACAGGAATCCCCAGGGAACACGGTTGAACGCCTTCTCCAAGTCCACAAAACACATGTAGACTGGTTGGGCGAACTCCCATGCACCCTCCAAGACCCTGAAGAGGGTGTAGAGCTGGTCCACCGTTCCACGGCCAGAACGAAAACCTCACTGCTCCTCCTCAATCCAAGATTCAACTATCCGACAGACCCTCCTCTCCAGGACCCCTGAATAGACCTTCCCAGGGAGGCTGAGGAGTGTGATCCCCCTGTAGTTGGAACACACCCTCCGGTCCCCCTTTTTAAAGAGGGGGACCACCACCCCAGTCTGCCAATCCAGCGGTACTGTCCCCGATGTCCATGCGATGCTGCAACCAACCCTGCAACCAAGCGTGTCAACCAAAACAGCCCCTCAGCATCCAGAGCCTTGAGGAATTCCGGGCGGATCTCATCCACACCTGGGGCCCTGCCACCGAGGAGCTTTTTGACCACCTCTGCGACCTCAGCCCCAGAGATAGGAGAGTCCATCCCTGGTCTTCGAAGTATTCCCTCCACCGATCCACAACGTCCCGGGTCGAGGTCAACAGCTCCCCATCCCCACTGTATACAGTGTTGATGGAGCACTGCTTCCCCCTCCTGAGACGCCGGATGGTGGACCAGAAAGTCTTCGAAGCCGTTAGGAAGTCGTTCTCCATGGCCTCTCCAAACTCCTCCCATGTCCGAGTTTTTGCCTTAGCAACCGCCGAAGCCGTGTCCCGCTTAGCCTGCCGATACCTGTCAGCTGCTTCCAGAGTCCCACATGCCAAAAAGGCCTTATAGGACTTGTTCTTCAGCTTGACGGCATCCCTCACTGCTGGTATCCACCAACGAGTTCTGGGATTGCCGCCGCGACAGGCACAGACGACCTTACGACCACAGCTCCGGTCGGCCGCCTCAACAATAGAGGCCCGGAACATAGCCCACTCGGACTCAATGTCCCCCGCCTCACTCGGAACATGGTCGAAGTTCTGCCGGAGGTGTGAGTTAAAGCTCCTTCTGACAGGAGACTCTGTCAGACGTTACCAGCAGATCCTCACAACGCGTTTGGGCCTGCCAGGTCTGACCGGCATCCTCCCCCACCATCTGAGCCAACCCACCACCAGGTGGTGATCAGTTGACAGCTCCGCCCCTCTCTTCGCCTGAGTGTCCAAGACATGCGGCCGCAAGTCCGACGATACGATTATGAAGTCGATCATCGAACTGCGGCCTAGAGTGTCCTGGTGCCAAGTGCACATGTGGACGCTCTTATGCTTGAACATGGTGTTCGTTATGGACAGTCCATGACGAGCACAGAAGTCCAACAACAAAACACCACTCTGGTTCAGATCAGGGGGGCCCTGCCTCCTAACCACACCCCTCCAGGTCTCACTGTCGTTGCCCACGTGAGCATTGAAGTCCCCCAGCAGAACGAAGGAGTCCCCAGATGGAACACCCTCCATCCAAGGACTCCATAAAAGGTGGGTACTCTGAACTGCTATTTGGTGCGTAAGCACAAACAACAGTCAGGACCCGTCCCCCCACCCGGAGGCGGAGAGAGGCTACCCTTTTGTCCACCGGGGTAAACCCCAATGTACAGGCGTCAAGTCGGGGGGCCGATAAGTATGCCCACACCAGCTCGGCGCCTCTCACCCGGAGCAACTCCAGAGTGGAAAAGAGTCCAACCCCTCTCGAGGATACTGGTTCCAGAGCCCAAGCCGTGTGTCGAGGTGAGTCCAACTATATCTAGCCGGAACCGCTCGACCTCACACACCAGCTCAGGCTCCTTCCCCGCCAGAGAGGTGACATTCCACGTCCCTAGAGCTAGCTTCTGCAGCCGAGGATTGGACCGCCAGGGTCCCCCGCATCCGGCCACTGCCCAGCTCACTGTGCACCCGACCTCTATGGCCCCTCCTGCAGGTGGTGAGTCCACGGGAGTGGGCGCCCATGTTTCCCTTTCAGGCTGAGCCCGGCCGGGCCCCATGGGCAAAGGCCCGGCCACCAGGCGCTCGCCTCCGAGCCCCACCTCCAGGCCTGGCTCCAGAGGGGGGCCCCGGTGACCCGCGTCCGGGAAAGGGAAACCTTGGTCCATCGTTTTTATTCATCATAGAGGTCCATTGTGAGCCACACTTTGTCTGGTCCCTCACCTAGAGACCTGTTTGCCATGGGTGACCCTTCCAGGGGCATAAAGCCCCCGACAACATAGCTCCTAGGATCACTGGGACACGCAAACCCCTTCACCACGATAAGGTGGTGACTCATGGAGGAGGCATTTAAGTATTTTCCTAAAAAAAATCGATATTAGGAGCTGAAAAATCGATATTATATTGGGCGGCTGAAAATCGCGATATATCGCCAAATCGATTTTTTTTCACACCCCTACTAGGGATGGGCATAATTAATCGATTAATTGATGATTGATCATTAAGAATTTGATCGAAGAAATTAATTTTCGTCGATGAACTGAATGTTTTTTTTTTTTTTTTTAAACAATCCGAATGTAGGTTATCAGTGCACGTCCTCAAACAATGCGATGCATTTCGCTGTGCCACCGATAGCAATTTGGCAACAGGGGCAACATTTCACCATCACCCTACCCTGGCTGGCCTCAGTTGTTACATGCGAGCTTCTGTAGGTCATCATGAAGCGGTCGCGGTGAAGTGTAGCGTGGGACCATTTTCGTTTAGAAAATGAGCAAGTGTACTGCAATCACTGCAATGCAAATTACAAATACAATTAAAGCTGCAAGCAGCGTTTACCGGGCCCTCGCACCCATTGCACCGCCCCCCCAGGTGTCCACCACCTTCCCAAGCCAGTCGGGAATCAAGACAATACAGTGAAAATCCAATTCGGTTATAAAAATGGAAAGGTTGCTTCCCAGCTTGAATCCAGAGGTAAGAAAAAAAAAAGATCTGAAGTTGAATCTACTCACAGTTGAGTTCTATGTTGGCAAAACGAGGCTGTAACTGTCACAGCTGTCTATAATCTTAAGCAAATATAAAAAGTCAGAGATCTGATGTCCAGAGCAGATTTACAGAAACTTATCCAGCCTTTATCTCCAGCAGACTTGACTACCATAATGATCTTTTGTCTGATTAGACAGCTTCAGATTAGTGCTGGGTGGTATATTGGTTCATATCAAATACCGGTGTTTTTTTTCTTATGATATGAATTTTTCATATACTGTAATACCGGTGAGTATGTACTATAGCGTACACAACATTGGGAACGCCGCATGGCGGAACTTAAGTGCTGCAGAACATTGTTTGACGGGACTATTTTGCAGTTGCACTGGAGGCACAACACGCTACTAACTTATGGTTAAACGGTGATGGCTGCAAACAGCGAAAGTCCCGAAGTGGAAGCTCCAGAACGGCAACATGAGACTGAGGAACTTCTTCCTAAAGGAGCCGTGTCTGTCATGTGGAAGTTCTTTGGATTTAAAAAAGACAACGTCCAACAAACTACAATAATCTGCAAATGTTGCCGAGCTAAAGTTGTAGCCACGGGAGGCAACACCAGGCTGGTGTTGCACCTCGTGGCTACAACTTTAGAACGCTGTTTACATTGTGTAGTTAATATTGATTTTTTATAAAATATGTTTTTTCAAGTTGTTTGCAATATTTAAAAAATAAAAGGGTTCTGTATTTTAACTGCAATTATCATCCATTCTGATTCCTTCACTTAATTAGAATCATGAGTGCCACGTCTTTGTAAATAGTATCATTTTGTGAGGCCATGCAAACCTGTATTAATACTAGTGTAGATATGTTTTTCTACAATATTCACTCCTCGTGACAGTAAAATAGGTCATTCTTAGCCAATTTTCTGCAGCAATTCCTCTCTAAATGATTAGAAAATGTAGTTAACACCCAGTTGTGCCTTCAAAAATAAATACCGTGATATACCGTGAAACCAATATAATTTTGAAAAATACCGTGATATAAATTTTTGGTCATACCGCCCAGCACTACTTCAGATCATGATGAACCCTGTTATCAGAGTTCTAACAAGAACTAAGAAAACTGAACACATTACTGCCGTTACCTCAGACTCATCCATGCACTGATTGTAACAAAAAAGAATGCTGCACAAGCTGAAGAAGATGGAGGACTCTACACCCTCTCCATGACACAGTGATCAAACAACAGAGTGTTTGGAGAGAGGCTTCTTCAGGTCCGTTGCAAGACGGGAAGATACATAAGATCATTCCTGCCAGAAGCCATCAGCCTCCACAACAAGACATCCTATTCAATTCAATATTTATTATTGTTATCATTTATTTATTGTTGAAAAAATGGCCTTATCACAATGTTGCATTTCCCTTCTGGGGTTAATAAAGTGTTTTTCATTTCATTTCATTAATCCCTTCCTAAAACATGACATTTCCTGTTGCCAAAAGGTGGCGCTACCACCATTCTTGCTTCTCAGTTTTCAGGATGGGACTACAAACAAACCCATCCATTTTGGACCAGGTTGAACAACGTATGGCCAAGTTACAGCCTTGCACTGTGTCCCATAATGTGATGATTGTCATTGCATATCTCAGCCATTGTGAACAGCAAAACCTTGCATAGTAGTTTAAAAGTACTCAAAATTCAACCATTAACATATTTATTCTCAAACAACGAAATTCAATTTTGTTTCCACCGCTTGTATCCACGATCTCATTCTTTCGGTCACTACCCACAGTTCATGACCATAGGTGAGGGTTGGAACAAAGATCGACCGGTAAACAGTGAGCCTTGCCTTTTGGCTCAGCTCTCTCTTCACCACAACGGACCGGTACAGAGTCACCACCACAGCAGATGCTGCACCAATCTGTCTGTCGATCTCCTGTTCCTTTCTCTTTCTACACCTAAGTTAATTGATAATTATCATAATTCTTTCAACAAGACATTTTTCAAGGAGTACTCATCAAAGGAGCTCCATCAGCCAACTTGATTATAAACAGTGCATTATAAACATCTCAAATTCAAGAACACTCAAACAGGTTAATTGTACAAAGAGATTCTATATTTCCAACATTGTTTATCAGACTGTATCTTCATTACATAGAATGGAACCTTGGAGCTATCCAGCAGCCCTTTTTAAGCCAATTTTTTCATTATTATTTTTCTGTTATGGTCAATACAAAAGTTTTTTTCTATACTTTTAAATTTCCTTTGTGCCAGGAATATGCAATGCACACAATCTTGCCTTTTCTGTATCAAACAAACTAGTTACAGCCTTAAGCTTTACACAAACAGGGAATGAAATTATCTTTTTCTGAACTCATAACCATAATGACCCACAAAAAATAAAATGTTTCTTGCAGGAATACCCCCTTTTTTCCCACAGAAGTGTGTAACAAAGACCACAGTGTGACCACATTACCACAATGTGTGGTGATGATCTGGTACAAAGAAGTACATTTTGCAGTTTAGCTTGGGAAACATATGTAGATTGTACACAAAAAAAGTGAGAAGAATTTGACCTAATGTCTTGGAGGTGCTTGTTTACATATGACTCCTGGAAATTACCAAAATAGTCATAAAAATGCACATTCAATTGAAAATACAGGACATTTTTGTGGTATTAGAGCATGGTGCCAAGACTTTTTTAGTCAGATGCATCAGGCACACAATGTTCATTCTTGTAGGTCAAATCTTATACTAGGGCTTGTCAATATAGCAGGTGAATGAAGCAGGTGGCTCTATTTAGCCCATTTTTGCACAACAATGCCCAGAATAATTTTACATCAAACCAGATGCATATATATATATATATATATATATATATATATATATATATATATATATATATATATATATATATATATATATATATATATATATAATGACTATATTAAGGCCCCTTGATTCTGGCCCCAGAAAAATTTTAGAGCCACCTCTGCTAAATGAGCAGATTCTCATCTTTCAATAATCCTTCAAGTTTCTCTGTCCACAGATGGTGCCAAAGACCAGTTAATGATTCCAAACAATGCCCCCTTCCCCCTCCTGAAGTAACTGCTGCCATTAACTGCTGTGAGGAATTCACACCTCTGTGTCTCTGAGAGTCAGACGCCAGAGGGAGCAGAGTTCTTTTACCAAATATTCATGTAAAATCAGAAAATTGTCTTAAAAATCTAGAAAAAATACAGAACAATTCTTGTATCTTAAGCTAACTGTCCTCATAATATTCTTGAAATTTCATTAATATTTTCAATTAAAAAAAATTACTTTTTATACAGTCGCTCTAGCAGAAGTATACATTAAAATATTCGCAATAATTCAGTACATGCTTCTAAAATTCTCAAAAAAATCAGGAGTCATGCTTGCATATCCAGCAACATTACTACTAAATTTGGTGACTCTATTTGAAAAATTAGGTGCCATAAAAATAAGTTACACTGCCAGAATTATGCCCATCGGTTACATTGGACATTTTGAAAAATATACAGTGGTGGACTTCTGAATTGACCATATGTTGCCAGTGTATGAAATGTTTGGTTGAGTGAAAGGAATGTGATCCTTTAGTCTTAGCTTCTTACGACCAACATGTGATTTTTTATTAATTTATTTCATTTGCGTGCGACAAAACCATCCCATTCCTGTTTGACGATGAACAGCACTGGCACCGTTNATCAAATACCGTTTTTTTTTCTTAGATATGAATTTTTCATATACTGTAACCGGTGAGTATGTACTAAGCGTACACAACATTGGGAACGCCGCATGGCGAACTTAAGTGCTGCAGAACATTGTTTGACGGGACTATTTTGGCAGTTGCCTGGAGGCACACAGCTACTAACTTATGGTTAAACGGTGATGGCTGCAAACGCGAAGTCCCGAAGTGGAAGCTCCAGAAGGCAACATGAGACTGAGGAACTTCTTCCTAAAGAGCCGTGTCTGTCATGTGGAAGTTCTTTGGATTTAAAAAAGACAACGTCCAACAAACTACAATAACTGCAAATGTTGCCGAGCTAAATTGTAGCCGGGAGGCAACACCAGGCGGTGTTGCACCTCGTGCTACAACTTTAGAACGTGTTTACATTGTGTAGTTAATATTGATTTTTTATAAAATATGTTTTTTCAATTTTTCAATATTTAAAAATAAAATGTTCTGTATTTTAAACTGCAATTATCATCCATTCTGATTCCTTCACTTATTAGAATCATGAGCCACCACTCTTTTGTAAATAGTATCATTTTGTGAGGCCATGCCAACCTGTATTAATACTAGTGTAGATTGTTTTTTACAATATTCACTCCTCGTGACGTAAAATAGGTCATTCTTAGCCAATTTCTGCAGCATTCCTCTCTAAATGATTAGAAATGTAGTTTAAACACCCGTTTGTGCTTCAAAATAAATACGTGATATACCGTGAAACCAATAAATTTTGAAAATACCGTGATATAAATTTTTGGTCATACCGCCCACACTACTTCAGATCATGATGAACCCTGTTATCAAGTTCTAACAAGAACTAAGAAAACTGAACACATTATGCCGTTACCTCAGACTCATCCATGCACTGATTGTAACAAAAAAAATGCTGCACAAGCTGAAGAAGATGGAGGACCTCTACACCTCTCATGACACAGTGATCAACAACAATGTTTGGAGAGAGGCTTCTTCAGGTCCGTTGCAAGACGGGAAATACATAAGATCATTCCTGCCAGAAGCCATCAGCCTCCACACAAGACATCCTATTCAATTCAATATTATTATTGTATCATTTATTTATTGTTGAAAAAAATGGCCTTATCACAATGTTGCATTCCTTCTGGGGTTAATAAAGTGTTTTTTCATTTCATTTCATTATCCCTTCCTAAAACATGACATTCCGTGCCAAAGGGTGGCGCTCCACCATTCTTTTGCTTCTCATTTTCAATGGGACTACAAAACCCTCCATTTTGGACCAGTTGAACACGTTGGCCAAGTTACAGCCTTCACTGTGTCCCCATATGTGATGATTGTCATTGCATATCTCAGCCATGTGAACAGCAAAACCTTGCATAGTAGTTAAAAACTCAAAATCAACCATTAACATATTTATTCTCAAACAACGAAATTCAATTGTTTCCAACCGCTTGTATCCCACGATCTCTTCTTTCGGTCACTACCCACAGTTTCAGACCATAGGTGAGGGTTGGAACAAAGATCGACCGGTAAACAGAGCCTGCCTTTTGGCTCAGCTCTCTCTTCACCACAACGGACCGTACAGAGTCCCACCACAGCAGATGCGCACCAATCTGTCTGTCGATCTCCTGTTCCTTTCTCTTTCTACACTAAGTTAATTGATAATTATCATAATTCTTTCAACAGACATTTTTCAAGGTACTCATCAAAGGATCTCACAGCCAACTTGATTATAAACATGCATTATAAACATCTCAATTCAAGAACACTCAACAGGTTAATTGTACAAAGAGATTCTATATTTCCAACATTGTTTATCAGACTGGTATCTTCATTACATAGAATGGAACCTTGGAGCTTATCCAGCACCCTTTTTAAGCCAATTTTTTCATTATTATTTTTCTGTTATGGTCAATACAAAAGTTTTTTTTCTATACTTTTAAATTTCCTTTGTGCCAGGAATATGCAATGCACACAATCTTGCCTTTTCTGTATCAAACAAACTAGTTACAGCTTAAGCTTACACAACAGGGAATGAAATATCTTTTCTGAACTCATAACCATAATGACCCACAAAAATAAAATGTTTCTTGCAGGAATACCCCTTTTTTCCCACAGAAGTGTGTAACAAAGACCACAGTGTGACCACTTACCACAATGTGTGGTGATGATCTGGTACAAAGAAGTACATTTTGCAGTTTAGCTTGGGAACATATGTAGATTGTACACAAAAAAGTGAGAAGAATTTGACCTAAGTCTTGGAGGTGCTTGTTTACATATGACCCTGGAAATTACCAAAAAGTCATAAAAATGCACATTCAATTGAAAATACAGGACATTTTTGTGGTATAGAGCATGGTGCCAAGACTTTTTTAGTCAGATGCATCAGGCACACAATGTTCATTTTGTAGGGGTCAAATCTTATACTAGGGCTTGTCAATATAGCAGGTGAATGAGCAGGTGGCTCTATTTAGCCCCATTTTTGCACACAATGCCCAGAAAATTTTACATCAAACCAGATGCATATATTATATTATATATATATATATATATATATATATATATATATATATATTATATATTATAATGACTATATAAGGCCCCTGATTCTGGCCCAGAAAATTTTAGAGCCACCTCTGCCAGATTCTCATCTTCATAATCTTCAAGTTTCTCTGTCCCAGATGGTGCCAAAGACAGTAATGATTCCAAACAATGCCCCCTTCCCCCCTCCTGAGTTAACTGCTGCCATTAACTGCTGTGAGGAATTCACACCTCTGTGTCTCTGAGAGTCAGACGCCAGAGGGAGCAGAGTTTCTTTTTTACCAAATATTCATGTAAAATCAGAAATTGTCTTAAAATCTAGAAAAAATACAGAACAATTCTTGTATCTTAAGCTAACTGTCCTCATAATATTCTTGAAATTTCATTAATATTTTCAATTAAAAAAATTACTTTTTATACAGTCGCTCTAGCAGAAGTATACATTAAAATATTCGCAATAATTCAGTACATGCTTCTAAAATTCTCAAAAAAATCAGGAGTCATGCTTGCATATCCACAACCTTACTACTAAATTTGGTGACTCTATTTGAAAAATTAGGTGCCATAAAAAATAAGTTACACTGCCAGAATTATGCCCATCGTTTACATTGGACATTTTGAAAAATATACAGTGGTGGACTTCGAATTGACCATATGTTGCAGTGTATGAAATGTTTGGTTGAGTGAAAGGAATGTGATCCTTAGTCTTAGCTTCTTACGACCAACATGTGATTTTTTATTAATTATTTCATTTGCGTGCGACAAAACCATCCACTTCCTGTTTGACGATGAACAGCACTGGCACCGTTGGACGTGCACACACGAAATTGTTATATCATAAATGAGCACCCTTCTGACTTCAGTCTGACCGCTTCTCAGGCTGATACGATGAAGAGGAAGGTAAATAATGGACATAATAAGATGAAAATCATATTCCTATGACCAGATGGTGGCGCTATGGAGTTCATCCAAGATTCTCATATACACTTGTTCAGGGTGGAAGAATCATCATACATATGGATTTTGGTACAGATTGGACAATGCATGTGCAAGTTATAACAACTTTTCCACTCGTGGCGAGACATCAAACTTCGGCGTACTATCACAGCCACGCCCTTTGAATAAAAGTTACAGTTTTCACTGTCAGTCATCTTCAAAGTCTTTACTACTGATTTGAACTGGTTTGAGGTCTGTCGACTCATCACACACACTCGAAGCAGGGATGCCTAATGCAAAACTTGACATTTCCTGTTGCCAATAGGTGGCGCTACAAAAACGTTTCCTAAATCTGATATCTGCTATGTGATAAGGATGGACTACGATCATACTGATCCGTTTTGGACCAGATTAAACACTTTATGGCCGAGTTACGGCCCCATTTCTCTTTCATGGTGAGTCTTCGAAATGACATCAACTTCCGCCGCGTCACTACAGCCACGCCCTCTGGTAAAAAGTTATGCTTCGCAAACTTTCTTTCTTCGGCCATGTGTCTAGATTAGAACAAAACAAGTTTGGAGTCAATCGGACCAAATCTCTGGGAGGAGTTCGTTAAAGTACGAGGCCTGGAAATGACCAAAATATTGGAGGAACTGCATGTTCCATTAAAAATAGCGGACTTCCTGTGGGAGTTAGAGCAGGGGTCCATGAGACTTTTTTGTAGGTCTGAGGATGATACATCAGTCACACAAAGTTCATGTCTGTAGGTGGAAGCATATCGAGGGGCTCGTCGTTTTAAAAAAACAAGGTGGCGCTATTGAGCCACTTTTGTGTGCCCATGCGCAGCACCCATAAAATACGTAAATTTCGCAGACAATGAATACGTGTGCAAAATCTCGTGAGTTTTCGAATATGTTAAGGCCCTCCAAAAAGGCGATTCATTTGGGAGAAGAATAATAATAATAATAATAATAATAATAATAATTAAAGCTGCAAGCAGCGTTTATCGGGCCCTCGCACCATGGCCATTGCCCCCCCCACGTGTCCACCACCTTCCCAAGCCAGTCAGGAATGAAGACAATACAGTGAAAATCCAATTTGGTTATAAAAATGTCAAGGTTGCTGCCCAGCTTGAATCCAGAGGTATGAAAACAAAAAGAACTGAAGCTGAATCTACTCAGAGCTGAGTTCTAAGTTGGCAAAACAAGGCTGTAACTGTTACAGCGGTCTATAATCTTAAGAAAATATAAAGAGTCAAAGATCTGATGTCCAGAGCAGATTTACAGAAACGTATCCAGCCTTCATCTCCAGCAGACTTGACTACTATAATGATCTTTTATCTGATTAGACAGCTTCAGATCATGATGAACCCTGTTGCCAGAGTTCAAGCAAGAACCAGGAAAACTGAACACATTACTGCTGTTATCTCAGACTCATCCATGCACAACATTTGGATGGTGAATGAGGACTTTTATCAGTATGAGCTGTAGGAATCCAAGGCTCATCTGATAAAGCACACATAGGATACAAAACACACTAAATGTGACCAAGATCATGATCCTTTGATGAGACAGTAGCACTGTCCAAGATTGTCAGATACACTTGTTCAGAGTGAAAGAATCATCAAATATATGAATGTTCAAGCAGATTGGATAATGCATGTGTAATTCAGACAAACTTTTCCATTCATGAAAAGAAATCTGTTTTAGTAGAGCCTACAGTTAGTCTTAACAATAGTGTGTTAGGGCCAATAGTCACAGCTACAGTTACAGGAATGGATGAAGACCAGAATAGAGCAGACTGGTCTGAAACAGCCTCATCATAGTTATGCTGCTATAGGTCTACGCTGCAGGGGGACACCAACATGATCCATTAAGGTGTGTCTTCACTAGGGCTGGGTACCGAACTTCGGTTCTTTTATGGCACCGACCGAAATGCTTCGGTAGTACCGAGTATCAAAAAATGCCTCGTCTTTCGGTGCCAAGTTTCGATACCTGGAGGTTAATCACGTGATCAAGCCCGGCTCATCCTGCCGGCGATTGGCTGTAAAGTTACACGTGATTCCGCCATGCAGGAAAAAACAAATACGTGGTTAAAGGTATGTTTTGTGGTTACACCCACAGACCGGGTTCACGTGTATCTGAATTAGAAGTGAAGCTGCGTGTGTGTGTCGCCGAACCGGCTGAAAATGCCACCCCGGTCAAAGGTGTGGCTCCATTTTAACAAGGTAAATGCCAATAGCGCGCGATGCAATATGTGCAAAAAAAGTAATCGCTGCTAAGGCCGACAACACAACTAATTAGACGAAGCACCTGATCATGCACGGAATCAATCTAAGAGCATAAAGTTGCTCCGTGTTTGACTGTAAGACGAGCGGACTGCAGCCATCCTCCTCTCAGCATTCACGTCCGCCTGAGGACGTTACACAGCCCGAGCTGCCTGATTCAAAACCGTTGTGTGCGGGATTTTAACAGGTAAGCTTACATTCAGCTAAATTCGGCAGCAGTCTTAATGTTACTGCTACTTCATACGTGCATGAATTAAACCAGGATCCATGTAACGCTAACTTCAGATATTACACCATCAGCCAGGAGCGGGCTTGTCTGTGCCCTGAGAAAGCAGACATGTTGATTTTTCTGAAGAAAAATTGCTGAAAAGGTCCTCAGTATGTAGCAGTGAGCATTAGACACCGATCTGTTACTTGCTTGCAACTGTTCTATTGCACTTGAAATTATCTGTTTATTTTTATAACTGGCCCAAACTGACCAGCATTGCAGCTTTCCAAACTGACCAGCATTGCAGCTTTCCAAACTGACCAGCATTGCAGCTTTTATTGACCTCTCTAAGGCCTTTGACTCTGTCACCCACCCCATCCTCCTTCAGAGGCTCTCTAACATTGGTCTGTCGTTTCACGCATGTAATTGGTTTGCCAGCTACCTGATCATAGAACCCAGCAGTTAAATTCAGAAAACATCGTATCAGCCCCTCTCACCATCACTAAGGGGTACCTCAGGGTTCCATTTAGGCCCAACGCTGTTCTCCATCTACATCAATGACGTTACCAAAATGCTGGCAATTCCAAGATCCACCTCTACGCCGACGACACCATCCTGTCTCTGAGGGCCCCTCTCTCCACTCCCAGCAGCACACACTTCAAACCAGTCTCACCTCCTGTCGAACAGCACTTCCACAACCTCCACCTCCGCCTAAACACCACAAAACCAAATGCATATTTTTTTGACCGGAAACCCTCCTCTCCTCCTCTGCCCCTAAATTTCTGTGCTGACGGCTCAAGTTGGAGTTTGTGTCACTGCTAAAGTCCTCGGCCTCTGGTTGGACTCCTCACTCTCATTCACCACTCACATTAAGCACCGCAGTCCAAAGTCAAAGCCCATCTAAGCTTTCTATACAGAAATAAGTCCTCCTTCACCCTGCAGCCAAACACACACTCGTGAAACTGACCATTCTGCCCATTTTTGATTACGGGCGACACTATTTACAGATCAGCTTTCTCAGTCCACTCTCAGCAAACTGGACCCTCTTCACCACTCTGCCATCCGCTTTGCCACTGGAGCTCCCTTCACCACTCACCACTGCGACTTGTACAAGCTGGTTGACTGGACTTCTCTTCATACCCGACGACTTCATCATTGGTTTCTTCTTCTCATCTACAAATCCATCCTTGGAATCACACCCCGTTACCCCTCTCGTCCCTTCTGCAATTCTCACAACCTGTCCGTAACTTACGTTCTACTGCCTTTATTAACCTCTCCATACCCAAAGCCCGAACTCTCTTTGGACGTAGTGCCTTCCGTTTCGCTGCAGCCTACGACTGGAACAAACTCCAACACACCCTCAAACTCTCCACACTCACCTCACTCTCTGTTTTCAAACATAACCTGCTTCATATCACACTTGACTCTTGCACTTGCTAGCATGCCCCGTCATGCCATAATTGTTGTCTGACCATATCTTGCTTGGCACTGTATTTATGTATTTATTTTTTTTAATTTATATTTATTGTTTTTATTATTATTATAATTGATGTTCTGTTGTTGATGTGTACTTTTACATAACCTTGTTGTTTTAGGTTCCCCACCCCCCTTTCCCTTTAACGAGCCTTGGCTTGTCAGGCTGCTGTTGAAAATAAGAATTTTGTTCTTAATTTGCTTGCCTGGATAAATAAAGGTTATATATATTTTTTTTTTCTGTAAGAAAACTGCTTGGAGTGGAAAAATACCAAAATTGAAAAATAAAACTCAAGATGTGTACTGTAACATGGAATGTAATTTCCTTTTTGTTAGAATTGATATTATTAAATTGGTATCGAAAAAAGTATCGTTCAGGAACCGGTATTGAAGTGAAGGTATCGGTATTGGTACCGGTATCGAAAATTTTTGATTGATACCCAGCCCTAGTCTTCACCTTTTCTCTTCCCTCCTTTACCTTTCTTATTCAGCTGTATCCATAGTTACTTTTTTAATCTCATATCACTCCTGTAAAGTCACAATAAAAGGATTTCTATTAATTTAGATTTCTAGTAAATTACCATATTGGCTCAAATATAGGACACATCTGATTATAAGATGACTGCTATCTTTCAAATATCATTTTGGGATGAAGACAATAAAGTTATTCATAAAATAACGCATTATTGTACAAGCAGCAGTGAGGAAGACAGTAGTGGGTGTGAGGACCCACAGCCCTTTCAGCAAATGATGGAAGTAATTGTTTCAGTGATGAATATAAAAGATATTGGTCAGATTGTGACATTGCCAGATCACACACCCCCAGACCTCACTCTCAGACACAGCAGGATGAGGCTGATGTCTCAGTCAATGTCTCTGAAGAGACAACACCAGGACCCAGCTATCAAGAAAGTCCAAGAAAGGGTTTGGAATGTGCTGTAACGCTTCTTCGTTTACACCAAATCAAGCCCAGTTTGACCAAGAAGAGGAAACATGTTTAGGACAGAGAGGGCTGGACCCCACCAGACTACATACAGCAGTATAGACCTTTTCGACTTAAAAATTGTGGACATGCGCCCCCTAGTGGCCCCGCCATAACTGGAGTGTGCGGTGCTCCACCAACTAACCCAAACACAGCAGCGTGGAGCATCTGTTACTGATAATGCAGACATGTCTTGGATTGATGAGTTAGGCAGTGCCTCCAGTTACAGATGAAGGTATTTTATCGCTGTTTTAATGATTGGTTATGGAAATAGCATGATCTATTCCCATAACCAAACACTAAAAACTGTGGAACGCTGCAACGCTGGTTATAACTAACGTCAACAAGCCATAAAGATTATGCTACTGTAACATTAACGCTAGCGGTAAATTAGGCTATGTGTTAATGTTATATTTAATTTATTTTATCATTCTTCTTAGTCATTCATTCATTCATTCATAGGCTTGTGCTAGTGCCGAGGGCTACAGTAGTAGGGCCCTATAAAAATCCGTTTTATTTTTTCTCAAATTCCATTTTGATTTTTTTCATTTTCTGTGTTTTTCGGTTTTTAATTTTTGAGAATTTCGTTTTAAGCTTTTTATGCAAATTTAACCCCAATACAGTATATAAAATAATGAAATATAGACAATTTATGCAAATATAACTGTAAACGTTACTGTTATCATACTTTTAAACATATTGTGTCCAATAAAACATTCATTTTATGACAAAGAAAAAAAATCAAGAAAAAAAAACTAAAATAGGTAAAATCCATTTAAAGTGAAAAAAAAGAAAGGAATTTCAACAGCTGTAAACTAATCATTTTAGCCTGTTTAATTTATTCTGTTATCAGACATAGTTTGTCATGACGTACCTGACATTTTTCAGGTACGTCATGACAAACTATGTGTCTGATAACAGAATAAACTATATTTACTACAGCTGATGTAGATGCTATGAAATCCAAAGCACTGAACACTGGTTGTGTGTGTCAGTGTGATTTTTTCTTTAGGTGTTCCAGCTGTTACAGCCTCTTTGTGTTTTGATCAGTGAGGGATTCTTATGGCAAGCCGTTTGAGCATTTATTACATATCCTTGATATCAGACCTCAGTTCTCTTTACTAGTTTGCACTTTACCTACACTAGTTGAACATTTTTAGCACTAGTTCAGTCTTGTGTTGCACTAGTTGAACAAAAGGTTATACTAGTCACAATTTTCAAGCAACTTGTAACACTTTTTTCCAGCTAGTTTAAGCAGAGGCTGTACTAGTGAAGCCATGTCTTGCACTAGTAGTGTCAAAGTTAATGCTAGTCACCTTTTTTACACACGAGTGGACCATCAGGCCAAACTAGTTAACTAGTACATTATACTAGTTAACTAGTTGGCTTTAAATTATAAGACATGTTAACTAGATCACATAGGGTTGTGTTTACAGGTTAACTAGCGACAATCAAACATCTTCACTTGTTTACTAGTAGGAGTGAGAAATGTTCACTTGTGAAAAAAAAGATCATAATATTGTGACTTGAGAGGATAGAAACCTCTCTGAGTCTTACTAGTGAACTAGTTTGACTAAGAATCTGTTCTAGCAATCTAGTGAGATCCAAAATGCCCATGTGTTGCACTAGTTAGAAACATTCTACTTAACTTGTGAACTAGTGACTGTCAAAATCCTAGCTTGTAAACTAGTTCAAAACCAACGTGCTTACTAGTTAACTAGTTGAATGGCATTCTAATAAGGAGGTGTGTAAAAGTATGCACAGGGCCTTCCTATTGGTTCTTTGAGTCAGAATTTAAAATGCCAGCCAATCTTGACTCTGGGTTTTACTAGCATCCCACCCATTTCATTTGCATGTTGCTCACTAGATAACATGTAGGCCTGTGAAGCTGCAACTGGTAAGCAAGTTGCTACATGATCTAACTTAAATATTAACTTGTCAAGGCAAGTTTTTTAACTAGTTACCTAGCTGGGGTCCATTTTGAGTTTGCTAGTTAACTACTGTGGCTAAACAAAATTACTAGTTGACTAGTGAGGTACCAATGCTCACATGTTACACTGTTTGGAAACCAGTTGATACCACTAATTGACAATAAGACATATGTTGTTTTACTAGTCAGCTAGTTAGATCTAAAGAGAGTGACAAGGTAATGAGTGACACTGATATCTTTCTCACAAGTTAACTAGTGGAGGAGACTTTTTCCCACTATTCAGACTACTTGTCAAACAAGTAAACGCTTAGTACAAACATGTTAGATATTTTTCTACATGAGGGAATTTTCATTTTCTATTGAACTTTCCTCAACACAGTAAACAACTGTGTCTAACCAGTGAGGCATTTACTTGACATGTCAGAGTTTCTTACCATACTGGTTGACAAATTCAGGGCACCAGTTAACATTTGCATCTTACTAGTAAAACAAAAGTATACACTTGTTTAAAATGATTTGCAAATAGATCACTAGTTTAGGTAATAATATTAAACTAGTTATTATGTATAAACAGGTGGATCCCTTTTCTAGTTAACTTGTTGCGGGTATACGTTGACTAGTCAGATGTTTCACTGTACTAGTAAGATGCAAATGTTGACTAGTGCAAGTACACTGTTAACTAGAGTGAGAAAAAATTTAACTTGTAAACAAATGTCACACTTGTTGCTTCAAATTGCACACTAGTGCTGAGCAAGGGTCACTAGTTATAAGAAAGGACTAAACATGTAAAAGAAAATGTAAAAATTATGACAAATAAGCTGGCTAGTGGAAGTTCATGTTTTCCACTAGTTAACTTGTAAGTGACAAAATATTGTCACTAGCTTCCAAGTTCATCTTTTGGAAAAAAAAAATTGTTTAAGTAGTCAGGAAATATGTGTCTTACTTGTTAACTAATGCAAAGTACATTCAAACTAGGAAACTAGCTGAAATTTTGTTTTAAAAAATCAACTTGTCAAATTTTTTAACTTCACTAGGTAACTAGTAAGATGTAAGAGTCAATGACTAACAACCTAGTTGCTATTATTTTCTCAACTAGTCAAGTAGTAACCTTTTTGTTCCTTATTAGGTAACTAGGGAGGTCACAGAATTTTTCTAGGGTCACTAGTTAAATTTGTCTCTAAAGGATAAAATTTCAACAGCAACAAGCAACCACTAGTTTACTAGTGCCATTCTAAAATCAACATGCTCACTAGTGGACTGCATGCAAATAAAGAAGGAGGGACAAGAATTTGATTGGACAGTGATCAAACCATTGAAATGCCCCTTAAAGGATCCACAGTGAAAGTTATTTTTTTAATAACTTTTCAGGAAAAGTACTTTGTTTTCATTATTGTCATTATAGAGAAGAATTGAAAGCAAACATGAAAAATGAATGAAAAAATATACAAAAAATAATTTATTTAGTGTGAAGAACAATTGCAGCTATACAGAAAAAGAAGCATTTTTCTGCCTTGATAGATAGATTTTCATATGTGAGGTTGTATTAAAAAAAAAAAAGAATATACTCAGTATTCCAAATTTATTTGCTATATATATATACGTTTTTAGGAACGAAAAGAAGCTGTGATATTGAAATCTATTTTCTTTCAAATTAGACATACTAGTAGCTAGTCTGGATACTTTGCACATTCAAAAAATAATACTTTGATGGGAGACACTGCAGTTTAATTGGATAACAGTCTTGCATAACAGACATCACAATAAATATTTTCCCATTCAATTGTAGCAAGACATTCAGAAAGGTAATTATATTTAAATATGACATCGTCCTACTTTATATGATGCACTATACTGAGTTAATAACAACATAGGTCTAATTTGACACATTAGCAAAGCTACCCTGTTTGAAAGCCATCACTGATTTGTTATATGTTTTTAGTGTCACCAAGCCAATGCCATGCTCTCTACTTTGAATTAAGGAATGAGTTCTTCCTCTCTAGATATTTCTGTTGAAATGTGAAGATGTGGCCAAGTTAGGAGTAGGCAAAGAAAAAGGAAAACAGATAATTCATTTCTGTTTACATGCACATAACTGGGAATGATTATATAGCTTTGATTAAAGGTGGAGTAGGTGTTGTTTGAAAAACGGTTCCAGCACTCCAACTCAAGTGAGATTTTGAAAATATACACTCCCTCCCTCCTCCCAAAGGCTCCGCCTCCTCCTCTTCAGCTCACCCCTCGAAACCACGCCTTCACATGATTCACGACTGCATGAACCATAGGGAGGGAGGGAGGGAGGGGTGATATTTGATTTGATGGACGTATTAGGCAGCCAATCAAAATAGTGATGATCACTTTTTTGATTGGTCAGAGTTTTTTCTCTGATTATACCTTCTAGACTGGACCAAAATGGTTTAGTTTTTTTTTTGCAAACATTTTATTTCAGTGGGTGCAATGGAAATGTGAAAAGGTTTTCAGGCAATATTGTAAAAAGTGTTGCAAAAAAACAACACCCACCCCACCTTTAACTGTTAAGTGTTGATTAGAAAATGTATTTTGCAGAGCCTATATTAATTGAAGAAGATGAAGAGGAAACGTGTGACATATAATTTTACAAATAAAATAAAACAGGAGCTTATTGGTATTTTTGTTTTTGTATGTTAGGGGTGGTTTTGCAGCAGTCAGGCATTATAGGGTTAAATTTTCACTGGGGAACCCCTGTTGGAGAAACCAATAGAACAATTCGGTTTTCGCCCCCCTCTCTCCCTCATCATTAACATTTCCTCCACCTATTGGTAGCAGTGACAATCTTCACCTCAGTTGTCAAAGTAAGCATTTTGGTTTTATTAGATCACTAGTAGGAACAAAAGATACTTTAACTTGTAACAAGTCAGCCCGCTGGACATCACAGTTTACTAGTAATGTAATTCTTTTTTTTACTATTGTAAATTTTTAATTTGTGGACCTTACTAGTTACAAGTACTATTTTAGTTTAACTGTTAACCAGTACAAGGACAGAGACTAACTAGTAAACATTTGGCCTGTACAAGTTAAACTAGTGAACATTTTGGTATTACTAGTTCACTAGTGAAGATTTCTACATTTACTAGTTAACTAGCACAGAGAAATGTATTTTATTAGTATACAGGTAAGCTTCATTTGCTTTACTAGTTAACATGTCAGCTATTATGAGGGCCACTAGTTCACTAGTACATTATACTAGTGAACTAGTGGCCCACTAGTGTGTTAAAAAGGTGACTAGCATAAACTTGACACTACTAGTGCAAGACATGGCTTCACTAGTGCGCCTCTGCCTAAACTAGCGAACAAAAGGTCTTACTGTTACTTGAAATTGTGACTAGTATAAACTTTGTTCAACTAGTGCAACGCAAGTGAATAGTGCTAAAAATGTTCAACTGTGCAGTCGAAGTGTAAATAGTAAAGAGAACTGAGGTCTGATATCAAGGATATGGAATAAATGCTAAAAAAGCTGCCATAGATTCTCGCCTTTTATGTTGTGCTTTTCACTCGTCAGTGATCCTCGCACTATCTTTTCATGTCCATTCAATGTGTCCTGGCTAACTACAAACACTGAATCACCAGACACATAATATCTCGGGAAACTGCTCTGTCCTGTACCTGGGAGACAGCCGTAGTTCCTTCGCTTCTTCGCGGTTTTCTCAGGTGGCCGCTTCGACGTGTTTTTTTTTTTTTTTTTTTTTTATTAATGAGGAAAGCGGGGGCAGGAGGCGGAGAAGCGCGCATTGTCCCACTTTTCGTGACCCCCGTTGGAACATTTCTTGAAAGAAAAAGTTCCTTTCGGGCCGCCCCGGTAGAGCAGTGGTTTGGGCAGGCGGCCCATGTACAGAGGCTACAGTCCTCGTGCGGCTAATCGCGAGCTCGACTCCCTTGTCGGCTCCTTGCCGCGGGTCTTCTCCGTTCTCTCTGCCCCCCTGCCTGTCTCTCTCCACCATCAATACAAAGTCACTAGTGCCAAAAAATCTTAAAAAAAGAAAGTCACTTTTAGTCCGGAAGAAAAAAAACAAACTTTGCGCAAATTGCTGTTCAGTTCTGTTATATTGCGCATTTAAAGTGGAATTCCGTTTTTAATCTCCAATTCCGCGATTCCGTCCGTGATTCCGTGATCACGGATTCCATAGGGCTCTACAGTAGCCTCATACTGCTGTTCTTCGGCCAGATCGTCCGGGACTCTCAGCTAGACTATGAGTAGTATGAGATGAATGTTAACGAAAACTCACCCGGCTTGTATTTATTTGGAACAAAGTCCATTCTGTTGATATTTTTTTACCCACGTCTTCCTAACTTCTTGTTCTGCAAACAACAGTCTTCGTGCAGTAAAGGCTTGTGTATTTCACATACTTTCTTCTTCCATTGTTGAATTTTCACGCCATTGTTGGCACAGTTTATGACGGAACATGTATTCCCACTCTCGAGACCGACTCGACATTATAAAAAATATATTTGTAGAAAGAGAAAACAACTGGCTAATCTGCGAGCCGGTGAAAATGTCGCTCTGTAGCACAACCCAGCAATGGGGGACGGGGTACTTCCTGGGGGCTGGCCCGAAAGGTCTATACTGACAAATATTTGATGAAAATAATTGCAGATTGCTCTAATGCTACATCACTGGCTTGAAGTGGGGACCCACTCACATAACGCCTGATGATTTTTTTTCTTTCATTTTATCTAAATACATTCACTACAACATGTTTAGATTCATGGAAAAAGTCCGATAGCTTAATGCTAACTTATATGGGAAATTGCATAGCGATGCTAGCGGTTTAGCATGTGGGATTAGTGAATGTATTTGTACTGTCAACTCGTTAATGAACGAAACGTTCTCTAAATGCGGTGTTACAACATCTGACATAAAAATAATACTCACAGGCAACGTTTTCTGGCCATATAAAAAGGATGGGAGTTTTCCTGCTGTCTGTCTCTCTCTGACAACCTGTCAACTGAAACTCTCTCGGACATTTGTCGTCTGAACCAGCTACGGAAACACTGAAGGCACAAATTAGCATTGCTACAAGAAAATCTGTGTCATATCCAGCAATTATCCATGCCTTTTAAAGACAAAGAACGGTCTTTGTCTTGAAAAGCATGACAACTAGATCAGACTTTTTTCATTCATAGATATCAAACTTTGGTGTCCTCTAATAGCCACACGTTTTGATGAAAAGTTACAATTTTCACTCTCTGGTATCTTTAATGTGTTTCCAACTGATTTAATATGGCTTGCAGTGTGTCGACTCATCACACACGAAGCAGGGATGCCTAATGCAAAAGATGACATTTCCTGTTGCCAATAGGTGGCGCTACAAGGGTTCCTCAATCTGATAGCTGCTATGTATTAAGGATGGGACTACAGTCGTTTTGGACCAGATTAAACACTTTATGGCCGAGTTACAGCCCATTTCTCTTTCATGGCGAGTCTTCGATATGACATCAAACTTCACCGCATCACTGCAGCCACGCCCTCTGGTAAAAAGTTATATGCTTTGCAAACTTTCTTCGGCCATGTGTCTAGATTAGAACAAAACAAGTTTGGAGTCAATCGGACCAAATCTCTGGGAGGAGTTAGTTAAAGTACGAGGCCTGGAAATGACCAAAATATTGGAGAAACTGCATGTTCCATTAAAAATAGCAGACTTCCTGTGAGAATTAGAGCATGGGTCCAAGAGACTTTTTTGTAGGTCTGAGGATGATACATCAGTCCCACAAATTTCATGTCTGTAGGTAGAAGCATATCGAGGGGCTCGTCATTTTAAAAAAACAAGGTGACGCTATTGAGCCACTTTTGTGTGCCCATGTGCAGCACCCATAAAATATGTAAAATTCTCACACAACTAATATGTGTGGAAAATTTTGCAACTTTTTGAGTATGTTAAGGCCCCCAAAAAGGCAATTTATTTTGGAGAAGAGCACTTCCTGTTTTATGATGAATACCGCTGGCACCGTTGGACGTGCATACACGAAATTGTACAAAATGCATTAGAACACTTCTGACTTCAGTCTGACCGCTTCTCAGGCTGATACGATGAAGAGGAAGGTAAATAATGGACATAATAAGACCAAAATAATATTCCTATGACCAGATGGTGGCGCTATGGAGTTCATCCAAGATTGTCATATACACTTGTTCAGGGTGGAAGAATCATCAGACATATTGATTTTGGTGCAGATTGAACAATGCATGTGAAAGTTATAACAACTTTTCCATTCGTGGCGAGACATCCAACTTCGCCGTACTATCACAGCCACGCCCTTTGATAAAAAGTTACAGTTTTCACTGTCAATCATCTTCAATGACTTTACTACTGATTTGAACTGGTTTGAGGTCTGTCGGCTAATCACACTCGAACCAGGGATGCCTAATGCAAAACTTGACATTTCCTGTTGCCAATAGGTGGCGCTACAACATTTCTAAATCTGATAGCTGCTATGTGATTAAGGATCGAACTACGATCATACTGATCCGTTTTGGACCAGATTAAACACTTTATGGCCGAGTTACAGTCCATTTCTCTTTCATGGCGAGTCTTCGAAATGACATCAAACTTCGCCGCATCACTGCAGCCACGCCCTCTGGTAAAAAGTTATATGCTTCGCAAACTTTCTTCGGCCATGTGTCTAGATTAGAACAAAAAAAGTTTGGAGTCAATCAGACCAAATCTCTGGGAGGAGTTCGTTAAAGTACGAGGCCTGGAAATGACCAAAACATCAGAGGAACTCCATATTTCATTCAATATAGCGGACATCCTGTGGATTTAGAGCAGGGTCCATGAGACTTTTTCGTAGGTCTGAGGATGATACATCAGTCACACAAAGTTCATGTCTGTAGGTGGAAGCATATCGAGGGGCTCGTCGTTTTTAAAAAAAACAAGGTGGCGCTATTGAGCCACTTTTGTGTGCCCATGCGCAGCACCCATAAAATACGTAAATTTCGCAGACAATGAATACGTGTGCAAAATCTCGTGAGTTTTCGAGTATGTTAAGGCCCCCAAAAAGGCGATTCATTTGGGAGAAGAATATAATAATAATAATAATAATAAATAATAATAATAATAATAATAATAATAATAAACATTCGAAATACAATAGGGTCCTCGCACCCTCGGTGCTCGGGCCCTAATAATAAACATTCGAAATACAATAGGGTCCTCGCACCCTCGGTGCTCGGGCCCTAATTAATCGATAACAACAAAGATGTATCACTTGAACAACGCGCATCCAAGCCTTGTACAGGACGGTGGAGGCGGTTCATCATCAGCCTAGCCTAGCCTAGCCTAGCCTAGCCTAGCCTCAACTCGGTGTTAGCACGGACCAGAAGGAGCTGCAGTGCACATCGAGCACACAACAAGCGCATCTTTTTAAGAAACAAAAAGCCTGTAATACTGGTGCCTTGATATAAATTGTCCTTGTTAAGTAGTCTCTTCGATATCTCTTGTTTTATTATCGTTTAAAAGAAACAGGAAATGTCACGTTATTGTCGACAACGAACCACCGGGCCACTGAACACATCTGGGCATGCGCGGGCCATAGTAACCAGGCCAAAGGGGAAAACAAACGTCACGCCGATGATCGACGAATACATTTTCACAGAATGCCCATCCCTAAACCCTACACATGACCCAGTTTCACTCTGGTTCACAGAGGAGTCGGCGCCAGAGCGCCAGAGCGGCCGTGAAACAGCGGCGCCACATCGGCCGCCATCACCCGCAGTGTCTTCAGAAGCTGCTGAGCCATCTAGAAGCATCCGCCTATAAATATAATACTGATAAAGTTGAGACACTGAGGTCATTGTAAAGAAGTGGGGGCGACTGATGGCTGGTTCTGGTTCTGGTTCTGCCCGTCCACCCAGACGGCTGAGGGAATCATCAAGCGCAGTAGCGAGCAGCAGGAACTCAGATGTTGACCGTTAATTCGGTCTCTCGCTGAGCTGCAGTTTAGGCTTTAATGGATTTCTTGTCCTCACGTGGCCGACTTCCCGAGTCTGAAGACAATTTCATTTACCTGCAGCTAATGAAAAGGCCGTTTGTTGCGCGACGGCGGTGAGATGGAGCGGGGCGCCGCGGTCCAGCAGAGGATCAGAGGAATGGGTGTAAATCATTTGCGGGCCCCGGCGCCGCCTACAGACGCCATCATCTTCTCCACGGTGATCCGATGGAGACCGGCGGCGCTTCCTCAGGATGAACGTGAGGAAGATGTTCTGAACGGTTTCAGCATCAGCTGTCAGAGGCTGAAAGCTTGAGCTGTTAAAGGACCGTGAGGTTTGGTGCTGGTTCTGGCAGCAGGTCCAGGAACACCTGAAGACCATTCAGAGGCTCTACAGCTCTGATTTAAAGTGTTGACACGATAAAGACGATAAATAACTCTGTAACTGTTAGCGCTGCTAACGACGGCGTATGTCAACGTTGTTACGGATTCATGGGGAAAGATTTCTCACTGATTTATGGTTTTTATATTTTTTAACTTACTGCCTTTATGTCATTAGAGTAAAAGAATATTTTAAAAAGGCTTTTATTATCAATTAAGCAGTAATGAAGGGTAACAGGTCATTTATATTTTTCCTCTCTATTTTACATCATTTGTTTTAAAGTGAGCCCTGAAGTCCGAGTATTGAACCTTGTGGAACTCCTTTATTTTTATTGATTTTATTTTGTTTGAGTTGGATTTACGTACATATCCTACATTTAGGATATCAGGAAACCATGTGACGTGTGATGTCATTGAAAACGACGGTGGTTAGGGCAGGTGCCTCATATACAGTCCTCGTGCGGCTGGTTGCGGGTTCGACTCCCGGCGCTTTGGCGTGTGTCTTCCCCATTCTCTCTGCCCTGTTTCCTGTCGAATAAAGGCCACTAGTGGCAAAAAATTGGAAAAAAAAGAAATTGACCCCGTTCTTTCATCTCTTTCCCTTTTGACATCACAACACTTCCTTTTTACGTATATTGTTGACATTTAGAGTACTCATTTAGAGAGTAAATGCACAGCTGCTGGAAAATAATACAACATTTGTTGGGATATTTTCCTTGTTTTTGTGATATTGATATTACTCATTTATGTTGCGATAAGTTTTCGAGATATTGTGCAGCTCTATTATACGATCTACATAGTTTATGCCTGTCCGTTCTCGTTTGTGTTGCTTGGTAAACACAGCACCAAATGCTCGGTGGTGATGGGGGTTTGCCATAAACTGTATAAGAAGAACTGGACTAAGCTGCAGTGATGTCACCCACAAGTTTCTGATGAGAGCTTCTGAAGCCTCACTCTTCGGACTGGTGCAGGACTGAGACTGGGACTGGGACACGCCTGCCTTAGTTCAGTCACAGTCATCATCATAGGTTAGCATTAGCTAAGCCAGCCAAGCTAAAATGGCTAATTAATATTACTTGATATTAATCCTGATCAAATCAAACGTCCTCGTTTGAACAACGATAGAAACAACATCTGACATGAATTCTGTCAGAATTGAAACCAGGGCAACCAGAGCTCTGCTGGAACCAGCTGTAGGTGGGTCTGTTGCTAACGGTCGTCATGGATGTGAAATCCATCTATGGAGACAGAAACTGTTTTATACCAGTCCGGTTATATGTGTATTTCTGCTTTAAAGTTGGGATATTTTAACATCGTGGTCAATGGAGACTGACTCACTGTTGGAGGCAGAACCTAGTGGCTAATAGAGGAACTGCTGCCTCTAGTGGTTGGTAGAGGAACTGCAGCCTCTAGTGGTCAGTAGAGGAACCGCAGCCTCTAGTGGTCGGTAGAGGAACTGCAGCCTCTAGTGGTTAATAAAGGAACTGCAGCCTCTAGTGGTCAGTAGAGGAACTGCAGCCTCTAGTGGTCGGTAGAGGAACTGCAGCCTCTAGTGGTCGGTAGAGGAACTGCAGCCTCTAGTGGTAGGTAGAGGAACCGCAGCCTCTGGTGGTCGGTAGAGGAACTGCAGCCTCTGGTGGTCGGTAGAGGAACCGCAGCCTCTGGTGGTCGGTAGAGGAACTGCAGCCTCTGGTGGTCGGTAGAGTAACCGCAGCCTCTGGTGGTCGGTAGAGTAACCGCAGCCTCTAGTGGTCGGTAGAGGAACCGCAGCCTCTAGTGGTTGGTAGAGGAACCGCAGCCTCTAGTGGTCGGTAGAGGAACTGCAGCCTCAGGCGGTCGGTGGAGGAACCGCAGCCTCTAGCGGTCGGGAGAGGAACTGTCGAGTGTCAATCGTTTTTACCATCACTGCAGCAAACTATCGTTATATTGTGCCTGAAACCAGACCCTGGTTCATCAACAGAGGTCTGAGGATCGATCCTTGTGGAACTCCTTTTATTATCTTGAACTCTTTAATTAAATAATTGAGGACTTTAAAAGTAGTCAGAAATTAGAGACTGTTACAGATTAAAATTCAGAAATACTTCATTGACCCTCAAAGGGAAATTAATTAATACCTTAAATGATCACTTTTTTAATTTCATTTTGAACATCCCTGACTGTTATGAAACATTTGTTACAATTTCAGGTGAAAACAGCTGGAAATTCTTAAAAACATCCAGTATGATGAGGACAAAATCACCGCTGTCAGAAATAAAAGCTCCCATTTCCCTGAAGTGCTCGTGTCAGTAATCAGACAGCGTCCTCAGGTCGTTTCCACGGGAACTAAGTGGATCTTCCTCCTGGAGCTGTGAACATCAGAGCTACACCTCTAATTGAGCTCTAGCATGTCCAAACATGTCTCTCCAGGGACCAGACTCCATCCTCCTCTTCCTCCTCACCCGTCCTCCTCCCATCAGACTGTCCCCTGGTGTCTCCTCTGACTGACCTCCGCAGCGTCAGACGCTGTCCTACATCTGTCTCCAGTCCTGCTTGTTCACCTGCTGCAGCAGAAACCTGCCAGATCCAGTTAAACTGCTGCCAACGTGTTACCTGATGGTTCAGATCACTGACGCGATAAATCCATTCTTGTCTGGGATCAATCAATTTTCTTTAGTATCATCAATGATCATTTAGTGACATCATCACATCAGTGTTCAATGTGACATTTGTGATTGAACAGCTAAAGTTTTTCTTTTAAACAAAAATTAAAAACTGAAAAAGGGACGTTTTATTTCGTTTTTCGTTTTCTAATCTAACAAAAAAATGGAAAAATGCCTGGCTCCTCCTCCTCCTCAGCTGTGGCTCCTCCTCCTCAGCTGTGGCTCCTCCTCCTCCTGAGTCACGTGACGGTGGTTCTGAAACTGATGTTTCTAGATTTCCCAGTGTGGAGAGCAGAGCATCCAGAGTCGTCACCAGCTGCTCTGCTTCAGAGAAATAAAGAGCTGAATGAGTCTGGTCTCTGGAGACCAGACGCTTCCAGATGTTTCCGTTAGATCACAGATGACAGTCAGACCCCCATCCTCCTCTGACGGCTGCGATCATTGCCGTGCAGCTCTGCAGCTCTGCAGCTCTGCCTCCTAAGGGCTCCGTCGCCGTTTAGTAGCGTTTAGAGCGTGGGGCGGCGGCGGGGGGGATCAGCCAGTTTGGTCCCTGATTGTTCTCCAGTCCCTGAAACTGCAGCGCTGCATTTGATTGGGTTGTTTACAGATGTTTCCCAGGTAACCGCTGCAGAGATCTGGATCCACCTGAACCGGACTCTTACAGCTGAGACCAGAACGGTTCTGGATCCACATCTAACTTGTTTTCTTCTTCTGTCTCCTTTACAGAGTCAGACGCTGTGCAAAGGCCTCAATGAGCTTCAGAACACTCAGGTAGGTTCAGGTGTCATTCTCCGTCTCCCTGGATCCGCCTCTTCATGTCACCTTCAGCATTTTTATCTTCACTGGGGGGAGAAACTAAAGTTTCAACTGCGTTTAGCTTCAGTTTGACGCTGTTTTACTGCAGTCATTCCTGGTTTGGGGCTCCGGCCCTTTAAAGGGTCGTCATGGAGAAATGGGGGGGTCCTGAGATGATTGACAGGACAGAAGACAACAAAACTAACACTACCACCTCTGTCCACATGGGGGCAGTAGATCTTTGAGGAGCCGTTAGTAGGTGGCGGTCCAGGATGTGACTCCGCCCACAGTTGAAGGGCCGTAGCTGGTCAGCGAATACGGACAGAGCCAGAGCCAACAGGTGTGGCCGCACCTGTTCATTACTGAGCCAACAGGTGTGGCCGCACCTGTTCATTACTGAGCCAACAGGTGTGGCCGCACCTGTTCATCACTGAGCCACATGGAGCTCCCCCTGCTGGACATTCGATCAGACCGTGGGAGCGCTGGCTCGATGGCGTCCTGGTGGAGCGGACAGAGTCCAGATGGGATGCGGAGCACGTGGTTGCGGTCCGCAGGGCTTAAAGTAATTTGACACCGTGCCGGATTTCCGGCGTTTGACTATTCAGGAAATGACACACACAAACTTGTTACCTGAGTGGTCTTGAATGCAGCATCCCAGGTGAGCTGGTGGTTGTTTGAATGGAGGCAACGAGTGGCGCTGGGGATGGATAGAGGAGAAGGGTGGAGATGGTTAGCCGTTTGGGTACCAGAAGCTAAGGGAGCCTGCTACCGGATTTGTGTGTTGTGTTCAACAAGCTAGTCTATGCAGCTAGCGGCAAAAAAGCTCTTCACCGTCATAAAGGAGACGCCGGGTACAAAGCAGCATCCGCGCGCTCCAACACACAAGCTAACGGGTAGTAAAGGCCACAGTGAGCGGCTGCAGAAGAACCGGGTCAGTCTGATCAGAGATCGGCTCCAGAGGAAAAGTAGATTTGTCTCCTGGTTTTTAGCGGCGCAGCTTTCAGCAGAAACGAGGAAGCTAATTAAGAACCTAATTAAGATGAAGCCAGCGGTGGTTAACGACTGCAGAGCAGCGGCTGGAATCAAGGCTGGATCAGTTTCATCTGCAGCATCAGGTTTTAACCTGGAGGACAGGGACTCTGCAGACCTTCACAGGATCCTGCAGCTCCTGGACTCTGGTCTCCAGGACTCTGGTCTCCAGACCTGAGTTGTCCCCAGTAGGGGTGCTCCGATCAGGGTTTTTGGGGCCGATCACCGATCACTGAAATCAATATCGGCCGATCCGATACCGATCACCGATCGTATTTATTTCCCTTTGTTTCTTGCTGTCTTAGACCTTTTCGACTTGAAAATTGTGGACATGCGCCCCCTAGTGTCCCCGCCATAACTGGAGTGTGCGGTGCTCCACCAACTAACCCAAACACAGCAGCGTGGAGCATTATTTACGGATAACGCAGACATGTCTTGGATTGATGTTAGGCAGTGGCCTCCAGTTACAGATGAAGGTAGTTTATCGCTGTTTTTAATGATTGGTTATGGAAATAGCATGATCTATTCCCATTATCAAACACTAAAAACCGTGGAACGCTGCAACGCTGGCTATAACTAATGTCAACAAGCCATAAAGATTATGCTACTGTAACGTTAACGCTAGCGGTAAATTAGGCTATGTGTTAATGTTATATTTTATCATTCTCCTAAATCATTCATTCATTCATTGATTTATAGGCTTGTGCTAGTGCCGAGGGCTACAGTAGCCTCATACTGCTGTTCTTTCGGCCAGAATCGTCCGGGACTCTCAGCGAGGCTATAAGTAGTACGAGATTGAATGTTAACGAAAACTCACCCGGCTGTATTCATTTGGAACAAAGTCCTTTCTGTTGATATTTTTCACCCACGTCTTCCTAACTTCTTGGTTGTCGGTGCACCCAGGAAATCGGTGCAAACTGTATGGCTGCAAACAAGGGAGTCTTCGTGCAGTAAAGGCTTGTGTATTTCACATACTTTCTTCTTCCATTGTTGAATTTTCACGCCATTGTTGGCACAGTTTATGACGGAACATGTATTCCCACTCGACCGACTCGACATTATAAAAATATATATTTATACAAAGAGAAAAACACTGGTTAATCTGCGAGCCGGTGAAAGTGTCGCTCTGTGGCACAACCCCGCAATGGCGGACGGGGTACTTCCGGGGGGCTGGCCCGAAAAGGTCTATAGACAGTTTATGCGCACGAGAATAGAGCGTTTTTGATCGGCTCTTTTGATCGGCTTTAATGACAATTCTGACCGATCCTGATCATATGCATATCGGCCGATCCGATCAGGTCACCGATCGATCGGAGCACCCCTAGTCCCCAGGTCTTCCTCCGTCCAGCTAATGAAGACGACCCAGAGCAACAGCTGCCTTCGTTAGCTCCCAGAGGGATAATTAGAGCAGCAGATCAATGCTGAGAATCGTAGAGCGACTCTGAGAGGAGTTTAATGACCCTCTGGGGTATCGTCCTGATACTGGGATGATATTTTAAAATAAAGGTGTGAGATCTCAAAATAAGGCCACAACCCCCAAAATGGAGCCAAATAATGATGATGGACCTGAGAAATCTGGAGGTAGATTCTGACCCCATCCTGACCCTGTTGTGTCTCCTTCTAGACCCTGTTGTGTCTCCTTCTAGACCCGGTTGTGTCTCCTTCTAGACCCGGTTGTGTCTCCTTCTAGACCCGGTTGTGTCTCCATCTAGACCCCGTTGTGTCTCCATCTAGACCCGGTTGTGTCTCCATCCTGACCTCGTTGTGTTTCCATCTAGACCCGGTTGTGTCTCCACCCTGACCCTGTTGTGTCTCCATCCTGACCCCGTTGTGTCTCCATCCTGACTCCGTTGTGTCTCCATCTAGACCCGGTTGTGTCTCCATCCTGACCCCGTTGTGTCTCCATCCTGACCCCGTTGTGTCTCCATCTAGACCCGGTTGTGTCTCCACCCTGACCCCGTTGTGTCTCCATCTAGACCCCGTTGTGTCTCCATCTAGACCCAGTTGTGTCTCCACCCTGACCCCGTTGTGTCTCCTTCTAGACCAGGGGTGGGCAATTAATTTTTACAAGGGGCCACATGAAAAACCTGAGTTGTGTCAGAGGGCCACATCAACGATAACTTGAACTTAATCCTGCTCAACTTCCTTCCATTGTAAAATGCATTAAATTATATATTCTAAATAGCTGGTACTGGTAATTAGAAGAATACAATTATTCTGTAGATATTTATATTAGGCTCTGTGAAATTGTGGCGTATAGGTCGAGTAAAAAAACAAAAATAATCATTAATAAGTCCAATTTATTCTTAACTTGTTAAATTCCTCAAACTGTGAATTACAACACATCTATAGAAACACATCAATTAAATGAATAATGTTTTAATGTTTTCCACCTCATTTTACCAATTCCTTGTTGGGTTTGCAGTTTTGCTTGCAATGCATCAGCCTCTATTGCGCGCTCTTTATCAGACAGATTTCTGTATTTTACCTCATGCTTGGTCGTGTAGTGCGGATTCAAATTATAATCTTTAAACAGCGATCTGTGTAGCACAAATCACGGCTTCACCTTTTAATTTCTGTAAAGAAATACTTAGCGGTCCATGTCTTGTTGAAAGCACGTCATTCCTTGTCAACTTTTCTTTTCTTAGCGTCAGCACACATTTTAACAGCAGCATCACTTAGCGCTGTTTACCTTCATGCACGGCTCACATGCACGTACGCTACACAGAAGTACTACGCCTTTCAAAATAAAAGCATCACAGTTGTATTGCACGCACGACATAGATTTTTTTTTTTCATTAAGTTGTAATCAAATGTAATTTATGATTGGCCTCATGCGGGCCGGACAGAGACGCACAAAGGGCCGGATGTGGCCCGCGGGCCGTGTTTTGCCCAGGTCTGTTCTAGACCCTGTTGTGTCTCCACCCTGACCTCGTTGTGTCTCCACCCTGACCCCGTTGTGTCTCCTTCTAGACCCCGTTGTGTCTCCATCCTGACCCCGTAGTGTCTCCATACTGACCCCGTTGTGTCTCCACCCTGACCCCGTTGTGTCTCCGTCTAGACCCAGCTGTGAGGACTCTAGTGGGGGTCCGGGTCAGTCTGGAGGGTCTCCTCAGTCCTAACAGAGCGGTGCTGATATAAAACACCTCTCTGCTTCAGCTCCCATCAGCTCATCTGCTCCAGCTGACAAACTAATTATTTAGACAGAGACACTAATTACAAATGACCAAGTCACAGGTGTGGAAAATTAACCCTTAACAGCCATCTAAAGCTGAGCGGGTCACCTTGTGTTTATGTAACAAAGTCAAACATTCAGGGCCTCGTTGATGTACCTGCATGACAGGAAACGACTTCACATCATCACCTTCCTCACATGAAGGACATTAGTTTCATATTTTCAAAATAAAAGCCAGCATTTCACAATTTCTACCAGGTTGTGACACAAACTTCTAATCCCAACTGAAATTAGGAATTTTGGTTTATATTATGTATAGATATTAGTATGAGGAGGTGGGATCCCCAAATAACATATACATTAAAATAAACATATACATAAAAATAATAATTAAAAAATAATGAGGCAGAATCTGAAACTAGAACTTTAAATGTATGTTTTCAGCAGAGACGCTCCTCCAGCTCCTCTGGTTCCTCAGTTTCTGCAGTCGTATCAGATTATAACGGTATGATGTCTGGAATAACGAGCTCAAACTGTACAATGAATCTGAGCTCGTTATTCCAGACGAATAACGAGCGGGTGGGGTCTCGGTCGGGTCCTGGGGGACGGGTTCACCTATATGTGATGTCATTTACCTGCAGGATCCAACCAGGTCCTCCCTCCTGTTGGATCACCACCACCTCCATGTGATTCAGGTTTCTGCTGAAGGGGGGCGTCAGCCTGATGACCTTCAGTTTAAGATAATTAAGATGCCTCAGAATAATGACTGAATGCCACCAACACCTGGATCAAACGGTTGAGTGAAGTAAAGTCTCCTGCCAGTCAGATGGTTCCTCAAAATAAGGATGTGGAAACTGGAAATGAACAATTTCCTTAAAAACGTGCTACTTTGAGATATGACATCAGAATCACATGATAACGGGTCGTTAACTTTAATAGTTTACTGGCTTGTCATTAGTGCTGGGCAATATGACAATACATATCGTGGGGACAATAGAAAAGTGTGTATTGTGCCATTTCTCTTTTATCGTTTCTAACCTAATTTTATCAATTATTACAGAAAATATGTGATTAAATATGTCATGTCTGCAGCTACTATAGAGGACCAAGGTGCAGGAGATCTCAAAAAGAGCAAGGTTTATTTAACAAACACAACAGGGGGCCAGGCCTCGGCACCTGACGGAGGCCCGGAGCAGTCCAGGGGGCCGGCCTCGGCGCCTGACGGAGGCCCGGAGCAGTCCAGGGGGCCGGCCTCGGCGCCTGACGGAGGCCCGGAGCAGTCCAGGGGGCCGGCCTCGGCGCCTGACGGAGGCCCAGAGCAGTCCAGGGGGCCGGCCTCGGCGCCGGACGGCTCGGGGCCAGCCGGGAGAGCCAGGGGCTCGGCCGACGGAGGCCCGGAGCAGTCCAGGGGGCCGGCCTCGGCCGGGCAGACAGCAGAGACAGTTCAGGTGGATGGCCACCGCGCCAGCGGACTGGAACCAGGAACTGGGGAGGCGGAAAACCACGGCATCGGCGAGCAGGAACTGAAGAGGCGGAGGGCCACAGCGTCGGTGTGCAGGAACCAGGAACTGAAGAGGCAGAGGGCGATCGCGGCGCCGGACGGGAGCCAGGAGGCGATGTGGAGTCATCTGGCGATGTCCTCCTTCAGCGGCGTCGGAAGAGTCTCGACTGGCTGCAGCTCCTGCGGCGATGGAAGAAGCTGAACCGGCTGCAGCGGTGATGGAAGAAGCTGAACCTGCTGCAGCTCCTGCTGCAGCGGCGACGGAAGAAGCTGAACCTGCTGCAGCTCCTGCTGCAGCGGCGACGGACGAGTCTCGGCCGCCTGCAGCTCCTGCTGCAGCGGCAACGGACGAGTCTCGGCCGCCTGCAGCTTCTGCTGCACCTGCTGCAGCGGCGACGGACAAGTCTCGGCCGCCTGCAGCTCCTGCTGCACCTGCTGCAGCGGCGACGGACGAGTCTCGGCCGCCTGCAGCTCCTGCTGCACCTGCTGCAGCGGCGACGGAAGAGGGTGCACCTGCTGCAGCGGCGACGGACGAGTCTCGGCCGCCTGCAGCTCCTGCTGCAGCCGTGACGGACGAGTCTCGGCCGCCTGCAGCTCCTGCTGCAGCCGTGACGGACGAGTCTCGGCCGCCTGCAGCTCCTGCTGCAGGGGCGCAGGGAGAGTCTCGGCCGCCTGCAGCTCCAGGGGCTCAGGGAGAGTCTCGGCCCTGGGGACACATAAAGGCATGTCGACCGCCGCACTGGCGAGTTGAGGCGCGTCGACCACCTCGGGAACGGAATCTGGCGAGCGTGCGTCGACCACCTCGGGAACGAGGGGAGGTGCGTCGACCACCTCGGGAACGAGGGGAGGTGCGTCGACCACCTCGGGAACGGTATCTGGCGAGCGTGAGTCGACCACCTCGGAAACGAAATCTGGTGAGCGTGCGTCGTGATATCGTGATATAAAATAGTCCATATCGTGATATATGATTTTTTCCATATCGCCCAGCACTACTTGTCATAATGAATCAAGTTGACACATCTCTGAGCGTTTTTCCCGCCGTGGGCTTCTGTTGGCGTCAGTCAAGAGTTTTACGTCTTGTTGGAGGTTTGTTGGTGGGCCGAGGCTGCTGGGAGGAACCGCTGGGTTTGGACCAGAAACATCTGCAGTGAAGGGAAGTGATGTGCTGGAGGACACGGCGGCTCGGATCCAGCTGAGCTGATGGCTGCAGCCGTCAGTGGGACGAGCGTGGAGGACGGACGACCACGGCGATGATGGGAGGCTTCACGCTGTCTTCCAAATGTCCTCCGTCCTCCTGCGAGCAGCCAGGACCAAACTGATGAACTGCAGAGCAGATTATCCTTCTGGAGAAAAACGAAGTTTGTCTTCAGACAGAAAACTACCAGCTCAGGTTTGGTTACTGCTCAGCAGTGACCCCAACTGGTCCAGGTGGGAACTGCAGTCGGTGCGTCGGCGTAAACAGTCCTGCATCTTCGCTCATGTCAGAATTTAATCTGAATCTAAATCAGCCTGGAGATATGAGAGGATAGTTCCTGCTGCCAGAAAAAGGAATATTTTCTAAAAGTGTCCATATTCTCCTTGTTTCCAACCATCTAATTTGAATCTCTGGAGGTTGTAGAACAGATGTGCATCCAGGATAATAATCTCAGAACAACAGCTGATTGGTTGAACTAGGGATGGACCATAACTGTTTTAATACCGATAACCGATAACTTTCAGCTCCTAAAGGCCGATACCGATAACCGATAACACACATATACCTAAGATCAGTACATCAATACTATGAACAAAACCAAAAATAGTTTGAACTCTTTAAATGAACAGGATTAACATTTAAAGGATTTTGGCTTGTGATTCCATTTAAATTAATACCTTTTAATTAAAGTAAATGAGATTCAGTAGTTTTTATTTTTTTATCTCATGGAAGCTTTAGATGAGAGGAATGAGGGAGAGGAGAGACTGCTGCTGGCTTGCGCACGTTAGCATTAGCTTCCGTTAGCTCACATTAGCGTGATTTCAAAACTCCATGGAAGCGATTGTTATGTTGTAGGTGGCTGATCAGGTTTTACGTATTAAAGCTTGTGCTTCCCTCCTCGTAGAATTCACTCGAAGGATTCGTCACAAATAACCACCAAACTATCTTCTTCTGAAACTTCTGAAACGAAGTTCCACGCCGCCATGTTTGTTGTGATCAGCGCTGTGCTGCAGGCTGCATTCAAGGTGTAACGTAAATTCCCTCGTTTGCTAGTTGTTCTTTCAGCCTTTTCTATTTTTTCAATTTTTTCATGTGTAACATGAGGGAAAATATAGCGAATATCAATTCAAGTCAGCAACTACCAAAATGTGTAAACTTTGCTTAATTTTAATTTGTATTGATCAGTTTTAGTGACTCAGATGTGGAATATCTCAGATGTTCTCAGTCACCATCAATTAACCTCTGGAGGCTTTGATTGGTGGCCAGTTTGTTTTTGGCTTTAAAAGCTGTTTTATTTGACATATTTCATCAGTTTTTGACATTTTAAGACCGATCAATACGGAGCTAAATTGGGAAAACGACAAACAGATGAAGAAGACGTTCGTTAATTCAACGTTTGTTCGCCGTGAAACTTGATGAAGGTGGAAACATCACGGCGCTATAAATACCAGAAGTATTCAGATCAATAATTCAAAATGACAAGTGTGAGTATTGATCAGTAAGAGGTTTGCAGAGAGGAAGCAGCAGATCGATTCCTCCTCTGAGTGAAAATATAGCTGTGACTGGTTTTAATGGTTTCTCTGGTCCATCTTCATCATCAGCTGATCCTGTCGTTTATTATCAGACGTTTTCTTCATTAAGTCTATTATTAACTTGATGAACTTGGAGCTTCGTTGTTTTACATTTATGATTCTGACGTTCAGATATCTGGAAAACTGGTTTAAGTTTAGTTTGATCCACGTCCTCCTGGAGGACCAGTTGTCTCCTGCAGGGACGACTTTATCCTCTTCAGTGTTGATCTCATCATTTTAGTTTCTTCTTTATCTTTGCTGTCTTCTGTTATTTATTAGCAGCTAAAGAACATCAGAAGTGTTGCATTACTGCCACCTGGTGGTCTGGAGGTGGAAGTTCACTGAGTCAGGAGATCCACCGAACCCGTCACTGTAAACGCTGAGAGGATCTGGTTCTGGTCCAGTTACAGCCTCCTGGGTTTTAAACCTACCCCCTGATGATGGACACAGAACTCAGCTCCCTCTGGTCCTGGTCACAGTCCTGGTCCCCCTCTGGTCCCGGTCTCCCTCTGGGCCTGGTCCCCCTCTGGTCCCGGTCCCCCTCTAGTCCCGGTCCTCCTCTGGTCCTGGTCCTCCTCTGGTCCCGGTCAACCTCTGGTCCTGGTCCCGGTCCCCTCTGGTCCCGGTCCCCTCTGGTCCTGGTCCCGGTCCCCTCTGGTCCGTTCCCTCTGGTCATGGTCCCCCTCTGGTCCTGGTCCCCCTCTGGTCCCGGTCTACCTCTGGTCCTGGTCCTGGTCCCGGTTCCCCTCTGGTCCCAGTCCCCCTCTGGTCCCGGTCTCCCTCTGGTCCCGGTTCCCCTCTGGTTCCCCTCTGGTCCTGGTCCCCTTCAGGTCCTGGTCCCGGTCCTCCTCTGGTCCCAGTCCCCTCTGGTCCCGGTTCCCCTCTGGTCCCGGTCCTGGTCCCCCTCAGGTCCTGGTCCCGGTCCCCCTCTGGTCCTGGTCCCGGTCCCCTCTGGTCGCGGTCTACCTCTGGTCCTGGTCCTGGTCCCACTCTAGTCATGGTCCCCCTCAGGTCCTGGTCCCTGTCCCCCTCTGGGCCTGGTCCCCCTCAGGTCCTGGTCCCGGTCCCCCTCTGGTCCTGGTCCCCCTCAGGTCCTGGTCCCGGTCCCCCTCTGGTCCTGGTCCCGGTCCCCTCTGGTCCCGGTCTACCTCTGGTCCTGGTCCTGGTCCCACTCTGGACATGGTCCCAGTTCCCCTCTGGTCATGGTCCCGGTTCCCCTCTGGTCCCTGTCATGGTCCCCCTCTGGGCCTGGTCCCCCTCAGGTCCTGGTCCCGGTCTTCCTCTGGTCCCGGTCCCCCTCTGGTCCCGGTCCCCTCTGGTCCCGGTCCTGGTCCCCCTCTGGTCCTGGTCCCCCTCTGGTCCTTGTCCCCCTCAGGTCCTGGTCCCGGTCCTCCTCTGGTCCCGGTCCCCTCTGGTCCCGGTTCCCCTCTGGTCCCGGTCCTGGTCCCCCTCTGGTCCTGCTCCCCCTCAGGTCCTGGTCCCGGTCCCCCTCTGGTCCTGGTCCCGGTCTACCTCTGGTCCTGGTCCTGGTCCTGGTCCCCCTCTGGTCATGGTCCCGGTTCCCCTCTGGTCCTGGTTCTGGTCCCCCTCTGGTCCCCCTCTGGTCCTGGCCCCCCATCTGGTCCTGGTCCCGGTCCCCTCTGGTCCCAGTCTCCCTCTGGTCCCGGTCTACCTCTGGTCCTGGTCCTGGTCCTGGTCCCCCCCCTGGTCCTGGTCCCCCTCTAGTCACGGTCCCGGTTCCCCTCTGGTCCCGGTCTTGGTCCCCCTCTGGTCCTGGTCCCCCTCTGGTCCTGGTCCTCCTCTGGTCACACGGCCCCCTCTGGTCCTGGTCCCGGTCCCCCTCTGGTCCCAGTCTCCCTCTGGTCCCGGTCTACCTCTGGTCCTGGTCCTGGTCCTGGTCCCACTCTGGTCCTGGTCCCCCTCTGGTCACGGTCCCGGTCCACCTCTGGTCCTGGTCCCGGTCCCCTCTGGTCCCAGTCTACCTCTGGTCCTGGTCCTGGTCCTGGTCCCCCTCTGGTCATGGTCCCAGTCCCCCCTCTGGTCCTGGTCCTGGTCCCGGTCTCCCTCCGGTCCCGGTCTACCTCTCTGGTCCTGGTCCTGGTCCTGGTCCCCCTCTGGTTCTGGTCCTGGTCCCCTCTGGTCCCGGTCTCCCTCTGGTCCTGGTCCCCCTCAGGTCACCGTCCCGGTTCCCCTCTGGTCCCGGTCCTGGTCCCCCTCTGGTCCTGGTCCCCCTCTGGTCCTTGTCCCCCTCAGGTCCTGGTCCCGGTCCTCCTCTGGTCCCGGTCCCCTCTGGTCCCGGTTCCCCTCTGGTCCCGGTCCTGGTCCCCCTCTGGTCCTGCTCCCCCTCAGGTCCTGGTCCCGGTCCCCCTCTGGTCCTGGTCCCGGTCTACCTCTGGTACTGGTCCTGGTCCTGGTCCTGGTCCCCCTCTGGTCATGGTCCTGGTTCCCCTCTGGTCCTGGTTCTGGTCCCCCTCTGGTCCCCCTCTGGTCCTGGCCCCCCATCTGGTCCTGGTCCCGGTCCCCTCTGGTCCCAGTCTCCCTCTGGTCCCGGTCTACCTCTGGTCCTGGTCCTGGTCCTGGTCCCCCCCCCCCCCTGGTCCTGGTCCCCCTCTAGTCACGGTCCCGGTTCCCCTCTGGTCCCGGTCTTGGTCCCCCTCTGGTCCTGGTCCCCCTCTGGTCCTGGTCCTCCTCTGGTCACGGTCCCCCTCTGGTCCTGGTCCCGGTCCCCTCTGGTCCCAGTCTCCCTCTGGTCCCGGTCTACCTCTGGTCCTGGTCCTGGTCCTGGTCCCACTCTGGTCCTGGTCCCCCTCTGGTCACGGTCCCGGTCCACCTCTGGTCCTGGTCCCGGTCCCCTCTGGTCCAGTCTACCTCTGGTCCTGGTCCTGGTCCTGGTCCCCCTCTGGTCATGGTCCCAGTCCCCCTCTGGTCCTGGTCCTGGTCCCGGTCTCCCTCCGGTCCCGGTCTACCTCTGGTCCTGGTCCTGGTCCTGGTCCCCCTCTGGTTCTGGTCCTGGTCCCCTCTGGTCCCGGTCTCCCTCTGGTCCTGCTCCCCCTCAGGTCACCGTCCCGGTTCCCCTCTGGTCCCGGTCCTGGTCCCCCTCTGGTCCTGGTCCCCCTCTGGTCCTTGTCCCCCTCAGGTCCTGGTCCCGGTCCTCCTCTGGTCCCAGTCCCCTCTGGTCCCGGTTCCCCTCTGGTCCCGGTCCTGGTCCCCCTCTGGTCCTGCTCCCCCTCAGGTCCTGGTCCCGGTCCCCCTCTGGTCCTGGTCCCGGTCTACCTCTGGTACTGGTCCTGGTCCTGGTCCTGGTCCCCCTCTGGTCATGGTCCCGGTTCCCCTCTGGTCCTGGTTCTGGTCCCCCTCTGGTCCTGGCCCCCCATCTGGTCCTGGTCCCGGTCCCCTCTGGTCCCAGTCTCCCTCTGGTCCCGGTCTACCTCTGGTCCTGGTCCTGGTCCTGGTCCCCCCCCTGGTCCTGGTCCCCCTCTAGTCACGGTCCCGGTTCCCCTCTGGTCCCGGTCTTGGTCCCCCTCTGGTCCTGGTCCCCCTCTGGTCCTGGTCCTCCTCTGGTCACGGTCCCCCTCTGGTCCTGGTCCCGGTCCCCTCTGGTCCCAGTCTCCCTCTGGTCCCGGTCTACCTCTGGTCCTGGTCCTGGTCCTGGTCCCACTCTGGTCCTGGTCCCCCTCTGGTCACGGTCCCGGTCCACCTCTGGTCCTGGTCCCGGTCCCCTCTGGTCCCAGTCTAACTCTGGTCCTGGTCCCCCTCTGGTTATGGTCCCAGTCCCCCTCTGGTCCTGGTCCTGGTCCCGGTCTCCCTCCGGTCCCGGTCTACCTCTGGTCCTGGTCCTGGTCCTGGTCCCCCTCTGGTTCTGGTCCTGGTCCCCTCTGGTCCCGGTCTCCCTCTGGTCCTGGTCCCCCTCAGGTCACCGTCCCGGTTCCCCTCTGGTCCCGGTCCTGGTCCCCCTCTGGTCCTGGTCCCCCTCAGGTCCTGGTCCCGGTCCTCCTCTGGTCACGGTCCCCCTCTGGTCCTGGTCCCCGTCCCCTCTGGTCCTGGTCTCCCTATGGTCCCTGTCTACCTCTGGTCCTGGTCCTGGTCCTGGCCCCCCTCTGGTCCTGGTCCCCCTCTGGTCAGGGTCCCGGTCCCCCTCTGGTCCCGGTCTACCTCTGGTCCTGGTCCTGGTCCTGGTTCCCCCTCTGGTCATGGTCCCGGTTCCCCTCTGGTCATGGTCCCGGTTCCCCTCTGGTCCCGGTCCTGGTCCCCCTCTGGTCCTGGTTCCCCTCTGGTCCTGGTCCCCCTCAGGTCCTGGTCCCGGTCCTCCTCTGGTCCAGTTCCCCCTCTGGTCATGGTCCCGGTTCCCCTCTGGTCATGGTCCCGGTTCCCCTCTGGTCCCGGTCCTGGTCCCCCTCTGGTCCTGGTTCCCCTCTGGTCCTGGTCCCCCTCAGGTCCTGGTCCCGGTCCTCCTCTGGTCCAGTTCCCCCTCTGGTCCCGGTGCTGGTCCCTCTTGTCCCCTCTGGTCCCGGTTCTGGTCCCCCTCTGGTCCTGGTCCCCCTCAGGTCCTGGTCCCGGTCCTTCTCTGGTCACGGTCCTTCTCTGGTCACGGTCCCCCTCTGGTCCTGGTCCTCCTCTGGTCACGGTCCCCCTCTGGTCCTGGTCCCCCTCTGGTCATGGTCCTGGTTCCCCTCTGGTCCCGGTCCTGGTCCCCCTCTGGTCCTGGTCCTCCTCTGATCCTGGTCTCCTCTGAGTCCTCCAGGTTCCAGTCTTTAGGAGACAGACAGTTTTCTGAGTCTCTGACGTTTCTTCGCGGTGATCTCTTGGTCCATTTTCTCTCTGTTGCCATGACAACTGCAGCAGTCTGAAAGTGTGTTTTATTGCTGTTCAGGACTCCATCAGCTGATGAATCACCTTCAGACGAGACATTTGTCCTCAGAACTTAACCTCATTGATCTAAATCCATTATTTGCTCCTTCAGAGTTAATTTACCGTCCGCCAAACCTTCCTACTGTCCATCTGTCCATCCGTCCATCTGTCTGTCCATCCGTCAAACTGTCCTTCTGTCCATCCGTCAAACTGTCTTTCTGTCCATCCGTCCATCCGTTCATCTGTCCATGCATCCATCCTTTCATCCGTCCATCTGTCCTTCTGTCCATCTGTCCGTCACTCCAACAGACTTATCTTCAACTCATCTTCAGAGTTGCAAATAAGTGAATGTCTACAGACTAATTAATACTGTTCTGTCTCCATGGAGGGTTTAGTTTAGGGTGGTGTAGACGGGTTTAGGGTGGTGTAGACGGGTTTAGGGTGGTATAGACTGGTGGAGGCCTCTCCAACCGTCTCCAACAGATATCCACCACCAAACCTAACATTTAGTATCTGAAGTCCACCTGCCTCAGGTCGGAGCAGAGCTGGATATTCTCCCGTCCTCTGATCACCTCCATCAGAAGTTTCTGTTTCATCATTCTGGATGTAAATGAACAATCATCTGGTCTTCAGAAAACCATCACGTCTCCTGTTGTCGTGGGAACGTCCATGTTTTTAGCTTCAGTTGAGTCAGAGGTTGTTGTTTATTTGAGGTGATTTTATTGGATTAAAGCAGCAGCTGCCAACGTTGACACTCGACTGTATTTGTGGTAAACAAGAACACGAGGCCGTTGATCCTGCTGCTGAGTTCAGGTCTGGGACCTGGACTCCATCAGATGTGTGTCACCTCTGGACCATCTCCCTGCTGTTTCTGCCAGGTGTACGGTCTTTTTTGGGGGGGGCGGGGTCAGGTAGACAGATGGGAGGGGCCATTTAACACATTAACGTACTGTAGAGAGCATGACCTTGGATTTACATTTGTGTCCCTGCTGGCTTGCCATACATGCAGGACTGGAGGTCGTTGAGCAGTTTGCTGCTTCTGTCCAGTAAATAAATAACATATTTAGTTTAATAAAAACCTGTTCTGTAGGAACGGTAACTTTAATGACGACATGATTAAACAGACATGAGCTCTAATAGTAGATTTGTTTTTTTTTGCTGCGTCTCCTCTTCAGATGAGACGAGTCCAACAGCAGCCGTCTGAGCCTGAATGAGTGTCAGCAGTAAACACCTTAAACACCTTAAAGCCCTGATGTTCATGTAGCAGCTCGCCCAGTTACCCGGGGGTTAATACCCGGGCGTTAAGGTGAACTGAAGCTCCTCCCCTAACCGTGAAGTCCCTCCCCTAACGCTGCAGCTCCTCTAACCCTGAAGCTCCTCCCCTAACCCTGCAGCTCCTCTCCTAACCACGCAGCTCCTCCCTTAACCCTGAAGCCCCTCCCCTAACCCTGCAGCCCCTCCCCTAACGCTGCAGCTCCTCCTCTAACCCTGAAGCTCCTCCTCTAACCCTGCAGCCACTCCCCTAACCCTGCAGCTCCTCCCCTAACCCTACAGCAACTCCTCTAACCCTGCAGCTCCTCCCCTAACCCTGCAGCCTCTCCCCTAACGCTGCAGCTCCTCCTCTAACCCTGAAGCTCCTCCCCTAACCCCAACCCTGACTGAACCCTTGGAGGGAAGCCTTTTTCCCCTTTTCTTTTGCACCCTGGTCACATTAGCGAATCCTCACCTGAGGAGTTAATGTGCAACAGGTGCAGTCACCTCCTCAGAGGCGCTCTGGCGCTCCTGAGGGCGATGGCGTCTGGCTTCCAGCCCGGATGTGGAACAGCAGATGTTTTAATTTGTCGGAGCGTTTTAGTTACATAAAGAGAAGCAGCGGGAGCTGCAGCGACCCGCCAAGAGAGCTTTTACCCACCGCTGGAGGTCTGCAGCAGGTTCAGACTGGTTCAGACTGGTTCAGACTGGTTTCTGACAGCTGATGTGTTGGGAAGCTGCTGGGTTGGACACTTAGATATAATTATATCAGTTTAAACCACAAAGTGCTTTATAATAACATTTAATAACATATAATATCTACACCAAACACAAGTCCCGCGGGCCGAATGTGGCCCACCACGTCATTTTATATTGCCCTCGAAAGCTTGTGCATTATTGGCTTAAAATTTAAACCAATATTTTAAGACTTAAAATAAGCTTACACCACTCTAAAGCACATATTGACAATAAACTACATCACCCACAATGCATTTCGTCATCACCCTCAATGATAACCTTCGAGACCTTCTACGTCCACAAAAGATTAAGACTCAGAGAAGTAAAGGCAGAAAAATCTAAACAAAAGACTAATAAAGGTTCAAGCGCTGTTTCGGCGCCGTGGTTAAACAGTCACATGACCCCAGAGCAGCGCTTCGCCGCCATGTTTGCTGCTGGCGATGACCTCAGGAGGTTTTAGCGGGTAAACGGCGTCAGCGGCTCCTCAGACCAGGACTCAGGTGTGTCTGAGAGGCTCTCAGAGGCTCTTAATGGCATCTCCGTGGTTACCCGCTGGTCTCCCGCTCCTCGTTCACTTTGTCCCGGACCCCCCAGGAGGGACGAGTCTCTGGTCTCCAGCCTGGAGACGCTTTAAAAAACCCACTGACCTTTCAGACAATGGGAGGGGCCCCGCCTCCTAATGGGGGGGAGGCGGCCTCCAGGTCCCAGTCCAGACAGCTGCCTGTGGATCACATTGATCCTGAGACAATGAGGTGGGGGGGCGCGGGGGTTAATGGTAAGCAACAAGTGAATGAATGAAGGTTTGATTCTAGCAGCTGTTTGTTTCATCCACTGAGTTTCAGGTTAGTTTCTTCAGGAAGTAAAAATTCAGAGCTGCTGGTTTTCAGGAGACGTCCCCAGTGTCTCCTGGTTCCTCCGTCTGTCTCCAGCGTCTCCTGGTTCCTCCGTCTGTCCCCAGTGTCTCCTGGTTCCTCCGTCTGTCCCCAGTGTCTCCTGGTTCCTCCGTCTGTCTCTAGTGTCTCCTGGTTCCTCCGTCTGTCTCCAGCGTCTCCTGGTTCCTCCGTCTGTCCCCAGTCTCTCCTGGTTCCTCCGTCTGTCCCAGCGTCTCCTGGTTCCTCCGTCTGTCCCCAGTGTCTCCTGGTTCCTCCGTCTGTCCCCAGCGTCTCCTGGTTCCCACTGTCTGTCTCCAGCGTCTCCTGGTTCCTCCGTCTGTCTCCAGCGTCTCCTGGTTCCTCCGTCTGTCCCCAGCGTCTCCTGGTTCCTCCGTCTGTCCCCAGCGTCTCCTGGTTCCTCCGTCTGTCCCCAGCGTCTCCTGGTTCATCCGTCTGTCCCCAGTGTCTCCTGGTCCCTCCGTCTGTCCACAGTGTCTCCTGGTTCCTCCGTCTGTCTCCGGCGTCTCTGCTGGTTCCTCCATCTGGCTCCAATGTCTCCTGGTTCCTCTGTCTCCAGGTGGACGGTCTGAGTGTGAGTGTCCTCTGTGTACCTGAACACCAACTTTAAACCCACCTGTCCGTCTGTCCTCCTGCAGAAACTGGCGGTCCGCAGCTGTCCTGTGGGGACGACCAACCGCAGCTGTCCTGTGGGGACGACCAAGCCGCTGTCCCTCATCAAGCCCCCCGGCCAGAGCATCGCCATCTCCGTGGTTCCGGCCAAGGCTCCCGTTTCCATGGTGACGGCGCACATTAACGGCCAGAAGGCGGTGGGCTCGGAGCCGCTGCAGTCGTCTCCCATCAACCTGCAGACCAGCGGCAGGACAGCGGCGCCAGCGGGAGTCCACACGTTCAGCAGCGTCAGGAGGGCTGGAGAGCTGCCCCCCACCCAGGTAACACCCACCCCCACCTGGAGGACGTGTAGGGGCGGAGTCAAGGTGAACAGATGTCAGTCAGGATGTAGATTAAACCCTCACCCTAACCCGTCCCGTCTTTGCTCTGATTGGACTGTTCCTGAACTCCCCCGATCCTATTGGCTGTGAGAGCTGGCAATCATGTCATCATCTAAATCCTCCTAACTGCACCGTCTGGTCACATCTTCAACGTCCAGCTTGTTTTTTCATTCTGGGTTGTTTTTAGAGGCGACACAAACATCGATTTGACCTTGAACTCAGACGTGGCGTCGTTACTGCAGCATCACGGCTCAGTTTGGTTCACAGGAGCAGAACCAGATCTTCTCAACATGCTGGACGCTGGACATCCTCGGGGTTTTCTGGTCTGGTTTAGGATTCAGGCTGCAGCCTCTCGGCTCCTCTGCTCTCATTATTCAGCACCATCTCCTCCGGCAGCTTGCCAGCGGTGGCCTGTTATTATATAGGGAGGGGGGCAGAGCCTGGAGGGGCCCCTGGGCTCTGGCCTCCACGCTGTTATTATATAGGGAGGGAGGGGGCGGAGCCTGGAGGGGCCCTTGGGCTCTGGCCTCCACGCTGTTATTATATAGGGAGGGAGGGGGCGGAGCCTGGAGGGGCCCCTGGGCTCTGGCCTCCAAACTGTTTTTATATAGGGAGGGAGGGGGCGGAGCCTGGAGGGGCCCCTGGGCTCTGGCCTCCACGCTGTTATTATATAGGGAGGGAGGGGGCGGAGCCTGGAGGGGCCCCTGGGCTCTGGCCTCCACGCTGTTATTATATAGGGAGGGAGGGGGCGGAGCCTGGAGGGGCCCCTGGGCTCTGGCCTCCAAACTGTTTTTATATAGGGAGGGAGGGGGCGGAGCCTGGAGGGGCCCCAGGGCTCTGGCCTCCACACTGTTATTATAAAGGGAGGGAGGGGGCGGAGCCTGGAGGGGCCCCTGGGCTCTGGCCTCCACACTGTTATTATAAAGGGAGGGAGGGGGCGGAGCCTGGAGGGGCCCCTGGGCTCCAGCTTCACGGCTCCTCTGTCCATCCTGCAGAGCTGGACTTTGTCTTCTGGCACCGTTTTAAAGTCACTTCATGTTCATCAGGGTCATCTGTCGTCAGAAATAACAGAAAACAAACTTGTTTCTGACAGCTTTTGTAGTTCAGATGTCGACGGCGCTAATGTGGTTGTAGTTGGAGCCTCAACCACCAGAGGGCGCTGCGTCTGACACTCGCCCTCTAAATTAAGAGTTAACGAGTTAGCAGAAGCTGCTGGATGTGCTGCTGTTGACACGAGGCTTTACCTCCTCCCCAGAAATCCCCCCGCCTGCTCTGATTGGTCAGCTCCTGCGATCAGGCTCCACCCCCTCTACATCAGAGCCGTCTGTTCAGAAGTTCAGAATTAAGAAATTGAAAACATGTTTTTCACATCGTCTTTGAAACCTGATGGTTTAACATCAGTTAAACCTGATCACATGACATCAGCACTTTAAAGCTCCCGCTATGACGTCACCCCTGTTCACGCTAAAGCTCCCGACGTGATGTCACGGTTGTTCACGCTAAAGCTCCTGCTATGACGTCACTGTTCTTCACGCTAAAGCTCCCGCCGTGACGTCACCGTTGTTGACGCTAAAGCTTCCGCGGTGACGTCACCCCTGTTCACGCTAAAGCTCCCGCCGTGATGTCACGGTTGTATACGCTAAAGCTCCTGCTATGACGTCACTGTTGTTGACGCTAAAGCTCCCACCGTGACGTCACCGTTGTTGACGCTAAAGCTCCCGCCATGACGTCACCGTTGTTCACACTAAAGCTCCCACTATGACGTCACCATTGTTGACGCTAAAGCTCCCGTCTTGACGTCACCGTTGTTCACGCTAAAGCTCCCGTCTTGACGTCACCGTTGTTGACGCTAAAGCTCCCGCCATGATGTCATGGTTGTTCACGCTAAAGCTCCTGCTATGACATCACGGTTGTTCACGCTAAAGCTCCCGCTCTGACGTCACCGTTGTTCACGCTAAAGCTCCCGCCGTGACGTCACCGTTGTTCAGGCTAAAGCTCCCGCCATGACGTCGCCATTGTTGAAGCTAAAGCTCCCGCCGTGACGTTGCCGTTGTTGACACTAAAGCTCCCGCCGTGATGTCACCGTTGTTGACGCTAAAGCTCTCGCCGTGACGTCACCGTTGCTCACGCTAAAGCTCCCGCTATGACATCATGGTTGTTCACGCTAAAGCTGCCGCTATGACGTCACGGTTGTTTACGCTAAAGCTCCTGCTCTGGCGTTACCGTTATTCACATTAAAGCTCCCGCTGTGACGTCACCGTTGTTCATGTTAAAGCTCCCGCTATGACGTCACCATTGTTCACGCTAAAGCTCCTGCCATGACGTCACTGTTGTTTACGCTAAAGCTCCCGCTGTGACATCATGGTTGTTCACGTTAAAGCTCCCGCTGTGACGTCACCGTTGTTCACGCTAAAGCTCCTGCCATTACATCACCGTTGTTCATGCTAAAGCTCCCGCCGTGATGTCACGGTTGTTCATGCGAAAGCTCTCGGTGAAACGATAATGTTGTTGATTTAAAGCTCGTAACGTTGGTGCGCTGAAGCTCAGCTATCGTTCTGTTTACGAAGAAGACAACGTGACAAGAAAAGAAACACGTTTCATCACCAGAATGACCTCAACCACCTCATGGTCACATGGTCTCTGACGGGGTTCAACACATTCACGCCAGTTTTCTGCTGCAGCTCGTCGTCTTCGTCGCTGAGTTGTATTTGCTTGTTTCAGGTGTTTCAGATGCAGATCAGGTTTGAGGCGTTAGCTGCAACAACGCTGCTGCAGCTACTCCTCCTCCTCCTCCTGGAGGTGTCGGGGAGGAAGTGAGCTCAGCGGGCAGTGGCTCCGCCCCCTCGCCTCTTTATGACCGTATTGTTCAGCCGTCATGCTGCTGTCCCAAAAAAGAAAAATGTCTCTCAGGTTTCCTCAGACCTCCAACGGCTGAGGTCCTTGAAAGCTCGTCCAATCAGAGGCCTCCCTGGCTGTGGGGAGGGGTCCACCTGTCAGCTAATCTGGAGTTCAATAATGAGGTGTAACGGGACTGCAGCTCCGCATGAGTGAACACATTATAGCTGCGTTGTTTCAGCACCGCGTGAACTTTGAGTTCACACTTGTTGTGCATGTGTGTGTGTGTGCGTGTGTGTGTGTGTGTGGACCACTATAGTGACCCAGTTTGAACTGCAGACTTTGTTCAGACCATCTGAGCTGTGATTGGTGTTTGACATGAAGAAGGTGAGATGGAGGGAGTTCAGCTCCCATTAGACTCTCTGGTCTCCTCCACGCTGTCCTCCTTAGGGCTGTAGCGATACACTAATCTCACGATATGAAACATGATGCTCGGCTCACGATACAATATATATCGATATTCGTCTTAAGATACATTTACATCATTTTCTGACAGATTTTAACAGGATAAAGTGATTTTGGTGACATCTTGTGAGTGTTCCAATGACTTTGTTTGAACGAATTGAAGTGAAAGGTAGGTCGATGCAGACAGTGTTGCAGAGAGGAAAGAAAGGAGGCCTCTGATTGGTCAATTCTACATCCGCGTAGAAAAGAGCACGTCATCGAAGAAATGAGGAAGTACCCACATCTGTACGATTCTGTCAGAGCAGGTCCTGTAAGAGCAGGTCCTGTCGGACCAGGTCCTGTGAGAGCAGGTCCTGTCAGAGCAGGTCCAGTTAGAGCAGGTCCAGTTAGAGCAGGTCCTGTCGGAGCAGGTCCAGTTAGAGCAGGTCCTGTCGGAGCAGGTCCTGTGAGAGCAGGTCCTGTCAGAGCAGGTCCTGTGAGAGCAGGTCATGTCGGAGCAGGTCCTGTCAAAGCAGGTCCTGTGAGAGCAGGTCCTGTCGGAGCAGGTCCTGTCGGAGCCGTCCTGTCAGAGCCAGTCCTGTCAGAGCAGATCCTGTGAGGGCAGGTCCTGTCAGAGCAGGTTCTGTCGGAGCAGGTCCTGTTGCAGCAGGTCCTGTCGGAACCGGTCCTGTCAGAGCCAGTCCAGTTAGAGCAGTTCCTGTGAAAGTAGGTCCTGTTAGAGCAGGTCCTGTGAGAGCCAGTTCTGTTAGAGCAGGTCCTGTCAGAGCAGGTCCTGTGAGAGCAGGTCCTGTCAGAGTAGGTCCTGTTAGAGCAGGTCCTGTGAAAGCAGGTCCTGTCAGAGCCAGTTCTGTTAGAGCAGGTCCTGTTAGAGCAGGTCTTGTGAGAGCAGGTCCTGCTCTAACTGGACCTGCTCCAACAGGACCTGCTCTAACAGGACCTGCTCTTACAGGACCTGCTCTCACAGGACCTGCTCTCTCAGAACACGTCCTGTGAGAGCAGGTCCTGTTAGAGCAGGTCCAGGACCAGGTCTGACCTGGTCTCAGATGCTGCTGAAAGTCATGTTTAGTGAAACATTTAAATGTTTGCTGAGTGAATGTTTAAATGTTCAGTCCTCCATGTTGGTTTCATCGGAGCGGGAACATCAGCTGCGTCCCACAGAAACATCCGGACCAACGGCGGCCTGCGTTGCTGCAGAGCTGCTCTCCGTCCGACCGCAGTATCGATTCAGAACACGAAAACACAGAAACAGACGGGAAAATTCATTAAAGACCAGAAAGCCACTGATCCAAGGAGACGAAGAGGAGGAGGACCCCCGAAGAGGACGTGCTCGGGTTCAGAGAAAAGAGGCAGCAATTATCGAAATGAAAGGCCTTGCACTGCAAGAATTTTCATCCCTGCAGTTGCCACGGCAACCGGCCTCAGTAGCTCCCTCCTCCTCACGGAGCCACTCTGCAGCACAATACGATGGAACGAAAGGATTTTCACAGAAGAAGAAACAAGGAGGGGGAGGAGGAGAAAAAGTCTCAACTCAAAAAACGGGAAACGAATGACTGGCTGGACCTGGATCGGGGACCCGGTTTAGAATCTATTTAATTATTTATTTAAGTGGATTTAGACTCGATGGAGATTTGTTACAAATTTAGACTTTTCTGGAACAGCTTCACAACAGTTTTGGATGACATAAAGTGATTAATTTATAATGGTTTTATCCCGTTTTAGACTAGATTCAGACTGGTTTTATCCTGGGTTAGACTGGTTTTATCCTGCGTTAGACTGGTTAGACTGGACCAGATAAAAAGGCTGAAATCTCACAATTTTAGGATACAAAGTTTTGATCTTATTGATTTTATTTCTTCTGAATTTCATGAACAAACTCTTTGCTGTCAGCAGTAACAGGACTGAGTTTAACGTCTGGAGAAAAGACAACGCAGTAGAATAAATCTGGGGACAGTCAGAAGGGACAGCAGTTATAAAATCCGGCGTCCTGTAACCGTCTCCAGTCACAGATGAGCTCCAGTCACTGGTTTCTAACTGGGCGCTACTGGTGTGTTTCAGATGCTGGGAACTCTCACTGCTGTCCCCATCAAGGTGCCTCAGATCAGCTCCCTTCACCGGCTGGCAGGACAAGCAGCTACGGTGCTACCTCAGGTACCAGCAGCACATTGATACTGGGTCAGACTGGTCCAGACTGGTTCCAGACTGGTTCAGACTGGTCCCAGGCTGGTCCATACTGGTGCAGACTGGTTCAGACTGGTCCCAGAATGGTCCATACTGGTCCCAGACTGGTCCATACTGGTCTCAGACTGGTTCAGACTGATCCATATTGGTTGAGACTGGTCCCAGACTAGTCCAGACTATTTCAGACTGGTCCATACTGGTCCCAGACTGGTTCAGACTGGTCCCAGACTGGTCCATATTGGTTGAGACTGGTCCATACTGGTCCCAGACTGGTTCATACTGGTCCGTACTGGTCCCAGACTGTTTCAGACTGGTCCATACTGATCCCATACTGGTTCAGACTGGTCCCAGACTGGTCCATATTGGTTGAGACTGGTTCAGACTGGTCCCAGACTGTTTCAGACTGGTCCCAGACTGGTCCATACTGGTTCAGACTGGTCCATACTGGTCCCAGACTGTTTCAGACTGGCCCACACTGGTCCATACTGGTTCAGACTGGTCCCAGACTGGTTTATACTGGTCCGTACTGGTCCCAGACTGTTTCAGACTGGTCCATACTGGTCCCAGACTGGTTCAAACTGGTCCGTACTGGTCCCAGACTGGTTCAGACTGGTCCCAGAATGGTCCATACTGTTCCCAGACTGGTCCATATTGGTTCAGACTGGTCCATACTGGTCCCAGACTGTTTCAGACTGGTTCTGGTCACCTTGGTTTCAGGACTAACTACTGGTTTTGTGACCCTGCAGGTCAGGCCAAAGACCCTCATCCCTGACAGCCTTCCCCAGGGCCCCTACCAGGAGCTGAAGCCCCTCAGCCTGCAGCGCGCCACCGCCGTGGTCAGCCCCCGGAGCCAAGGCGCCACCCTGCCCACCGCCAACAGCACCTTCAGCTCCGAGATCCAGTCCAACGGCCAGAGCGACGCCTCGCCGCCCGCCGCCCCGCCTGGGGGGCCCGAGTCCGGCAGCCCCAACCAGCACGCCCCAGCAGGGCCCGGCGTGGCTTACGCCATCATTGCCGCCTCACCCGCCACTGGCAACGGGGTGTCGGTCAGCGAGGCCGTGAAGGTGCTGCTCAACACGAACCTTTGATTCTGAAACCATCTAGAAACGTCTGAGTTCTGTTGGTTATATGGTCCTGAACCAGAAGATCCAGACTGTTAAACCCTGCTCCATACATCGATCAGATCGATGGGCCCGCGTTCTCCAGAACCTGGCTGATGGCGCCGCCAGGCTCTGCTGGGCCCAGTTCAGTCAGAACCTTCCTGATGTCGTCTTGGTGTTTCTCCAGGTGATCATCATCCAGCCGCAGGCCCCCAGCACCACTGAGGCCTCCCAGGTCCAGGCCGACCTCCCGCCACAGGAAGCCCCGCCCACCCAGAAAGCCCCGCCCCAGAAGAAGGAGGAGGACCCGGAGGTGAGATCACTGTCATGTTCAAACGGCCGCCATGAAGCATCTCAGGAGGTCTGAGGACGAGTTTCTTCTTCTCTTCCAGAAAATCGCCTTCATGGTCGCCCTCGGCCTCGTCACCACGGAGCACCTGGAAGGTGAGTCTGACCACGACCCTGACTGGAGGCGTGCAGGTGAGACACACGTGGTTTTAAGGAAGCTGTAAGAGTCTGGTGCAGCATCAGGGTCCTGGACCGACGAAGACGAGGAGCTTTAAAGAAGAAAAGAGTTCCTGGTCAACCAGGAGCCAAAAATATAAACTAGGGCTGGGCAAGTTAATGCGTTATTATCGCATTAATTTATTAATGCCGACGTTTATTTTATCGCGCGTTAACGCATGTTGCTCACATGCTTTTCTTTTGAAAAGTCTGTTTCTGGCTGCTGCAGAACTGGAAGAGAATTAACAGAAAAACATACAGAAAAGCTAAAACAGACATGGAGATGGTAAAAATCAGTGAACTTTACAGTTCAGGTTGCAACTCAGGTAGCAATATTAACAATTCTGTCTGAAAAAACGTAAAATTCTGGACTGCAATCAAACTTTGTGGTCATTCCTCCATGTTCCATCAGATCTGCTCCATGTGTTCACTGTCCTGCTGTTCTCTAGCTGGTTACTGCAGTGCGGCTCCATCTAGTGGCACAGATGTGTAATGACAACAGAAAGTCCAGTGCTCCATTATAAAACAAATTCAGTTCTGTGCCCCGTTTTTTAATTTCGTATTTTTGATCCAAGTCTAAAATTGAAATATGAAAAAAACAGACATCTTTTCATTTTTTTGTGTTAGATTAAAAAATGTCAAAATTTGTTTTAATTTGATTTTTGATTGACAATTGAAAATGGAAAGAATGATTGATACATGGGTTGGTAAAGTTACTGAACTTTAACATGGACATTTTCATTTTAAAGTTCTCCCAGACGGAGGATTCAACAGAAACAAGGTTATTTGTAACAACTGACAAGTTGAACTCCCCGTTAAAAGTTTCTGCTGTTAACTCAGAAATTACCTGTTTTTTAATGTTCTGATTGTGCTGAGACACAATCATTTTGTTGGATTTTGTTTGGAGACTTTTTTTTATTTTTTATAAAAACAGGATGACAATGTCCTGGCAGTGGCAAGAAGCTTTATTTTATTTAACATTTTTTAAGATGAGATTTACACTAAATATGTGTTACTGACAAGTGCTGATGTTAAAAGTGTTTGAACAACAAATATTGACAAGTTGGTTCATATAGCAGCAGAACATTTAAATAAAAGTGCATTTTACACTACTTTTGAATTCATTATTTGATTTTGCGTATACAATGCGATTAATTGCAATTAATCAGGGAAATAATGAGATTAATTGCGATTAAAAATTTTAATCTTTGCCCAGCCCTAATAAAAACCTGACATTTATTCCAAAACTAAAACATTCACGAGCATCAGAAAACAAATGATCAAAGCTTGTTCCTGTTTTGGCATTTTTATTTTACCTAAAAGTCACCTGTTCCTGGACACGCTAGAAACACATGAGATGAACCTGCTCAGGTGTTAAATGGATCAACCCCAGAACTAAAACTGAACTGTTTGGACATGATGACCATCGTTACATCTGGAGGAGAAAGACCTGAGAACACCATCCGGCTGTGAAGCACCACCAGATTAGTTTCATCACGTTGACCCCAAACGCACCACCAGATTAGTTTCATCACGATGACCCTGAATGCACCACCAGATTAGTTTCATCACGTTGACCCTGAACGCACCACCAGATTAGTTTTTCACGTTGACCTTAAACGCACCACCAGATTAGTTTCATCACGTTGACCCTGAACGCACCACCAGATTAGTTTCATCACGTTGACCTTGAAGGCACCACCAGATTAGTTTCATCACGTTGACCCTGAATGCACCACCAGATCACGATGACCCTGAACCCACCACCAGATCTTGTTGACCCTGAACGCACCACCAGATTAGTTTCGTCACATTGACCCTGAAGGCACCACCAGATCACGATGACCCTGAACGCACCACCAGATTAGTTTCATCACGATGACCCTGAACGCACCACCAGATTAGTTTCGTCACATTGACACTGAACGCACCACCAGATCACGATGACCCTGAACGCATCACCAGATTAGTTTCGTCACATTGACCCTGAATGCACCACCAGATCACGATGACCCTGAACGCACCACCAGATTAGTTTTGTCACATTGACCCAGAACGCACCACCAGATCACGATGACCCTGAACGCACCACCAGATTAGTTTCATCACGTTGACCCTGAAAGCACCACCAGATTAGTTTCGTCACGATGACCCTGAACGCACCACCAGATTAGTTTCATCACGTTGACCCTGAACGCACCACCAGATTAGTTTCATCACGTTGACCCTGAACGCACCACCAGATTAGTTTCATCACGTTGACCCTGAACGCACCACCAGATTAGTTTCATCACGTTGACCTTGAAGGCACCACCAGATTAGTTTCATCACGTTGACCCTGAACCCACCACCAGATCTTGTTGACCCTGAACGCACCACCAGATTAGTTTCGTCACATTGACCCTGAAGGCACCACCAGATCACGATGACCCTGAACGCACCACCAGATTAGTTTCATCACGATGACCCTGAACGCACCACCAGATTAGTTTCGTCACATTGACACTGAACGCACCACCAGATTAGTTTCATCACGGTGACCCTGAACGCATCACCAGATTAGTTTCGTCACATTGACCCTGAATGCACCACCAGATCACGATGACCCTGAACGCACCACCAGATTAGTTTTGTCACATTGACCCAGAACGCACCACCAGATCACTTCATCACGTTGACCCTGAACGCACCACCAGATTAGTTTCGTCACGATGACCCTGAACGCACCACTAGATTAGTTTCATCACGTTTCACAGAAAAGTTCCAGGTTTCACAGAATGACAGAAACGTGTTTCAGATGTTGATTGTTAAAATGATCGAGAGTTTCTCTCCTCACATCTTCTGCGGCAGAAATCCAGACGAAGAGGCAGGAGAGGAAGAGGAGAAGCACAGCCAACCCCGCCTACAGTGGCCTGTTTGAACCCGAGGTCAGAAACACTCAGACTGTTTTCAGCTGTCCGTCATCCAGGGATCCGCCTCTAACCAAACCTCCTGTTTCTGTGCAGCGGAAACGCCTGCCGTCCCACTACCTGAACAGCTCGCTCTTCCTGTCGGCACAAGGTAAAGCACCCCACACCTGGCTGCTCAGGTGTTCCTCCACTGATCAACCAGCAGCTCTGTGTTAGTCAGACCACATGAGACTGAAACATTTCAGATTATTTAATGTAAATAATTGACTTTTCGGTAAGCACCGCCCCCTCCCTAGTTACTGTTGCTAGGTTGGACAAACTTCCTGCTCCTGCATTAAGGACTGTGTTAATTCACTATTTTTCCGATGTGTATCATCAGTGTTAATATTATACTATAATAACTCCATGGTGAAATATTGCTGCTGGGGACCTGCAACAGTGACTCGAGGTGTCCAGAATGTTTGGAGGGACATTTTTATTCTCTTTCCCAAACCAAAACAAACGCTGGAAATCTGCAGGCTGTGGTTCAGTTATGTGTCCGTCTACACAATCAACTGAACGTGGGGAACGTTACAAAACACACCTACGTTTATTGACTTAACCACCATTTAGTAAAAGATATTATATGATTTAGCAGCAGGGAGGGTGATGAGTAAAATCATCTCTCTGTTAGCATTAGCTCTGGTCCATAGGTCTGTCCCACACCAGAGCTGTTAACATCAGACAGGCCCAGCATTGTATTAATATAATTAATAAAATGACGTTAACATTACAAGCCTCACCTTATACCTAACAAAATAAACATCCAGGGCCATATATATTTGTAGACAACGAGGCAGGCTTATAGGTGGCTAGCGAGCTCTGGTCCATAGCGGAGAAGCCATCGACACTATGGACCAGAGCTAATGCTAATGCTAAAGGAGAACTCATCACCCCCCCCCTGCTGCTAAATCATATTATTACTTTTATTAAACGGTGGTTAAATCAGTCATCTAATAAACAAAGTAAACTTACCTTGGAGTCCGTGTGTGGACGGACAAAACTTAACCTACAGTGTTTGTTTTATCTTGTTAAAGAGAATAAAAATGTCCCTCCAAATGTTCTGGACACCTCGAGTCACTGTTGCAGGTCCCCAGCAGCAATATTTCACCATGGAGTTATTCTAGTGTAATGTAAATACGGTTGATAGGCATCAGAAAAACGGCAAAATAACACAGTCCTGAACGCAGGAGCAGAAAATTTGTCCGACCTAGCAACAGTAACTAGGGAGGGGGCGGTGCTTACTGAAAGGTCAATTCAGCTGTGACTCGTATTAACGACTGTTGGTTGAACTTCCTTCTACATCCCACCGCCACGCTGGCTTTGTTTCACATTTCTGTTTTCATCAGGACGAATTCAGACACGATATATTTAATTTATAAACCAGACGATGCTGATTTGATCCAGAGCTGGAACGGATGACACTCAGACCCTGGTGGTCAGCAGAGGAACTGCAGTTCTCTGTTCCACCAGCAGGAGGCAGCGACACGCTGACGCGTCCCTGAAAGTCCTCCAGCTGGTCTTTGGGGTTTTTCACTAACGTTAATAACTGAGACATTTAGGAGACGTACAGGGACACCTGTCCTCTAACCTGCCACTAACCTCTGCTCTGCTTCAATCCACATGCTAGACTCTGAGGATTTCTGCTGGAAGGTAGGTCACATGACTTGCGAACGCCGTGGTGTCCCGCGGCTCGGCGCGCCGTCGTCCCAACTGACGGCGTCTCCGTCTCATTTCAGGAGGACGTGGAGCATGACGACCACTGTGCCATCTGTAAGGAGGACGGCGAGCTGCATGCCACACCTGCCCCCGGGCCTTCCACCCCACCTGCCTCCACCCGCCCCTCAAGACCCCGCCCAGAGGCCCCTGGTACTGCTCCAAGTGCCAGAAAAAGGTGGGGTTCCCGCCGTTTCTTCCTGGAACCTGTGACTGTTGGAGTCATGTGACCAGAACTGGTGTCTGATTTCAGGTCCTGAACAAGGAGAACATGTCGTGGCCTCAGAACTTCGTCCAGTCCTACGTCACGCACAAGACAGGTGAGGAACGCCGCCGCTCGCCGTGCACATCGGCAGTGTCGTGGTGGTGCGCTGACCAGGTGTGTCTTCACAGTGAGGCAGGAGGAGAAGCGGCGGCTGCTGAGACGGAGCAACGAGCTGAAGAAGGAGTGCGCTCACCTGGAGGAGGAAGACAAGCAGCTCAACAAGACGCTCAAGGTAACCTTTAGATTGACACCTCATACGTCCATATAGCAGCGTCCCTGTCCTGTCCACAGCCTACAACAGCCAATGAGGGCCAGCGTTGAAAGGAAGCCACGCCCCCATTGTGTCGTGTAAAAACTGAGCCAGTTAGAACCAGTCAAGCTGATGACTGGCACATTGAATAGCCAATGAAATTCTGAACACAGTGATATGTCGCTTCAGGGAGCGGAGACAAAGACACAACCAGAAACTACCTGCGTAACGCAGCCCAGTCAAAACGTGCGTCAATGCGTCGTTTATGAAATTATGTTCATGTAAAAAATGCTGCAAATAACCTGTAATTGGTTATAATTGTAAATGTGTGTAAATATGTGAATTGTTTGCTATGTTTGCTGTGTTGTAAAAGGCAGTTATGACTTTTATCCTCGGTATGTGTCCATGGTAATCTAAGTGTCCTTTTGGAGTCTCCAAATGGACATTTTTGGAAATGCCTAGACATACTCTTCCAAAAACATGTGTAAAATACTCATTTTTTTGTGGTATTGTTATCAAATTTGAACTTGCACTAGGTAAGGCATCATGCTGTGGTCCCATTGTGTTTTCCAGCTAATAAGTCACAGCTGCACTCATCTGCAGACACCTGTTTACAAAAAACAATAAAAAACTTATATTTTAGTGTGTTCAAACTTAGATTACTCAATGCTAGTAGCACTTACAGTGATTCTGACAGTTGGGGGAAAACTTCACAGTGTTACCTTTCAAAAGAGACCAAAACCATCCAGGTGCTACAAACGGTTCAAGAACAGCTTTCAGTTTACTTTGGGTATAACCTGGACAGGCGTTTTAGGCTAATTAGGGTTAAAGATGTTGATTCTAAGACAGTTGAGCTGATTTTAGTCCTTAAACATGAACTTTTGCTGAGGTCACCTGATCAGTGAGGTCACATAAAGCTGTTCTTCTCATCAGAGCTTCAGATCTCTGAAACTCCTCTGTTAGCCTATGAGCTGCTGTCGGTGTTTTATTTTGAAAAGCCAGCTGTCTTCCTGTCTGTCTCCCTGGAGCGTTCTGCTGAGCTGCAGTTCCTCCTCCAGTCATGTGACCTCACCTCCTCGTCTCCTGTGTCCTCAGCTCTGCATGGACCAGCGGGAGCATCTCCTCGGCCAGAAGCGAGACACGCAGGCGTCGCTGGAGCGCCTCCGAGCGCTCATCAGGCTGATCCGGCGCGACCAGCTCAGCCACGTCACCGTGACGGCCGCCGCCATCTCCGCCTCTTCGCTCCCCCAGCCGTGGATCAAACCCACCAGCAGCGCAGCCCCCGGCCCTTCGGCGATGCCCCTGCCGACGGGCCAGGACGACGCCAACAACTAGCCGCGGGCCCGGCGGCGTCATTTCCTCTGAAGAGGCTCCACCCTCCACGAGTCAAAGTGTTTTTAAACCCAAACACCTACAGTGCTTACGAGATTTCTTTTTTTAAGTTATTTTCTATTTATTCTTGGCCTTAATGTATTTATTACAAAAGATTACAGCGTTGCCGTGGGAACGCGCGGTCCTAAAGTTCCCCCTTTTGTAAACGCAGGCATCGCCGCGGACGACGGCGGTTCGGCGCCGTTTCCTCCTGCGAACGTTTCTGCCATAAGATTTCAGGAAGACGTTTCCACGTAAACGCAGACGAGCCTTGAAACGAACAGAGAATAACGTTTTCAGTATTAATAGAGTTAAAGTCAAAGTATTTAAGATGAAACTACAGAAATTAGCTTTCTAGTGGAGATTTTAGTATTTTCATGCTGAAGCCCATTGATGAACATCAGTGGGTGTGTTGGAGGATCACTGTACATACGTTGTATTTTTATCACTGCAGGTGTGTTGGTTTATTTCCGTTTGTAGACGAGTCACTTCTGAAACAAAAGACGAGTCCCTGAAGAACTGAAGGATGAAGCCCCGCCTCTGACCAGGGGGCAGAGCTCTGAGTCATGAAGCCCCGCCTCTTACCAGGGGGAGGAGCTCTGAGTCATGAGACCACTGCCTCTGACCAGGGGGAGGAGCTCTGAATCATGAAGCACCGCCTCTGACCAGAGGGAGGAGCTCTGAGTCATGAGACCACCGCCTCTGACCAGTGGGAGGAGCTCTGAGTCAGGAAACAGCCCCGCCTCTGACCAGGGGGAGGAGCTCTGAGTCATGAAGCTCCGCCCCCATGTGGTCAGACGGGGTTTTGCTCCATAATGTGACTTTAAGATGCAGAGAAACGCAGAAGGCGACAAACATGTTTCTGTGTCTTAAAGATCCAGAAGTCGGACCTGGTAGATTCTTGAATGAACACGGACCTCCCACACCACTCAGCCCCTCCCACTATAACCAGTATGGAAAATATGCCAAAAAAACCCAATCCTTGTTTTTGTACTGGGGTGCCCATCCGTCTCCGTCCCACCATATCGTCGCCGCGCCGACGCAGGGTTTCAGGGTTCGTGTGGTTTGGGGGCGTCTCCGCCCGGCTGCAACAACGGTTCCCATCTGTAGGCGGAGCTCGCCTCCAGCCGCCTCGCTCGTCTTCCTGCCGGTCCGGAGACGTCCCGCCTCAGGCGACGGCAGAAGCACGAACAAACCAGAGAAACAGTTCAGAGAATCATATCAGACTCACCTGTGGAGCGTCTGTGCACCTGTTCATCTTCTGATCAACCTGTGGACCTGGTCTCCTCTGCTCCCCGCTCACCCTGCTGTTACCGTCACCTTCCTGGATGGCGACGGAGACGACTGCAGGATGATTGGTTGTTTGTCCAGAGGGGGCTGGGCCATCTGCAGGTGGATGTAGAAGACGATCTGGACAGAAAGACGCCAGCTGGAACCACAGATGTCCTGATCCATGACCCAGACCCCGCCAGCAGGGGCATGGCCTCCTCAGCTCCACGCTGCTCCTCAGATGTGGTTCTGTGTCCGTCCGTCTTCAAGAGGGTTCGAACCTCCGGCTCCAACGGTTCCACGTCCACTGGAACGGAGCGGGCTGAACCTATCACAGCAGGGTGGGGGCGGGGTTTGTGCGGTGACCGAAGCAGTCATGGACTGGCATTCGTCAGGTTCAGGACTGCGTCAGGACTGCGTCCTGCTGGGACCGGTCCGGTCCCGAAGGAACCAACCAGTGGGTGTAACGGGTGCACAGAGCTCAGTCCGGCCGTCTGAGTCCGAACACCAATGAACAAGTGGTTTTGTTTGGTTCCGTTTCTGGAGGCGGAGCCTCGGCGACGGAATAAAAGCATCATCAGTGAAGTCGATCAAACGGAGGCTTTTATTTTGACAGGAATGTGACGCATATCGAGTCCTCACCAGAGAGCTGCTTTAAACCCGAAGGAACCATATCAGCGCTGTGACGCTTCGATGCTCCGCCCACACTGTTACTTTTTTAAATTATTTAACATGAAAATAAGCCCCTCCTCCTGTGACCCTCTTCATCCATTTCTAGAAATCTTCTCCGGGAGAAACTGTGCAGCGCTTAAACAGATCTATTTTACTACACAACAACATGTGAACAAACAGAAACACAAAAGACTAAAACATTTTTATATTCTTTTATGGAGGAGCGAAGAGGAACCAGAGCATTTGGGTTTTTCTATCGTTATGCCAGTAGATGGAGCAGTTTTTGTTCGGACCCTCCAGTGGATAGTGTGTATAGGAAAGTGTTTGTCTTAAATATGCCAACGTAGGTTTTCTTCTCTGATGCATCAAAGACGACGGCGGTCAGCAGTTCGAGAGTCGTCTCACTTTTTTGTACCGACTTCTTACGAAAATGGAACTGTTAATAAACAAAGTTCAAGAACAAAAACCTTCCTGAGTCGCGTCTTTTTCTTTTAAAAAAAAAGACTTCAATCATATCTGAGTCTAAATAATATAAAATATTATATCAAATGTTCTTTTTTTCTCCAGTTTTAACCAAACTTGGTCCATAGGTGGCGCTGTGACGATACTGGAGCAGCTAACTGACTGACACCCTTTACATTTTTACTAAAATCTTTAGTTTTAAAAGAAAATATTTTTTCAAAATTCTCAATTTTACAACTTTTTTACATCCAATTATGAAAAAGTTACAATGTTCTTTAATTCAGAGTCACAATATTGTGAAATTTGGCTTTCAAGAGAAATTCCTGATTTGAGGACAAAAAACGCTAACGTTACAGCAAAGTACACTAACATGGCTCCTAAATATGCTAATGTAGCAACTAATGCAGCTACGTATGCTAACATAGCAGCTAAGTACTCTAATATAACTATACAAATATAGCAGCTATGTGCGCTAACATGGCTGAGTAAGCTAATATAGCAGCTACATACACTAACATTGTAGCTACATAGGCTAATATTGCAGCTATGTCTGCTAACATGGCTGAGTAAGCTAATATAGCAGCTACATACACTAACATTGTAGCTACATAGGGTCATATGGCAGCTATGTCCGCCATCATTAGCCTCCAAGTGTCTTTCATGAGAAAATTTTTTAAATCAAATTTTGGTGAATAAAAGTAAAGCAGGTTTTGTCTGATGTAACCATGGCGACGCTGCTAAAAACTTCTTCAGATCTTTGGTCAGATTTGTTTCTTGAACGTTTCTAATTTTGTGATGTTCAGTTTTCTCCCGTGAACCTTCTCATTCTCTATACTTCATTTAACCTTTAACTTCACGTTAATGCGATTTTTCCCAGCTTCAACTTGTTTATCTTGTAAACTTAACTGACTTTTCTTTAAAACTGTATCTCGTATTTCCTGAATTTTCAGGAAGATCATCAGAATTAACAGCTTATCTCTGCTGAGCTGAAATGTATTTATTTAAATTAAAAAAACACTTCAGAACATTAAAGCTGCTTTTCTGGTCGTTGATATTAAAATATTTTATTTTTACAAAAACATTCTCAAGGTGAGAGCAAACTTTAATCAGACCTGCAGGGACTAAAGAACACTGAATATTTATAAATTCTTTGAACTTTTTAGGAACATTTTTAACTTTTAACAAGCAAACTTGAGGTCATTTAAATCCTCCACACGCGTGTGAACCTTCAACGTCTGCGCGTCCACCATTAAAAGTCCACAGACGTCTGTGGTCAAGGCGTTACCTGCCCAGGTGGGCATCGAGAGTCGAACACGGTGTGGAAGTGTTCGATGAGGATCTCCGTGAAGATGTTGATGGGCGTCAGAGCGGTCAGAGAGATGGAATCGTGACGAGGCCAAACCAGGTTCACGCCAAAAACGCACGCCAGGTTGGACGCACACATCTTGTTGACGAGACTCTCCTGGGTCACCTGGCGGGACAGGTAACAAGACAGGTAAGTTTACCTGCGCTGTCGTTGATTTGACTTATTCCTCTTCTCACACAAACGTCCTTCACAGATGCAAGCAATCTAAAAACAATTTATCTGTAAAACTTAATAGAAGGTACGGCAAGCCAAACAGCCCATAAACTTCTGTTATATGTACATTAAAATTAAATTTTAACTATAACACCAATCCAAATGCTTCATTATTTTACACAAATAAGTGCCCCAAAAGTGTGTAATATATATTTTCATTTTTTCACACTTACTGAATCAACACATTGCCTTTGACACACAAATGTAAAACAAAGCTATAGAAAGCCAAATGTGTCATAATATTAATCAAACCAGTTGGTGCCCAAACAAGACAGTGATTTAAAATATTTGTTTTCACACTTACTGGATCATCACATGGTTATTAAACAGTTACATTTTAACAATGAAACCTGAATGTATGGCAAGCCCATTCGTTCATAACTTCACCTGTTCAGCTGCTGCTGAGGTGTAAAAAGAGAAATGTTAGATGCTTGTTAAATGTGGGTGTAATTTAGTTTAAACTAGTTAGTTATTTCCAAAACAGAACAGTAATTCAGGTAAAGAACTTTATGATTTTATAATCTGTGTTCTTTACGCTTCAGTAACAACTGAAGTTAGACACGATTGACTGAACAGTCCGAATATGTCATGTTTATTGCTGTTATTCCAACCGATGCTAGGTGGCGCTGTGGCTCATTAAGTTTATTTCTTAAACACCGCTCAGACATGACGCAGCTAATAAATCAAGCCTGATTTGAGTTGGAGCTGATAAATGTTTCAAATCTGTACTTTTAACTGAACTACCGGCTCAAGAATGACAGACAGACCAGTCCAGACCAGTCCATGTCAGGGATTCATCATCAACCAGTGAAAAATTTTGACACGTTTGGCTTTCCATAGAGGGCAGAAGTGTGGGAGGAGGGGGAGGGGGGGGGGCAGTGATGACGTACCATGTGCAGAAAGGCCATCAGGTACTTGACCACGATGTAGTTGGGTTCAGGAAGACTTTCGACGATGAGTTTGCACCTGGACACCCGCAGGCTGGTCTCCACACCTGAGGGTTGGTTCAGACGGACGTCAGCGGTTCAGACCTGGATCTGTTGCAGCTGAGAGGCTGCTGGACTCACCCAGGAGCTCCTGGACCTGGTTGTAGACCCTGAAGGTCAGCAGCGGCTCCGGCAGCTCCCTGAGAAACGTCTTCAGGATCACCGCGGCGACGTGGACGTCTCCGTAGTGCTCCAGGTTCACGGGCTTCCCTGAAGGACGTTCAGAGGAACATTCAGAAAAACATCAGAGGAACTTCAGAGAAACATCAGAGGAATGTTCAGAGGAACATCAGAAGAACGTTCAGAGGAACATCAGAGGAACATCAGAGAAACGTTCAGAGGAACATCAGAGGAACATCAGAGAAACATCAGAGGAACATCAGAGGAAGATTCAGAGGAACATGAGAGGAACATCAGACGAACATCAGAGGAACATTCAGACGAACATCAGAGGAACATCAGAGGAACATCAGAGAAACGTCCAGAGGAACATTCAGAGGAACATCAGAGAAACATCAGAGGAACATTCAGAGGAACATGAGAGGAATGTTCAGAGGAACATCAGAGGAACGTTCAGACGAACGTCAGAGGAACATCAGAGGAACGTCAGAGGAACGTTCAGAGGAACATCAGACGAACATCAGAGGAACATCAGAGGAACATTCAGAGGAACATCAGAGGAACATCAGAGAAACATCAGAGGAATATTCAGAGGAACATGAGAGGAACGTTCAGAGGAACATCAGAGGAACGTTCAGAGGAACATCCTCAGGTAGAGGAACTGCGGCCTCTAGAGGTCGGTAGAGGAACTGCGGCCTCTAGCGATCGGTAGAGGAACTGCGGCCTCTAGCGGTCCGTAGAGGAACTGCGGCCTCTCGCGGTCGGTAGAGGAACTGCGGCCTCTAGCGGTCGGTAGAGGAACTGCGGCCTCTAGTGGTCGGTAGAGGAACTGCGGCTTCTAGTGGTCGGTAGAGGAACTGCGGCCTCTAGTGGTTGGTAGAGGAACTTAAAGCTTTTTTTTTCTGTCAGCTGACAGGGAGACACTAACAGGAAAAGCCCCTGCAGGTGGGGCAGGGAAACCCCACTCACCGAGGTTGTAAAGCTTCTGGACGTCTTTGATGATCTGAACTCGAACTGAACGTCTGAAGATTCCCTCCGTCGTCAGACCTGAAACAAACGAGACAAACGTCCGTCTGGGGGTGGAGCTGAACGTCTTCATTTATTTAACAAGAATAAAGAACAGCAGCTGCTGATTACTGATCAACTGATCATCAGCAGACGTCCAGATCTGCAGAAAAGCACATGTTCAGGTGTGTGTTAACACAATGCCAAGAGGGAAAAACATCAGCAGAAGTCTTAGAGAACTGTTGCTGCACAGAGTTTAGTAATGGTTCGGATTTTATTGATTTTATTCATTGATACAGATACTGATACTGGTTTTTATGATTTGGAACAAATGTTAAAGGGCTTAAATTAAAATGTAAAAAAATGACATTAAAAGTTATATTGATACTAAGAAAACATTTTTTAAATTTGTTGGTCTCAAATAAAAAAAAAAAATTGCATTTTATTAATTAGTCTGGTGCCCATAACTGAATATAACTGAAGAGGATGTGATGTGTGATCAGAACAGAGCTGGTTCTATTTGCTCCAGTTCAACATTTACTCTCCTTAAAGAAAATATAACTTTATAAAATATAACAGATAAACTCCTGTTAGTTTATCTGCTGAAACATTTAATTAAGCACAGAAGGTAAATATATTCACTGCTACTGACCCAGACCGACCCCACCACACTGAAGGTTTTTCCTGCATCACCATCAACCAGCAGGTGGAGCTGCATCAGAACCGACCTCCTCGGGTCCGTTTACAGCGATGGAGCCGGTCGGATCCAATGATTCAGCAACTAACACTCCAGACCAGCAGGTGGCGGTAGAGCACCTTAACAAACCACCAGGAAACAGAAGAAAAATCTCACCGTTGTGCTTCAGGAAGTCCACGGTCTGAGACATGACGGGCGGGACGGTGGCTCCTGGGTTCTTCTCTCTGATGCTGTCAGGAAACACCGTTATTGATCTGCAGCTGATCGATCGTCACATCAACGAGCTGCAGGCGACACTCACTACTGCAGGCCGACGCCAAACTGCTGCGTGGGCAGCGGTGGGCGGGGCGGCGGCGTCTTCACGGGGGAAGGGGCTCCGCCTTTCTGGGCCGCACGCAGCCGCTCGTCATGCCTGAAAGCACACACGCACACCTGTGAGGAGAAGGCTACCTGAGGACGTCAGCCACCTGAGGACGTCAGCCACCTGTGGACGTCAGCCACCTGTGGACGTCAGCCATCTGAGGACGTCAGCTACCTGAGGACGTCAGCTATCTGAGGACGTAAGCTACCTGAGGACGTCAGCCACCTGAGGACGTCAGCCACCTGAGGACGTCAGCCACCTGCGGACGTCAGCTACCTGAGGACGCCAGCTACCTGAGGACGCCAGCCACCTGAGGACGACAGCTACCTGAGGACGCCAGCCACCTGAGGACGCAGCCACCTGAGGACGTCAGCCACCTGAGGACGCCAGCTACCTGAGGACTACCTGAGGACGACAGCTACCTGAGGACTACCTGAGGACGTCAGCTACCTGAGGACTACCTGAGGACGTCAGCTACCTGAGGACTACCTGAGGACGTCAGCTACCTGAGGACTACCTGAGGACGTCAGCTACCTGAGGACGTCAGCTACCTGAGGAAGCCAGCTACCTGAGGAAGCCAGCAACCTGAGGACGCCAGTTACCTGACGAGGCCAGCTACCTGAGGACGTCAGCTACCTGAGGACGTCAGCTACCTGAGGACGACAGCTACCTGAGGACGCCAGCTACCTGAGGATGCCAGCTACCTGAGGACGCCAGCTACCTGAGGACGTCAGCTACCTGAGGATGCCAGCTACCTGAGGACGCCAGCTACCTGAGGACGTCAGCTAACTGAGGACGCCAGCTACCTGAGGACGCCAGCTACCTGAGGACGTCAGCTAACTGAGGACGACAGCTACCTGAGGACGACAGCTACCTGAGGACGCCAACTACCTGAGGACGTCAGCTACCTGAGGACTACCTGAGGACGCCAGCCACCTGAGGACGCCAGCCACCTGAGGACGCCAGCCACCTGAGGATGCCAGCCACCTGAGGACGTAAGCTACCTGAGGACGTCAGCAAACTGAGGACGCCAGCTACCTGAGGCCGACAGCTACCTGAGGACGTCAGCTAACTGAGGACGTCAGCTACCTGAGGACGCCAGCCACCTGAGGACGCCAGCCACCTGAGGACGTGAGCCAGCTACCTGAGGACGCCAGCTACCTGAGGCTAAGCTACCTGAGGACGTCAGCTACCTGAGGCGACTACCTGAGGACGCCAGCTACCTGAGGACTACTGACCTGAGGACGTACCTGAGCTACCTGAGGACGTCAGCTACCTGAGGACGTCAGCTACCTGAGGACGTCAGCTACCTGAGGACGACACCTACCTGAGGACGACAGCTACCTGAGGACGACAGCTACCTGAGGACTACCTGAGGACGTCAGCTACCTGAGGACTACCTGAGGACTACCTGAGGACGTCAGCTACCTGAGGATGTCAGCTACCTAGCTACCTGAGGACGTCAGCTACCTGAGGACGACAACTACCTGAGGACGACAGCTACCTGAGGACGCCAACTACCTGAGGATGACAGCTACCTGAGGACGTCAGCTACCTGAGGACGACAGGTACCTGAGGCTACCTGAGGACCGAGGACGTCAGCCACCTGAGGACGTCAGCCACCTGTGGACGTCAGCCATCTGAGGACGTCAGCTACCGAGGACGTCAGCTATCTGAGGACGTAAGCTACCTGAGGACGTCAGCCACCTGAGGACGTCAGCCACCTGAGGACGTCAGCCACCTGAGGACGTCAGCTACCTGAGGACGCCAGCTACCTGAGGACGCCAGCCACCTGAGGACGACAGCTACCTGAGGACGCCAGCCACCTGAGGACGCAGCCACGAGGAGCCCCCTGAGGTCCTGAGGACAGCCCTGAGGACTGAGGACCAGCTACCTGAGGACTACCTGAGGAAAGCTACCTGAGGACGACTACCTGAGGACGCCAGCTACCTGAGGACCGAGGACTACCTGAGGACGTCAGCTACCTGAGGACTACCTGAGGACCTGAGGACGCCAGCCACCTGAGGATGCAAGCTACCTGAGGACGCCAGCTACCTGAGGACGTAAGCTACCTGAGGACGTCAGCAAACTGAGGCCGACAGCTACCTGAGGACGTCAGCTAACTGAGGACGCCAGCTACCTGAGGCCGACAGCTAGATCAGCTACTGAGGACGCTACCTGAGGACGTCAGCTAACTGAGGACGCCAGCTACCTGAGGACGACAGCTACCTGAGAACTAGCTACTGAGACGACCTGAGGACGTCAGCTACCTGAGGACGCCAGCTACCTGAGGACGACAGCTACCTGAGGACGAGCACTAGAGGACGACAGCTACCTGAGGACTACCTGAGGACGTCCTGACCTGAGGACCTGAGGACTACCTGAGGATGTCAGCTACCTAAGGACGTCAGCTACCTGAGGACGTCAGCTACCTGAGGACGACAACTACCTGAGGACGACAGCTACCTGAGGACGCCAACTACCTGAGGATGACAGCTACCTGAGGACGTCAGCTACCTGAGGACGACAGGTACCTGAGGACTACCTGAGGACGCCAGCTACCTGAGGATGACAGCTACCTGAGGACTACCTGAGGACGTCAGCTACCCGAGGAAGCCAGCTACCTGAGAACGTCAGCGGGGACGAAGAGCTGGTCGAAGTTCAGGTGTTCACGCAGCTCCGCCAGGTAGTTCACGTACCGCAGCTTCTTCCTGAACTTGTGACTGAAAACAGAAACGGACGTGACGTCAGGAACAGCTGGAGCACCTGGAACAGCTGAAACATCTGCAGCAGGTACAGCTCCACCCCCCGAGTCTCTGCTGATGTTCTCACCTGATCAGAGGTTTGAAGATGTTCCAGACGATTCTGATGAAGTTTGTAGGATGAACGACGTACAGAGTCTTCAGGTTCTTCTTGTACCTGAAACCCAGAGACGACGGACAAATAAATCTCTTTGCTGTACAATTATATGATTCAGATAAATGTCATCTGTAGATCTGGACAGATCCAGGTGTTCAGCTGCAGGAAGCGTCTAGACCTGGAGGTCTGAGGTGCAGCCAGTCAGGACTTTCCTCATTAAACCAACCAGATCTGTTTTATTCTGTTTTTGGGACCTTTAATCAGGTGCTTGATGGACATCAGTCCTCCAGAAATGTTCCTCTCAGGTATTAAAGTGACTCCACGACAGTTGAGTCTGATTCCTTCCAGTTTCTTCTCTGAATGATGTTGGTTTTTTTATATTTACTCTTTGAAAGCTTCAAAGGTTTTTCTTTTTAGTGTTTTTGTTTCCAGCAGCAGAACTTCACCTCCAGGACACTTTAACTTTAATCATCTTCAACCATCATTCAGAGACGGTGACCTACGTCCTGTCAGACGGTGACCTACGTCCTGTCAGACGGTGACCTACGTCCTGTCAGACAGTGACCTACGTCCTGTCAGACGGTGACCTACTTCCTGTCAGACGGTGACCTACTTCCTGTCAGACGGTGACCTACTTCCTGTCAGACGGTGACCTACTTCCTGTCAGACGGTGACCTACTTCCTGTCAGACGGTGACGTACTTCCTGTCAAACAGTGACCTACTTCCTGTCAGACGGTGACCTACTTCCTGTCAAACAGTGACATACTTCCTGTCAGACGGTGACTTACTTCCTGTCAGACGGTGACCTACTTCCTGTCAGACGGTGACCTACTTCCTGTCAAACTCGCCGTAAGCTTCTCGCAGCCACTTCAGCGACGGTTTGTTGCTGCTCCTCAGGCCGTAGTGGAAGTAGACCAGGATGTAGTCCATCTCCACGTACTGGTCCAGCGTGAACTTCAGGAACCTGCAGCGGGACGACAAGGTTCAGGTCAACGTCGACCACCAGAACCTGAAGCTGAGAAGGTTCAGACTCACTCCAGCAGGTGGTGGTGGTTCAGCTGGTGGGACGGAGGGAGACAGCAGCTGCTGAACACGATCAACTTCCTGCCGTAGTTGTCGTCACCTGGAGACGAGACGGAGACGAGACAGAGACAGAGATGGAGACGAGACAGACACGAGACAGAGATGAGACGAGCTTTCAAATTAAATCTGCGTTGGTTCGACGTCTCCGACCAATCACAGCAGAGCTGATCAACGCCCACCTGAGACCTGGACGATCCCGTGACGAGCCACGTCGTAGTACGGATGAGACGGGTCAGGACCGGAGGAGCTGCTGGGGGGAGGAGCCAGAGAGGCGGGGACGCTCCTCCGCTCCTCCTCCTCCTCTGCCTCCCTCTGAAGCTCTGCCAGAGTCACAGGTGGAACATCAGTGTTAGTCAGGACTGATGAAGGTTCGAGGAGACTAATGCTAGAAAAAGACTGGTGGAGGATCTCCAGAGCATCTCATCCAGAGCATCTCCACCAGGACACATTTTTAGTCAACAGAATTACAACAAAACTAAAACACAAAATTAAAAAGTAAAACACAAAATTAAAAAGTCACAAAATTGCTAAATTTATCATTTTGATGTCATTTTTATGTCAAAGTTGTGATATTGTTTGTATCTTAAAACAAAATGTTTCATTATTGAAGTAAAAACTCCAGTTTTGTCATAATGTGTTTTTGTGACAGAAAGTATTGATTTTATTAAAAAAGATTCACAATAAAAATCACTCAGAGCTCCAGACATGACGATTTCAGGACATCAGAGGTTCCTCCATCAGAGGTTCCTCCATCAGAGGCTCCTCCATCAGAGGTTCCTCCATCAGAGGCTCCTCCATCTGAGGCTCCTCCACCTGAGGCTCCTCCATCTGAGGCTCCTCCATCAGAGGCTCCTCCATCAGAGGTTCCTCCATCTGAGGCTCCCCCATCAGAGGCTCCTCCATCAGAGGCTCCTCCATCACAGGCTCCTCCATCTGAGGTTCCTCCATCTGAGGTTCCCCCATCAGAGGCTCCTCCATCAGAGGCTCCTCCATCAGAGGTTCCTCCATCTGAGGCTCCTCCATCTGAGGCTCCTCCATCCGAGGCTCCTCCATCCGAGGTTCCTCCATCCGAGGTTCCTCCATCCGAGGTTCCTCCATCAGAGGCTCCTCCATCAGAGGCTCCTCCCTCAGAGGCTCCTCCACCTGAGGCTCCTCCATCAGAGGTTCCCCCATCTGAGGCTCCTCCATCTGAGGCTCCACCATCTGAGGCTCCTCCATCTGAGGTTCCCCCATCTGAGGTTCCCCCATCTGAGGTTCCCCCATCTGAGGTTCCCCCATCAGAGGCTCCTCCATCAGAGGCTCCTCCATCAGAGGCTCCTCCATCAGAGGTTCCTCCATCTGAGGTTCCTCCATCTGAGGCTCCTCCATCAGAGGCTCCTCCATAAGAGGTTCCCCCATCAGAGGCTCCTCCATCTGAGGTTCCCCCATCTGAGGCTCCTCCATCTGAGGCTCCTCCATCTGAGGCTCCTCCATCTGAGGTTCCCCCATCTGAGGTTCCCCCATCTGAGGTTCCCCCATCAGAGGCTCCCCCATCAGAGGCTCCCCCATCAGAGGTTCCCCCATCTGAGGTTCCCCCATCAGAGGCTCCCCCATCACAGGCTCCCCCATCACAGGCTCCTCCATCTGAGGTTCCTCCATCTGAGGCTCCTCCATCTGAGGTTCCTCTATCGGAGGTTCCTCCATCGGAGGCTCCTCCATCGGAGGTTCCTCCTTTAAAGTTCCTCCATCTGAGGTTCCTCCATCTGAGGTTCCTCCATCAGAGGCTCCTCCATCTGAGGTTCCTCCATCAGAGGCTCCTCCATCAGAGGTTCCTCCAGTTCCTCCATCTGAGGTTCCTCCATCTGAGGTTCCTCCATCAGAGGTTCCTCCATCAGAGGCTCCTCCATCAGAGGTTCCTCCATCTGATGGTCCTCCATCAGAGGCTCCTCCATCAGAGGTTCCTCCATCTGATGCTCCTCCATCAGAGGTTCCTCCATCAGAGGCTCCTCCATCTGAGGCTCCTCCATCTGAGGTTCCTCCATCAGAGGTTCCTCCATCTGAGGTTCCTCCATCAGAGGTTCCTCCATCAGAGGTTCCTCCATCATCTTTCGTACCTGACAGACGTCACTAATCTCGACTGTAACGGCTGCAGCTAAACGATAACGAGAGGAAGTTCCCTCATCACACAACTTTCTGTCCCGCCCACTGCCCTCAGGTTTATCTCCTCATCTTCTCCCAGAGACCACAGATCTTCAGGAGGTCCTGGACTTCTGGGAGTAAACTGGTCTTTTTTCAGCTGTTTCTGTTCGGCTCCAACAGGAAGTTTGTTCTAAACAGTCTGATAACAAAGGAAACGCTGACGTCAGAGCTGCAACTGATTCATCTGAGATCAGAGACGTTTCAGAGCAGCAGCGAGGAGAGAAGGATCTGGTCTGGTCTGGTCTAGAAGGGTCTGGGTTGGTTGGTTCTGGTCTGGTCTAGTAGGTTCTGGTCTGGTCTGGTCTGGTCTAGAAGGGTCTGGGTTGGTTGGTTCTGGTCTGGTCTAGTAGGTTCTGGTCTGGTCTAGTAGGTCTGGTCTGGTCTGGTCTGGTCTAGAAGGTCTGGTCTGGTCTGGTCTGGTCTAGAAGGTTCTGGTCTGGTCTAGAAGGGTCTGGGTTGGTTGGTTCTGGACTGGTCTGGTCTAGAAGGGCCTGGGTTGGTTGGTTCTGGACTGGTCTGGTCTAGAAGGGTCTGGTCTGGTCTAGAAGGGTCTGGACTGGTCTGGTCTGGTCTAGAAGGGTCTGGTCTGGTCTGGTCTAGAAGGGTCTGGGTTGGTCGGTTCTGGTCTGGTCTAGAAGGGTCTGGGTTGGTCGGTTCTGGTCTGGAAGGGTCTGGACTGGTCTGGTCTGGTCTAGAAGGATCTTAGTTGGTCAGTTCTGGTCTAAAAGGGTCTGGTCTGGTCTAGACGGGTCTGGTCAGTTCTGGTCAAGAAGGTTCTGGACTGGTCGGTTCTGGTCTGTCACGTTTCTTAATTTTGGTTAATAGAACATAATTCTGATGTCGATATAAAACCAGAGAAACTGTCCCCACAAACCCAAACTCAGAAAATCTCCTCCTATAAAACTGTATATTTAAAAAATAAAAATGGGTTAAAATAATGAATTAATGTTCACCTTTTAAATTAATAATGTGACAAAACCATCAAACAAACTCACTTCTTGGCCTTGTCATCGAAATATAATCATATTAATAATGTTAATAATGTTCATCAAAACATCAGAAAGTGACATCATCATTCCTGAAACACTTTCTATTGTGATATTTATTAATATTGTTACTAATTACTGTCCATTAACTCCACCTGTAATACTTTTATCTTCACCTGATCATCGACATTAATACTAATTAACTCAATAATTCATTAAACAGTCAGGGGCCCAGAACCACATTTGCCCCAGGACCCCAGAGACCTGGAAACGGCCCTGCTGAAGCCACATCTGGATCAGAACACAGCTGGATCAGAACACAGCTGGGGCACATCAGGGTGGGGGGAGGGGGTTTCCAGGGGTTCCAGAGGTGTTTCAAGGTGAACTCACCGATCTCTGCCAGCTGCTCCTCATCTGATCCGGACGTCATTTCTGATAAACGAACACAAACAAAGATTCAACAAAAATTAAATCAAATCCACACTGACACGAGTCCAAACATCAGCCGAACTGTGAACCGCCACCTCCAGGAGACGGAGCGGGTTAACAGGTAAACCGCTGAGACACCTGAGCCGCCTCATTAATGCGTCGAAGCTGCGTTTAACGACGTCACAGCCACGTTACCGCGGCAGGAAACCTCACCTGGCCGCTGACCGGCAGGTACGACGCTGACAAACACTCACCTGAGCTCACCTGAGGCCGCAAACACCAGCAAAGAAACTCTGACAAAAACTGAATCCGCAGGTACGAAGTTGGACCAAACTTCCCCGACACGACCAACGCTTTGCGCATGCGCACAGCGAATGTAGGTGTATGGAAAGCCATTTTGGGCAAAATTGCAAAATATATGAATTATAAAGGGCATTAAGAAATAATAAATGTTTTGGATATGACATTTTTCAGAGGACATTGATTTATTCAATTGATTTATTTGTATCAGACCAAAGAAGTCAAGGTTTTGTTGTATTTGTAGGATGGCGTCTAACAGGATTACTACTTTGATTTGGCACTTTGTCCTTAAAACAGAACCAAACAGACTCAGTTTCTGATAAAAGCTGATTTATTTTTACAGGAAGTCAGGAAAAGATTCAAGAGAGAAAAACTGTCATTTATGGACCAAAACCCCTCATTTCTGTCAGGGACAGAAGTGTGAAGCTGTGGGAGCCTGACACCTGCTGGACAGAGGTGGTACTGCAGCGTCGCCCTGCTCCTTAAAACAAAGGAACATTAAACATTTATGTCCCTCCAGGAGCGGCATCTTAATCACAAACTTCCATCAGAGTCATTAAATTATACGGTACTTTTAAACAGCATTTAAAACATTATTATTCACATTTATACATTTATTTTAAACTTGTTCCAGCAGCACTCATGAATGAAAGACGTCCTCTGAAACTGAGAAGCTCGATCTTTAATGTGTTCCAGAGACTTGGAAAACACAAAAATATAATCAAATAAATAAATACAGAGACTGTTATTCAAGACTAGAATAAAAAGATTATTATAATAAACAAAATGTCTAAAATGGATATTGGAGCATTTTAAAGTCTTTGCTGTGACGGACTGAGACCACTGGGGGGCGCCACAGGCTGCTTCTGTGTCCAGAAATCCTTTTTGTATTTATTCACATTCACCTCGTCATCCTCATCAGAACTGTTTCATCATCACGTCTGATCCGTTTTCGTCTTTGAGATGGCGGTTTCTCTTTCACACATCTGTCAGATGTGAATCTCAGACGTTCAAGGGCCTTTTCAAGGACGCCGCCAGATCCTCTCATTAACTCTGAGCTGCCGTCTGAAGCTGCTCTTGGTTCTGTCCGTCTTGGTTCTGTCTGTCTTGGTTCTGTCTGGTCCTGCTGAGGCGTCGCGGTTTCAGAGGAAGTCCTGCAGCGCCGGATTCACTCACAAACACATTTATATGCAGAGCTGCCACCGACTCTGAGGTTTGTTTTTGTTCCTTTTGTTCCGGCAGATTCCCAGAGTTGGTAGAGAGGTGATGATGGAGGGACCTGTACTGACACCGGTCCACTAACAGGACCGGTACCGACACCGGTCCACTAACAGGACCGGTACCAACACCGGTCCACTAACAGGACCAGTACTGGTCTCCAGTCTGAGACCATGAGCAGATCATTGGTGTCTTTCAGGTCTGTTTCTTTGATCTGATCTGAATCTTGAATGGAACTTTTAAATTAATTTAAATAGTTCATATCGATGTCAATTGTTGATAAGACACTTTAGTGACTGTAGGTTCTTACAAATGTCACGGATGTAAACGAAGCGGTGTTCTTCAGGGTAACTTACTGGTTCCCATTAACAGCTCAGTCACGCCCTGAAAAAATGTTGGGTCACATTCTTGTAAAGGACGAACCCTCTGAGTCAGAGGACAAACGTCTTCAAGACGGTTGGACTAGTTTAGACTAGTTTAGAACAGTTTGGACTAGTTTAGACTAGTCAGACCGATGAGTTGAGAACTGATAATAAGAGGCGAAACGTCTTCTACACAAATCTAAGTCCAGTTGTCTATGATTCAGTTGTTGTGAGAATGTAATTTACCTGGATAAATGAGAATATCCACAGAAACCCAGTTGTCTTATTTCAAACTGTTGAGAGTTACGATGACCTGGACAGATGACAGTCTGGACCAGAACATTCACAGCTCGACATTTCAAATGTTTCAGTGGAAACATCACGGCAAGCTGAACGTTTAATTTCTGGACATTTTACCACAGAAAATGAAGGAGCTGCAGCCTCGAGTGGTCAGTAGTAGAACTGCAGCCTCTAGTGGTCAGTAGAGGAACTGCAGCCTCTAGTGGTCTGTAGAGGAACTGCAGCCTCTAGTGGTCAGTAGAGGAACTGCAGCCTCTAGTGGTCAGTAGTGGAACTGCAGCCTCTAGTGGTCAATAGAGGAACTGGAGTCTCTAGCGGTCGGTAGAGGAACTGCAGCCTCTAGCAGTCAGTAGAGGAACTGCAGCCTTTAGCGGTCGGTAGGGGAACTGCAGCCTCTAGCGGTCGGTAGAGGAACTGCAGCCTCTAGCGGTCAATAGAGGAACTGTAGCCTCTAGCGGTCGATAGAGGAACTGCAGCCTCTAGTGGTCGGTAGAAGAACTGCAGCCTCTAGCGGTCGGTAGAGGAACTGCAGCCTCTAGGAACTGCAGCCTCTAGTGGTCGGTAGAAGAACTGCAGTCTCTAGCGGTCGGTAGAGGAACTGCAGCCTCTAGGAACTGCAGCCTCTAGCGGTCGGTAGAGGAACTGCAGTCTCAAGCGGTCCGTAGAGGAACTGCAGCCTCTAGGAACTGCAGCCTCTAGCGGTCGGTAGAGGAACTGCAGCCTCTAGGAAGTGCAGCCTCTAGCGGTCAGTAGAGGAACTGCAGCCTCTAGCGGTCGGTAGAGGAACTGCAGCCTCTAGCGGTCGGTAGAGGAACTGCAGCCTAGCGGTCAGTAGAAAACTGCAGCCTCTAGCGGTCGGTAGAGCAGGAACTGCAGCCTCTAGCGGTCGGTAGAGGAACTGCAGCCTCTAGGAACTGCAGCCTCTAGTGGTCGGTAGAAGAACTGCAGTCTCTAGGGTCGGTAGAGGAACTGCAGCAGGAGGTCTAGAGGAACTGCAGCTCTAGCGGTCGTAGAGGAACTGCAGCCTCTAGAACTGCAGCCTCTAGCGGTCGGTAGAGGAACTGCAGCCTCTAGCTGCAGGCGGTCTGCGTCGGTTAGAGGAACTGCAGCCTCTAGCGGTAGAGGAACTGCAGCCTCTAGCGGTCGGTAGAGGAACTGCAGCCTCTAGCAACTAGAGGAACTGCAGCCTCTAGGAACTGCAGCAGCCTCTAGTGGTCAGAACTGCCTCTAGCGGTCGGTAGAGGAACTGCAGCCTCTAGCGGTCGGTAGTGCTAGGTCGGTAGAGGAACTGTAGCCTCTAGGAACTGCAGCCTCTAGCGGTCAATAGAGGAACCGCAGCCTCTAGTGGTCGGTAGAGGAACTGCAGCCTCTAGCGGTCGGTAGAGGAACTGTAGCCTCTAGGAACTGCAGCCTCTAGCGGTCAATAGAGGAACCGCAGCCTCTAGTGGTCGGTAGAGGAACTGCAGCCTCTAGTGGTCGTAGAAGAACTGCAGATTCTAGCGGTCGGTAGAGGAACTGCAGCCTCTAGCGGTCAATAGAGGAACCGCAGCCTCTAGCGGTCAATAGAGGAACTGCAGCCTCTAGCGGTCGGTAGAGGAACTGCAGCCTCTAGCGGTCGGTAGAGGAACTGCAGCCTCTAGTGGTCGGTAGAGGAACTGCAGCCTCTAGCAGATCAACATCAGGTTCATGTCGGGCCAATCTTCTCTGTATCCTGTAGATCAGAGGTCTTCAACCCTGGTCCTCGTGACCCTCTATCCAGCAGGTTTTAGAGGTTTCCCAGCTTCAACACACCTGGTTTTAATTAATGGTCATTATCAGGCTGTCCTCAAAGTCTGCACAAGTCTATTGATGACACAGCCACTTGTATCATGGTGTGATAAAGCAGGGAAACATCTAAAACCTGCTGGATAGGGGGTCATGAGGACCAGGGTGAAGACCTCTGCTGTAGATCATTAATCTACTGAATCGCGGCTACGACATCAGTAAACCTGAGCGTATTTCAGGCTCTAAACACAGCATCATCTCAGGTTGTTGCCATGGCGCTGGTGAGTGTGAAGTTTGTGTTTATTTTTTTTGTTGTTCATGTGATTTGAAAAGAAATTAAAAAAAAAGAAGAAGACTGTCCTTCTTTATTTGACTTGGACACTGCCTGTCTCCATTATATTTGTTGCTGCTGTGGACGAGCTGATGTCCCGTTACTTCCTGCTGGTTGGTTCTCTGATGGTCGAGGCAGCAACAGGAGACACTGAGACCTCGTCTTAAAATGTGCCGACTCATTCTGACCGTGAGTTCAGTCTTTGATCTCTGTCTCTGAGCCTCACCACAACCCACAACCCAACCTTTTTTCACACAAAACTAAAAAACGTTTATTGAAAAATAATTGTGGATAATCATTATGACATTTATGAGAGAAGAGCATAATCTTTTGGGAAAAAAACTGACTGGAAAACATGCAAATCTTTGAAAATTTCAATGAAATTTGAAATGCTAACTGAGCTAACGCGCTAACTGGTAAACGGTCAATGAAGAGGAGAAGTAACGTTAGTGAGAAGAGGACGATACCATCAGGCAGGGGTCATTTTAATTTTCATTCTTAAAATATAATCTTAAACCACAAACTATGGATTGAGTTTTGGACATTATCTAAGCCTGTCAAATGTGAACTAAAATTTTAGAATACTTGTTTAGGGATGCTGAAGCACCCCTAAACAAGTGTAACAGAGGTTAATAGAGATGTAACAAAAGTGTAACAGATAAGTAACAGGTGTAAGAAAAGTCTAAAAGAGGTGTAACAAAGGTGTAACAAATGTGTTACAGAGGTGTAACGGATGTAACTGATGTAAAAGAGGTGTGGCATGTTTAACAGAGGTGTAACAGATGTGTAACAAAAGTGTACCAGAGATGTAAAAGAGGTGTACCATTTTAAAAGAGGTGTATAACAGATGTAACAAAAGTCTAAAAGAGGTGTAAAAACGTGTGACAGGTGTAGTAAAAGTGTAACAGGGGTGTAACAGGATGTAAAAGAGGTGTACCATGTTTAACAAAGGTGTAACAGGTGTAACAGAGGAAAGGTGTAACAGAGCAGAGGTGTAACAAAGCAGAGGTGGGTACAAACTGACTGGTTTTCAGGTGAAACAAACAGACATATTTTTTCTGGTCAGACTTTGGTCCAGAAACATTTTGTCCAGACAGGTGCTTTTCTGTTGTTTCTAGTTAATTTTTTTTAGTGATTCTCATTTATGGCTTTTATGTGTTTTTATGTTTAAACATTACTTCATTGTCATTAATCTGTTTTTTGCTTGACTCTAAAGCGCTTTCCTTCATGACCTTGTTTGTAAACGTTCTCCATAAAGAAACTTGAGCTATTCATTTTTTTTAAATAATTTCCTTCTATTTTTTCATATGTTCTTATTATTTTTACTTCTTCTTATTTTTATTCAGATTTTATTTAATTAACATATTTTTGTTTTAATTATTTTTCTTTTTAAATGTTTGCAGTATTAAAGTAATTAATCATCAGTTAACTGTCACTAACTGGAGCTCCAGTGTTTTTTTACTTTTTATTTTATTTTATGATCAGAATAAATTCTTCTAATTAAATCAACATCAGTTCAGTTCAGAGAAAATGAAAGTAGCTTTCCTGAGGCTGAGGAAAAATGAACCCAAGCAAAGAGGCTGCGGTTCCTCCACCGACCGCTGGAGGCTGCTGTTCCTCCACCGACCGCTGGAGGCTGCGGTTCCTCCACCGACCACCGGAGGCTGCGGTTCCTCCACCGACCGCTGGAGGCATTCCTCCACCGACCACCGGAGGCTGCGGTTCCTCCACTGTCTACCGGAGGCTGCGGTTCCTCTACCGACCACCGGAGGCTGCGGTTCATCTCCATACTTGGCACTTTCAGTGAACTTGATTTAAAACAGTTAAATCCTGTCAAAACCATCCTGTACGGTAACGGTGATGGACGCGTTGGCCAGAGGAGTTGTATCAAAGTCTTTCCAGGCTCAGCGTTAAACGGAGACAGAGATTAACGAGTCTTCTGTTCACCAGCAGTTCTTTCTCTACAGTCTGTTGATGCAGGTCTGGAGAGAATCAACGGCTCGAAGTTCACGTTAGCAGGAGTTTAGTAAAACTAAGTAACTTTGATGAGAATCACCTGTAACTATGGTTCCCTGTGACCCTGAACGCAACAGAAGCAGGGACAGGAAGTGGATGGAGGGATAATAAATAAATAAATCCTGGACAGTTTCCCTCCTCCTCCTGTCATCGTGTGATGCAGCGCTGCAGCCAGCAGGTGGCAGCGTTGCAGCGCAGCAGCTTCAGTCTCTGCTTTCACTCAGAGGAGGTTGAGATCCAGGACAGAGACTGTCTGTCATCATCAGGACCTCCGTCCACGCTGCCGCCTGCAGGAGGACAGTTCTGATGCTCCTGTCTCATCTGGAGAAGGCCTGAAGAAGAGCTGCTGGGAGTCTGAAGACCTACAGGAAGATCAGAAGACCAGGACCTGGTGGAGGTCTTCCTCCAAACCAGTCAGACCTGTTTCAGTTCAGTTCAGATGGATGGATGATGAATGGATGTCCATCTGAACCAGGTTCATCCATCATCCATCCTTCCGTCCATCCATCCATCACCTCTCCATAAATGTAACGACGCATGAACTGACTGGTCCTCTTGGTAGCATTGATCTTCATCTTTATCAATTCATAAAAACTTGATATTTAGGACTTAATCTTCTGGTCTGGCCTGGTCTGGCCTGGTCTATCCTGGTCTGGTCTGAACTGGCCTGGCCGGGTCTGATCTGGTCTGGCTTGGACTGGCCTGGCCTGGTCTGGTCTGGTCTGGTCTGGCCTGGCCCCAGTTCTGGCCTGGTCTGGCCTGGTCTGGCCTGGTCTGGCCTGGCTTGGCTTGGTCTGGTCTGGCCTGGTCTGGCTTGGCCTGGTCTGTTCTGGTCTGGCCTGGACTGTCCTGGTCTGGTCTGGTCTGATCTGGTCTGGCCTGGCCTGGCCTGGCCCAGTCTGGTCTGGTCTGGCCTGGTCTGGCCTGGCCCAGTCTGGCCTGGTCTGGCCTGGCCTGGTCTGGCCTGGCCCAGTCTGGCCTGGACTGTCCTGGTCTGGTCTGGTCTGATCTGGTCTGGCCTGGCCTGGCCTGGCCCAGTCTGGTCTGGTCTGGCCTGGTCTATCCTGGTCTGGTCTGAACTGGCCTGGCCGGGTCTGATCTGGTCTGGCTTGGACTGGCCTGGCCTGGTCCTGGTCTGGTCTGGTCTGGCCTGGCCCCGGTTCTGGCCTGGTCTGGCCTGGCTTGGCCTGGTCTGGTCTGGCCTGGTCTGGCTTGGCCTGGTCTGTTCTGGTCTGGCCTGGACTGTCCTGGTCTGGTCTGGTCTGATCTGGTCTGGCCTGGCCTGGCCTGGCCCAGTCTGGTCTGGTCTGGCCTGGTCTGGCCTGGCCCAGTCTGGCCTGGCCTGGTCTGGCCTGGCCCAGTCTGGCCTGGGCTGTCCTGGTCTGGTCTGGTCTGATCTGGTCTGGCCTGGCCTGGCCTGGCCCAGTCTGGTCTGGTCTGGCCTGGTCTGGCCTGGCCCAGTCTGGCCTGGTCTGGCCTGGCCTGGTCTGGCCTGGCCCAGTCTGGTCTGGTTAATCTTGTCTTTAAATGACAATATAATAATTAATCAGGGGTTTAATTTTTTTAAGAAGTACAGAAACCCAGTAACAAACCTTCCTAAAGTATCAACAAACACCAGAACCTCAAGGTGCTGAAGGCTTCCAGAAACTGACCAGTCAGAACAAAGTGGGCTTTGAGGTGGGCGGGGCTTAAAGAAACAGACGGCATAAAGGGTCAGTATGACACTAATGACAGTTAATTACAGGACAGGAAATGATTCAGGTTCAGTTTTAGCTGCTGAGCTCCTCCCAGTCCTGAAATAACAAATAACAACCAGGTTTACCTGAGCGGCGAGGACGAAGAGACGAAGACGTTCAGCTTCAAATTGAACCCTGAACCTGTAAAACTGGACCGACTGATCACTGATCAGAGGAGTAGAGTTACCCCTGACCCTGACCCGGTTCTACCAGATCAGACTGGTCAGTCCTGGACTGGAAAACTGTCCAGACCAGTCCACGTCCCAGTCTGCATCAGTCCACATCAGTCTCTCAGCCAGCTGAGGTGTTGGATGACCTGCTGGTCCCTGTTCTGGGTCTACGGTTCTGTTTCTGAGGTTCAGGTTCTGTTTCTGATGTTCAGGTTCTGATTCTGGTCAGAACAAACCTGATAAAGTTTTTAAAACATTTTTCATAAAAATAGCAAGATTTTGTTGTAAACGAGGTTTAGTTTGCTCTAAAATGAAGTCTTTTGTTGTAAAACCAGGAATTTCGCAAAATTGCAACTTTTTAATTAAAAGTTACCAACGATAATTTCATTGTGTCCTGATAAACTGAATAAAGGTTTCTGATCTAAATATAGATGTTTTTTTTTTATTACGACAGTTGTGAAATTGTGAATTTTGTGTAACTGCACTGTTTTGATGTTAAATCATTAATTTTTTTTAGTTGCAAATTCAAAAATTTTGTCAAAATTTGTATTTTAGTTGTAAAAATTAAGAAATTTTAAAATGGCGGCGTCTGTAAAACCGCGACGTCCAGAAGTTTCTCCGTTTCATCAGATACTTAACGGTTTCTGACGTCAGTCAAACCTTCTTTGGAGCTTCTGGAAGCTTCTCGTCATTAGTAGGTGATGATGTCTTAGCTTGGAGGCAGAGGAGGCTGATGTGGTCTGATGTGGTCTGGTCTTTGTGGTCTGGTGTGGTCTTTGTGGTCTGATGTGGTCTGGTCTTAGTGGTCTGATGTGGTCTGGTCTTAGTGGTCTGATGTGGTCTGGTCTTTGTGGTCTGATGTGGTCTGGTCTTTGTGGTCTGATGTGGTCTGGTCTTTGTGGTCTGATGTGGTCTGGTCTTAGTGGTCTGATGTGGTCTGGTCTTTGTGGTCTGATGTGGTCTGGTCTTTGTGGTCTGATGTGGTCTGGTTTTTGTGGTCTTTGTGGTCTGATGTGGTCTGGTCTTTGTGGTCTGATGTGGTCTGGTCTTAGTGGTCTGATGTGGTCTGGTCTTTGTGGTCTGATGTGGTCTGGTCTTTTGGTCTGATGTGGTCTGGTCTTTTTGGTCTGATGTGGTCTGGTTTTTTGTGGTCTGATGTGTCTGGTCTTTGTGGTCTGATGTGTCTGGTCTTTGTGTCTGTGATGTGGTCTGGTTTTTGTGGTCTTTGTGGTCTGATGTGGTCTGGTCTTTCTGGTCTTTGTGGTCTGATGTGGTCTGGTCTTTGGTCTTTGTGTCTGTGATGTGGTCTGGTCTTTTTGTGGTCTGATGTGGTCTGGTTTTTGTGGTCTTTGTGGTCTGGTCTTGTGGTCTGGTGGTCTGATGGTCTGTGTTGTGGTCTGATGTGTCTGGTCTTTGTGGTCTGATGTGGTCTGGTTTTTGTGGTCTTGGTGGTCTGATGTGATCTGGTCTTTGTGGTCTGATGTGGTCTGGTCTTTGTGGTCTGATGTGGTCTGGTTTTTGTGGTCTTTGTGCTCTGATGTGGTCTGGTCTTTGTGGTCTGATGTGGTCTGGTCTTAGTGGTCTGATGTGGTCTGGCCTTTGTGGTCTGATGTGGTCTGGTCTTTGTGGTCTGATGTGGTCTGGTTTTTGTGGTCTGATGTGGTCTGGTTTTTGTGGTCTGATGTGGTCTGGTCTTTGTGGTCTGATGTGGTCTGGTCTTTGTGGTCTGATATGGTCTGGTTTTTGTGGTCTTTGTGGTCTGATGTGGTCTGGTCTTAGTGGTCTGATGTGGTCTGGTCTTTGTGGTCTGATGTGGTCTGGTCTTTGTGGTCTGATGTGGTCTGGTCTTTGTGGTCTGATGTGGTCTGGTTTTTGTGGTCTTTGTGGTCTGGTCTTTGTGCTCTGATGTGGTCTGGTCGTTGTGGTCTGATGTGGTCTGGTCTTTGTGGTCTGATGTGGTCTGGTTTTTGTGGTCTTGGTGGTCTGATGTGATCTGGTCTTTGTGGTCTGGTGTGGTCTGGTCTTTGTGGTCTTTGTGGTCTGGTCTTTGTGGTCTTTGTGGTCTGGTCTTGGTGGTCTGATGTGGTCTGGTCTTTGTGGTCTGATGTGGTCTGGTCTTTGGTCCAGACTCATTCAGGATCTGAAGCTCGTTATCAGTTTTACACATTAAGACGTGACGAGACACCTTTAAAACAACGAACTAAATCCATAGAAAGTTACTGAAGCTTTTCTAAACTGTTGCAGGTCAAAATAGAAAAAAAGAAAATATATTAAAATGAATGAAGTTTTAGAGATAAACATTAGTGTCTTCCAAACTATTTTCATAAAATTGTGACTTTTGTCCAAAATTCATGAAATTTTGTTGTAAAATTGTGAATTTTGCAATATTGTGACATAATGAAATAAAATAATTTTTGTCATAAAAAAATGAAAATTATTAACCAAGACTAGCTGGATAAGCTAGACCTAAGCTAGCCCCCTGGAAAGAAGGCTAACCAAGACTAGCTGGATAAGCTATCCTAAGCTAGCCCCCTGGAAAGAGAAGCTAACCAAGACTAGCTGGATAAGCTAGCCTAAGCTAGCCCCCTGGAAAGAGAAGCTACAGCTGCAGGCCAGTCAGCGTTGGGAAGGAACGGGAGAAAACAGCAACTATAATGGACTGTTTCCATGGAGACCAGATAGCTGCTGGTCAGTAAATACGCAGGAACACCACAAGAGGGAAGACACATTGATAAATATGTTTATTGAAACCAGAATGTGAACACGACTATGTGATTCGATAGCCTTCAAAAAGTTCAGTGCTTCAGTCGAACCAAAATTACAACCCTAATTTACAAAATAAAACTAAAACTAACACTGAAACTAATAAAAACTAAACTAAAACTAAGTATTTTAAAACAAAAACGAATGAAAACTAGCAAAACTGCTCTAAAAACGAATTAAAACTAACTGAATTTGGAAAAACTAAACTAAAAACTAAATAAAAACTAAAACTAATGGAAAATTCAACACTATTATAACTCTGGTCCACACATAAAAAAGTGACAATCGCCGCCTGCAGAAGGACAGCTGGACTAAACTCAGTGGACGTTCACTTCACAGCTCTCTGAAGGTGCAACCACAGCACCAAAGCTGATGTCTTTCTCTCCTGGCATTGTGTTAACACAAACCAGCAAGCAGTTTTGTGGCTGCAGTGAAGCTCCTCCCAACATTCATCTGACATTGCAGATGCTCATAAACGGGAGTGACGGGGCCACTTCAATTAAAGACCTTGGCCCGTTAATGCTCCTCTTAGCGGTGGATGTGGAGTCCATGAGATCACCTTATCGATCAGGACTCTTCAAATCAATCCTCCTCCAGCCGTCCTCGGCCCTGCAGAGCCTCAATAAAGCTCCTCGCTGACAACGCATGATGCCAACGTGAGTGACTGTCGACCGTGATGGATCATATGACACGGAGCTGGCGTGGAAACGCAGCGGCGTCTGAAGTACGGCGTGCTGCACGACCTCCGCAAGAACAGTGACGATGATTTATAAAAGTCATGGAGGGACTTTTCCCTCCGCTGCCTGACGGCTCCAAGAAATACGAGACTCCAAGAGGACGGCAGAGGACAGAGACTTCAGATGTCTTTACATTTAGAATATTAAAGCAACGCTTTCATAGCAGCGGAGACGAGAAACGATGGAGGTTGTTTAAAAAAATAACTGAACATCTGTAACATCATCGGTTGAAAAAACATCTGACATGAGGACCGCTGACCAGTTTATGCTACGTACCATTGTCCACAAACCAGTATACACTACGTACCATCGTCCACAAACCAGTTTACACAACGTACCACCCTCTACAAACCAGTTTACGCTACGTACCATCCTCTAAAAACCAGTTTATGCTACGTACCACCCTCTACAAACCAGTTTACGCTACGCACCATCCTCTACGAACCAGTTTACGCTACGTACCATCCTCTACAAACCAGTATACACTACGTACAATCCTCTACAAACCAGTATCAATACGTACCATTATCTACAAACCAGTATACACTAAGTACTGTCCTTTACAAACCAGTTTACACAACGTACCATCCTCTAGAAACCAGTTTACGCTACGCACCATCCTCTACAAACCAGTTTACGCTATGTACCATCCTCTACAAACCAGTATACACTACGTACAATCCTCTACAAACCAGTATCAATACGTACCATCATCTACAAACCAGTATACGTTACGTACTGTCCTTTACAAACCAGTTTACACAAAGTACCATCCTCTAGAAACCAGTTTACGCTACGTACCATCCTCTAGAAACCAGTTTACGCTACATACCATCATTTACAAACCAGTTTACGCTACGTACCATCCTCTACAAACCAGTATATGCTACGTACCATCCTCAAAAACCAGTTTACACAACGTACCATCCTCTACAATCCAGTTTACACAACGTACCATCCTCTACAAACCAGTATACTCTACGTACCATCCTCTACAAACCAGTTTACGCTACGCACCATCCTCTACAAACCAGTTTACGCTACGTACCATCCTCTACAGACCAGTATATGCTACGTACCATCCTCAAAAACCAGTTTACGCTACGTACCATCCTCTATAAACGAGTATACCCTACGTACCATCCTCTAGAAACCGGTTTACGTTACATACCATCCTCTAGAAACCAGTTTACGCTACGTACCACCCTTTACAAACCAGTTTACGCTACGTACCACCCTTTACAAACCAGTTTACGCTACGTACCATCCTTTACAAACCAGTTAAGCTACGTACCATCCTTTACAAACCAGTTTATGCTACGTACCACCCTTTACAAACCAGTTTACGCTACGTACCATCCTTTACAAACCAGTTAAGCTACGTACCACCCTTTACAAACCAGTTTACGCTACGTACCATCCTTTACAAACCATTTAAGCTACGTACCATCCTTTACAAACCAGTTTATGCTACGTACCATCCTCTAAAAAACCAGTTTACACTACGTACCATCCTTTACAAACCAGTTTACGCTACTTACCATCCTTTACAAACCAGTATACGCTATGTACCATCCTTTACAAACCAGATTACGCTACGTACCATCCTCTAGAAACCAGTTTACGCTACGTACCATCCTTTACAAACCAGTTTACGCTACGTACCATCCTCTAGAAACCAGTTTACGCTACGTACCATCCTTTACAAACTTTACAAACCAGTTTACGCTATGTACCATCCTTTACAAACCAGTTTACGCTACGTACCATCCTCTAGAAACCAGTTTACGCTACGTACCATCCTTTACAAACGGTTAACGCTACGTACTGTCCTTTACAAACCAGTTTACGCTACGTACCATCCTTTACAAACGGTTAACGCTATGTACTGTCCTTTACAAACCAGTTTATGCTACGTACCATCCTCTAGAAACCAGTTTACGCTATGTACCATCATTTACAAACCAGTTTACGCTACGTACCATCCTCTATAAACCAGTTTACGCTACGTACCATCCTCTACAAACCAGTCTAGTGGTCTGTAGAGGAACTGCAGCCTCTAGTGATCTGGAGAAGAATGAGATGCTCACAGAAAACATGAAGTCTTGTCTTGATCATGTTGTGTTGCAGTAAAGAGGTCTCTGGTGTCGGTGGAGGCCGGGAGGTCTCTCTGGAGAATGGCTGTGGGGGTCACGGTTGGGGGGGAGCTGCTGATGTGATTTATGTCTGATTTCTCAGCAGGTGCCGATGTCACGGATCAGCCTGGAATCCTCCATGTCCTGTTTGCAAATGGAAAAAGCCGCTGATGTCCTGCGGTGGTCTTTAGAAGGTCGTCTGAGAGGGAAACAGCTGTGGACGGGTGGCTGGAATGACATTTACTGGAAGAGGTTGTTTCATGCAGGTATGGGGGAAATGAATCGATAGAAAATGTGCTTTTAATGATCACTTGTGGTCCTCATAAGTAGACAACAGTATGTAGTTGTTGTTCCAGCCAGCTGTTTCTGGGAGGCCAAACATCTGCTTCATGAAAACAGCTCTGGGTTCAATGAAGTAAATACTCACAATATTTGACTGTTTATTATTTATTTACACATTCATACCTGCATAAATTAAGTGCTGAAATCTAGAAAAATGAATAAATACATAAATTACTGTATAAATAAATGAATGGAGAAATAAATACATAAAACCAAAAATAAATATATATACACAAAAACCAACTCAGAAGACAGACGATGTTTACCTGATACAACGTTACGAAGCAGCTGGAGAACTGTATGGTGATTAAACGTTACTGACAGATCGTCTTTCATGTTCTTCCTTCCACTGTTTCAGACCTGAGCTGGACTGTGTGTCACCTTCACGACGACCCAAACAGCTCAGTGCAGACACCAAACCTGATCCACAGATTCTCAGTGAAATGACCCACAGGTGGCGCTACAATCAGCTGGTTTACATTCAGGCTCATCTTGAGAACTGTATGTGTTTGAAAGAAAATTATTTTTTCTGTTTATTAACTGTAGCCTCTAGTTGTCAGTAGAGGAACCGCAGCCTCTAGTGGTCGGTGGAGGGACCGCAGCCTCTAGTGGTCGGTGGAGGGACCGCAGCCTCTAGTGGTCGGTGGAGGAACCGCAGGCTCTAGTGGTTGGTGGAGGAACCGCAGGCTCTAGTGGTCGGTAGAGGAACTGCAGCCTCTAGTGGTCGGTAGAGGAACCGCAGCCTCTAGCGGTCGGTGGAGGAACCACAGCCTCTAGCGGTCGGTGGAGGAACCGCAGCCTCTAGTGGTCGGTAGAGGAACTGTAGACCAGATGTTCACCCTTGAAGACACTGAGAAAAGATCGAACGTCCTGGTTGACGCCATCTTGGAGGGAGGTGACCCTGTAGTTAATCTAAAAATGGGCCAACGACCCGGTAGCTGGCTGGAACACGCCCACCTCAGTTCAGGTACTTGAAGCTAGCTGTTTTAGCTTCACTCACGCTAACCTGTCATGGCAGCTAATGTTTCATCATTCTAATCAAATCTGTCCATTGATCCTTGTTTGTTTCTACCGGAGCGATGACATCTTAACTGAGGACTGAGACCGGACCAGAGCTGGACGGGACGCTGCAGAACAGGTCAGGGAGGTGGAAAACATTCAGAAGAAACTGAAGAACCTGTCCAGGTCCAACATGGTCTGAGTGAGTAACCCTGGAGGACAGACGTCTGGGACAACAAACGTCGTCTTCAGGACTGAGAACAGCCTGCAGGCTGTGTTCAGGTGATGTTTGCTCCTCGTAGGGATTCAACAGCAGAACTGTTTCTTGCCCTGTCAGCTCGTGGTTTTTTTCCGTCCCGGCTGAACTGAGACCCGCCGCAGCGCCGCCGTCTTCCTGCCAAGCGTTCGGCCCGGCGGGAGTTGGCAGCTCCTCGGCGGCTCCGGTCCAACGTACACGGAGCACCTGTCAGCCCAAACAGGACAGGACGGCCTTGTTCCTGCCTGGGAGGAACCACGACGACCCGTCCAGAGCACCCCCCCCCCCCGCCATTCATCCTCCGGCACACAAATAATTCCTCAGACACAAGACAAAAGACAAAATAAGAGAACAATTAACAAAAATTAAGCTAAAGCCATCATGTGGGTCATACCACTACTGCTCCCACAGGATTCATCAGGTCGAGATGCTGCCAGTCATCAATCATCAGCTGATCTCCATAAAAGCAGATGTTTTGGCAGGTAACACAATGCCAAGGGAGAAAGACATCAGCCATGCTCTTAGGGAGACAATCCTAGTTGTGCATCTATCCAGACAGGGTCATCTGGAATCTGAAATGTTAGAACCTCCCCAAAACTCCACCTGAGCGTCTCCAGGCCTCACTGAGCAGCCTCCTAAGCCCCGCCCCTCCTCCTCCTTCTCCTCCTCCTCCTCCTCCACTGCTCCTCTATGAACTTACGGTAGAAACTGGAGTCAGGAAGGATGTGATGGAGGGAAACCACATTCCTGTGACCATGTTCTGACCCGGTCACATTCCTGTGACCGTGTTCTGACCCGGAGCTGCTTGTCTAAAAGCTGAATGATTTCTGCTCCGGTTGACAGTCGGAGTGATAAAAGCTGTTTCGCATCAACCACAGAGGCTTTCAGATGGTCCACAGACTGGAGGAGCTTACTGATCTCATCATTAAAGTTAATTAAAAGAAAACCTTTTAGCTCCTGATGGGAGATTAATCCTGAGAGCTGAACGTCACTGATCTGAGATCAATTTCCAACGTTCCCTTGATAAAGAGAAGAACGAAAAACTGACGTCAAACATTTGTTTGCAGCATTGTGAACTTTATTTGTGTCAGATCTGCACAGATTCCAAAAATATAATGTAGAAATATAATAAATAAAAATAAAATGATAATATAGTATAATATAATATACATAACATAGTGTAGTATAATATAATGTAAAACTGAGGTGTTTGCTGTAAAAACATGAATTTCACAGAATTGCTACTTTTTTTTTTTAACAATTTTTTACAAAATCACAACTCAGTGACATAAAACTATCAATTGATGACCTAAAATAATATATTTTTGGTAAAAATGTTGAACTTTGATGTAAACTTTTTGACATCAAATATCAACTTTTTGTTGTAAAATTGAGAAATTCATATAACTACAGTTTTAAGTTCTCTAATCAAATCATTGTGTCCTAAAAATATCAAATTTAACTAATTTTGATTTTTTTAAGCTTATTTCTATAACTTTTTGTTTCAAATATCAAACTTCTGACAAGTTTATGACAAGAAAATTCAATTTTTTTTCTCCCAAAACCAAAAATTGTAAAATCAAAAAGTATAAAATCTTAAAGCTATTTTTTTTTCATAAAATTCTAAATTTCTTAAAATCACTGTTTTGACATCAGATCATGACTTTTTGTTTTATAAAATAGTAACTTTTTGACAAAATATTTTTGTCTTAAAACTAAAGATAGAAATTCGTAGAGGTTTTTGTTGTAAAATTGTGACTAGTAAAAAAAAATTGCAATTTTTAACATAAAATTATGACTGTCTGGATTTATGTCCCATAGTTGTAAAAAGCACATTTTTTCATAGAATCAAATTTAGCTAAATCAAAGCTTTTTGACATAATTTGTATTTTAAGTCATAGAAATCAAAAATTTTACAAGTTGAAACTGAATATAATTTCAACTTTTTCTCATAAAAATCACCACTTTTGTAGAAAAAAAGCTCCTTTTTTTGTAAAAATCATGAATTTTTGTCAGAAAATTGTGAGTCTTTCAAAGATCACAGTTGCCTGATGCCAAACTGCTACTAATGCTAAAACAACTGCTGAAACATCTGCCAACACTTGTCAGGCTGGAGGTCAGAGGGGGCGGAGCTTGAGCTCCACCTGGACTCTACCTGTGCATGTTTCTCATTTAACTCACTGAAATGTAAACTGAGCCTCCGTGTTCTCTGATGTTCAACTGTGTCTGAATGTAGAAACAAGGTCCTACAAGCCTTTACTGAAACCAGACGTAGAACTTTAAACATAGAACAGTCACGTCCTTGTTGAGTCTTTCCTTCCTAAACACTCCAATCAGTCGCTTTTCCATTTGAACTTTGGTTCAAGTGTATTTACATTAAACCTCCAGCTGGTAATTTGAAACCTTAAAACCTCAACAACCTCATTTATCTGTGATCCAACCTGCTGCTGAAGCTCAAAACACAGACGTCTTTATTTCAGTCGCTCGCCGCCTCTGCAGCTTTTTAAAGACGTGTTTTTGTTTTTTCTGTTTAAGGAAAAGTTTCTAAGAGCCGTCAGCTCTCAGTTTAGAGGATCAGACAGTCGAGCTCAGAAGAACTCATCCATCTTAAACAACTAAAACGTTAGAAACATCCAGTTCCAATTCTTCTGGGTTTCAGTCAGATATTGCCTCGTGATGTCTGATAACTCAGTGGTAATTAAGCACCTAATGAGAAGATTAATAGTCCTAAACTTCCTTCAGATTCTCTGGATCTTTACCTGTGAAATATTTACTTCTCTACGTTGATCTTTTTACTCCCAGTCACATCACGGACCTGTTGATAACTCACCTGCTTCCTGCAGGTTATTTTCCAGCCTTTTCTTGTCCAGATTCCAACTTTGAAAACGTGTCACTGCGTCAGATTCAAAGGAGCTCATCGTTTACATGAAACAGAAAAAAAACATTGCAAGTGTTTTTCTACGATCTGTTGTTCATAAAATATGAAGAGATAATAATAGAATTCTGTTTTCATTTACAATTTACACAGCAGCCAAACTGGTTTTGGAACTGGAGCTTTAAATATTAATTTGATTACATCATTATTGTTGTAATTGTTTTTGTCATCCTCATTGATGTCGTCATCGTCACATTGTCATCGTCACCGTTGTCATCGTCACTGTCATCGTTACTGTCATTATCGTCATCACGGTCACTGTCATCATTGTCGACATCATCGTTGACATCATCATCATCGTTGACATCATCGTCATAGTTACTGTCATCATTGTTGACATCATCGTTGACATCATCATCATTGTTGTTGTTGTTACTGTCATTGTCACTGTCATCGGTACTGTCATCGTCAAGACCATCATTGACGTCATCGTTGACATCATTGTTGACATCATCGTTGACATCATCGTTGACATGATCGTTATCATCGACATCATTGTTGACATCATCGTCACTGTCATTGTTGTTGTTGTTACTATCATTGTCACTGTCACCGTTACTGTCATCATCGACATCATTGTTGACATAATCGTCACTGTCATCGTTGTTGTTGTTACTGTCGTTGTTGTTGTTACTGTCACTGTCACTGTCATCGGTACTGTCATCATTAAGATCATCGTTGACATCATCGTTGACATCATCGTCATCGTTACTGTCATCATCGACATCATTGTTGACATCATCGTCACTGTCATCGTTGTTATTACTGTCATTGTCACTGTCATTGTTACTGTCATCATCGACATCATCGTTGACATAATCGTTGACATAATCATCTACATAATCGTTGACATCCTCGTTGACATCATCGTCATGGTTACTGTCATCATCGTTGACATCGTTACTGTTATCGTTGTTGTTGTTACTGTCATTGTCACTGTCATCGGTACTGTCATCATCAAGCTCACCGTTGACATCATTGTTGACATAATCGTTGACATCATTGTTGACATAATCGTTGACATCGTCATCATTACTGTCATCGTTGACATCATCGTTGACATCATTGTCATTGTTACTGTCATCATCGACATCATCGTTGACATCATCGTCACTGTCATCATTGTTGTTGTTTCTCCCGTTACTGATTGGTCGTCATTGACGTCATCTTGATCGTTTTCATCGTCAGCTTGTTGTTGCTGTTGTCGTCACGTTATTGTGGTTGTTGTCATCATTTTCATTGTTATTGTTATTATTGTCATTGTTGTTTATAATAATACTAATAATAATTAGATGTAATACTTTATCTTCTAATAATTGTAAAATAATGATGATGATGATGAGTCATTTGTGTCTCTCCTCTCTCTGTCCTCCATCCTCTCTCTGTCCTGTCTCCCCTCTTTTCTTTCTCTACCCGGCTGGCCTTCGGCAGGAAGGTCCCCCCATATGAACCAGGTCCTGCTCAAGGTTTCTTCCTCTTAAAGTGGAGTTTTTCCTTGACACTGTTTGGTATAAAGGTTTTTTTTCTCCCTATGTGGGAGTTTTTTACCTGCCATTATCATTGATTGGATTTAATTATATAATCTTAGTTGATGATATTTGCTCGGGGGTCATGCTCTGGGTCTCTGTAAAGCGCCTAGAGACAATTGTCATTGTAACAGACGCTATATAAATAAAATTGAATTGAATTGAAATTGAACCTCCCATCAAGATCTTTCAACTTTCAGACTTTTGTTTTGGTTATTTCTGTATTTTAACATTCAGTCAGTTCAGTGAAGACTTTAGTTGAGGAATATTTGAGTTAAAATGACTCTGGGTTTGTTATTAGCTGATAAACTTTAGTTTTAACTGGTTACATCAGATCAACGTCATTGTTCTTCAGCGATGGTGTCGACAGGTTCCTGGTTCTTCTGTAAAGGTTCAGCAGATGACACCACCATGAACCAATCAGGAATCAGATATTTATGACAAAATAGGCAACTAAGTGGACGATGGAATCAGTCTGGAGACAAAACTGGATCTGAACAAACCAGCAGACCTCCGGAACCTTCTCAAAGTCCTCAGCCTGCTGGAACCTTCAGAGATCTCAGGAAGCAGCTGCTTGAATGTAGATTTTTCTCAGTATTTGTAACTTTAACATTTGCTTCATAAAAGGAGAATTTGAGCTGAATTTATCTTCCAGCGCAGACTGAACATCAGCAGTTTCTCCCGTTCAGACAAATAAGCTCAGATCTGCTGAGACCAGGACTTCACATCGTGTTTCCTTCTTGGGTCAGAAGTCTCCTGCTCGTGTCCACCTTTATCTCCTCACAGCCTCTCTGTGAGCTGACGAGGCCCGTCTCCTGTTTCTGGGTCAGTGCGCCGCCGTCCGTCCTTCATCCGTCATCGGCCTCAGAGCCGCCAGAGGAACCGTACGTTCAGCTTTCGTACCTTCAGGACTGCTGACGCGCAAGAAACTAAAACAGGAGACATCAGCAGTGTCTGGGGACTGGAACAGAACTGGAAACACTGGACCTGTTTTCTACAGGGACGAGGACAGACAGCAGGGTCTCTGGGAGGGGTGGTACCCTCCTGGATACCCTCACTGTCAGAATGGTTCTGACAGCGGTCCAGTTTCACATGTTGCAACAGATAACCACTGAGTTGGAGTCGTCCTGAGGACGGGACATCTCTTAAAGGTCTCTAACACGCCGGGTCAGGGTAACGGTCCACTGTCGGCCCGTGAAGCTGCAGCTGCATCAGGATCGGTGCTCTGCTCAGCATTCGTGGTGGATCTGGAGGAAACTGAGGCTGGAGACCTCCATCATCTGGACCTGTTCAGCTCAGCTGCTGTCAGGTTCAAGCCCATGTCTCGGTCTCCTGAGAAAAACAGCCACTGAGACCAGGACTGCACTGAAAACCCGGTAACTTAGGTTCTGTTGTTTACTCGTTTGATTCATTCGACTGTTGAATCCAGTTCTGAACTCAGACAGGTGAGGTGATAAACTCCCACCGTCACCTGTTCTAGAGGCGTTTCAGGACCACAGTCTCATTGATTTCACTTATGATGAAATAAAATCCACCGCTATAGTGATAAATGACCTCTTTGGCTTGCCATAGATGCTATTTTAACATACAGGACACTTCCAATAATTCTTCAGAAACATTCTTGGAAGTCACTTTTAATCTCAGATGTGCAGGTGAACTGGGCCGACGCTGCAGAACCCTCAGAGCTGGAGCTCTGGACGGTCTTACGGTGGTGGTCTTCCAGGACCAGACCCTGGTGTGAATTAGAAAACCCTCCGTACTCGTCACCTCCACGTGTGGTCATGTGTTGTTGGACATGCTGCTGCGTCGCTGTGGCTGAGGCGGCTTTACAGGGATTTACAAAGCAATTAGAAGGTTCGGACTTATTTTAGACACAAGCGGTGGACCCGAGGGCTGGAAATGTCAGCGCTGTGCTTTGATCCGCTGTCAAATATGTCGTTAACTGGCGGATGGAAATTGGATTATGCGTTCAGTTTTCCAAAAGATGACCTGAGGGACCCGGACGCGCTGAAACCAGGAGTGTTGGAGGGAAAAACCCTCAGTTTTATTCTGTGAATCTGTTAAAGTGGTTTCAGTCGGCTGTCATGGAGGAAACCTGAGTCCTTCTGCTTCTGTGGGATTTAAAAGCATGAACATCTGTCAACATCTGTCCTTCATGAGCTGATCAAGTCCCCCAAGAAGCTTCTAGATCCTCCTTCAGCAGCAGCATCTAGATCCTCCGGCGGCATCTTCTGGATCCTCCTCCGGCGGAAGCTTCTGGATCCTCCTCCGGCAGAAGCTTCTGGATCCTCGTCCGCGGAAGCTTCTGGATCCTCGTCCGGCGGAAGCTTCTGGATCCTCCTCCGACGGAAGCTTCTAGATCCTTCTCTGGCAGCAGTGACTCGTGTCCCGTCTGCCTTCATCTGTGTCTCTCATGGTTCTGGAGGAGTTCTAGTCTGTTCTTCTGTACAACTTTGCTTCAGTTTATGAAGGTTTATGGATCTTCACCTCTCTACAGCATCTCAGTCAAGTTCAGTTCTGGACTTTGACTAGAACATTCCAGAACCTTGATTCTGTTATTTTTCAGTCACTCTGATGTAGATCTTGTGTAGATTCTTGGACTCCTCCCATCACACTGATGCTCCATCAATGTTCCAGTAAAGTTCTGCCAACTTTCCACCAACATCACAGTTGTGTATTGATGGCCGACCTCATCAGACTCCATCACTGGTATTTTCTTTTCTCAGGTGATTCCTGGACTCCTCCCATCACACTGACGTTCCCTCATCACCCAGCAGCTCAGGAAGCTTCTGGCTTCTTTCTGAAGGTCTAGAGATCCAGTTGGGCCATCGGATCCGAGGACTCCTTCAGATGTGGAGGAGAAAAAAGCATCCAGGTGTTTGGCTTCTGCTAGTTTGTATTTTAGGTGGATGTTTATGATGAATGTTGGGAGATCCTTGATTCTCGTTAATAACTACTTATCTAAACCCACTGCTGATGTCTTTGCCTCTCAGCTTCCTTTTCCTCTTCCTCGTCCTCGTCCTCATCCTTTTCCCTCTTCCTCTTCCTCGTCCTCATCTTTTTCCTCTTCCTCGTCCTCATCCTTTTCCTCATCCTTGTCCTCTTTCTCATCCTTTTCCTCGTCCTCATCCTCAGCCTATCCTCCTCCTCTTCCCCTCCCTCTTCCTCATCCTCCTTGTCTTCTTCCTCCTCGGGTTGTCCTCATCCTCTTCCTCATCCTTGTCCTCTTCCTTGTCTTCAGGTTGTACTTGTCCTCGTCCTTGGGTTGTGTCCTTGTCCTCGCCCTAATCCTCTACCTCGTCCTCCTCATCCTGTTTCTCGTCCTCCTCCTCTTCCTCGCCCTCGGGTTGTCCCCGTCCTTGTCCTCTTCCTCGTCCTTTTTCTCATCCTCTACCCCATTCTCATCCTCTTCCTCTTCCTCATCCTTTTCCTTGTCCTCCTCCTCTTCCTCGCCCTCCTCCTCGGGTTGTCCTTGTCCTTGTCCTCTTCCTCATCCTTTTTCTCATCCTCTACCTCATCCTTCTTGTCCCCGTCCTATTCCTTGTCCTCTTCCTCGTCTTCTGCTCTCAGCACTTTGAAGGCGGTTCAGAAACCTGCCAGGACTCCTGTCCCCCATCCAGACTTTCCTGGAGGACAACAGCGTCCCTCCTGCTGAATGAACAGATCCTGTCCTCCCTGCAGCCTGTGAGCTGGACGCCATTTTGGGAAGTCTTTATTTAGCCTCGCCGCGTCTAACGGGACATTTTTCATGCGTCTTTTCTGGTGCAGCGTCCCAACGGTGGAGGGACGTTTGCCACAGAGGGATTATGGAGGACAAAGGGAGCAAAGTGACATTATTATGAGGCTTTAAAGAGGCAGAAACTGGACCCGAATTAAAAAACAAAGAACTTCCAGACGAGTGGCAGAAAAATCAGGAAGACGGGCAGCGCTATCAAGGTGGTTTCCATGGAAACATACATGTCCTGGTTCCAGATTAACTGTGTTAGATTATTATTCAGCAGAATCATCTGGAAGCCTGTTGGTCATGTTTTATTTCTGGAATCATCCACAACAGCAAAACAGTCCATTGTATTTAACATCTAACGTGTCATTTCCCAGAATAATATTCACTAAACTATAAATATAAAAATTATCTGCAGAATCATTAATTTCAGACTCATCTACTGTTTATTTATTTAATTATTTGAATGTATTATTTACACTATATATATTTATTTAATAATTCACATACTGACATTAATAATAGTAATAATAATAATAACAAAAGTAGTAGTAGTAATAGAAATAATAATAATAATAATAATAATAATAATAATAATTATTATTATTATTATTATTATTATTATTATTATTATTATTATTATATCCTTTATTTAACCAGATAAAAGCCTCATTGAGATTTTTCAATCTCTTTTTCAAGAGGGACCTGGCATGGCAGCAGCAGACAAAAGTTACAACAACAAATACATTCATACAATTGTATAAAAACCTAGCAGACCTGAAAACAAGGCATCAAACGTTGAAACAATCACAGTGTCCGAGATTAGCACTTTCCCAGTCCAGTAGTAGAGCTTTAAATTCCCCGACAGTGATCAGCTCTGACCACCTCAGGTCCTTCTGGAACAAGTTCCATGACGAGGGTGCAGCGTATTTAAAAGCTTTCTTCCCCCAGTTCTGTTCTGACTCGGGGTACAGACATCGTAATAAAATCCTGTGAGAGTAGTCCATACGACTTATCAGACCTAATTAAATACGTTCTCAAATAATCAGGAAGCAGCCCAAGAACAGTTTTGTAGACAAAGAGTAGCCAGTGTGACAGTCTATGGGCCGACAGGGAGGGACGGTTTGCAGCAGCATACAGCCGACAGTGATGAACACCGTACCCACATCCAGTAATAAATCGTAACGCACAGTGATAAACCGAATCCAGCCTCTTCAAATGTTTTTCAGCTGCATTCATAAATAATGTGTCACCATAATCAAGTATAGGCAAGAATGTGCTTGAGATTAAATAATCTCTAACCTGAGCAGAAAAACAGGACTTATTTCTAAAGAAGAATCCCAGTTTTCCTTTGCACTTAGACACAAGGCTGTCAATGTGCTCTTTAAATGACAGATTATTGTCAATAGTAATGCCCAAATACTTATATGAGGTCACAGATTCAATTTCTGCTCCTTGAGCTGTAGTGATTTTTTGAGGGTTAGCAGACAAAATTTTGCTACCAGAGAACACCATCATCTTAGATTTACTGGCATTTAAGACCATTTTTAGATTATTTAAATGCGATTGAAACACATTGAAAGCAGACTGTAAGAAATCAATGGTATCTGTTAATGATTGAGATGCACAGTATAGAACTGTGTCATCAGCGTACAAGTGGTACATACTGTTTGATATGTCCTGACACAAATCATTAACATAAATACTGAACAACAAAGGTCCTAATGTCAAACCTTGCGGAACACCCTTTGACACGAGAATGGATGAAGAATAGAACCCAGCTGTGTAAACACGCTGAGTTCTGGCTGTCAAATAATTTTGAAACCATCCAACAGCCTGGCTTGACAAGCCGATATCAAAGAGCTTATTCAGAAGCGTGATATGATCGACTGTGTCAAAGGCTTTTGACAAGTCGATGAATAAGGCCACACAGTATTTTTTGTCATCCAAGGCCTCAATGATGTCATTCACTACTTTTGTGGCAGCGGTGAGTGTACTATGCTGCTTCCTGAACCCTGATTGATAATGGGCCATGATGCTATTCAAATTTAAGAAATCTTTTATCTGCTCACAAGCTTTTCCAGAACTTTAGCTAGGACACATAATTTAGAAATTGGCCTATAATTGTTTAAACTTGAAGGATCACCTCCTTTAAGGAGAGGAAGAACAAATGCCGTTTTCCACACTTCAGGAATTGCATTATGAGAAAGAGACAAGTTAAAAATATTTGTTAGTGGTTCAGCAATAATGTCAGCAGCAATTTTAAGAAAGAAAGGGTCAAGCTTATCTGGACCTGCAGATTTGCTCGTATCAATATTTTTCAGAGCTCTACAAACCTCAGTCACATTAAAAGGAATAAAGTGAAAGGGCTCAGTCTCCAAGGTTGATGTAGGTGTTGACAACTGAGCATCCTGCTCACAAGACTGATGTGAAGGTGGTTGAAGAGACTCAAATAAGTGCCCAGAGGAAGCAAAGTGTTCATTAAAACAATTAAGAATCGCTGCTTTGTCAGTAACTGTGTCGTTTCCATCCTGAATACAAGATGGTAATTCTTTTGTAGTTTCCTCGCCATAAGAAGATTTTATCACTCTCCAGAATTTCTTTGGATCCTTTAGGTTCTTTGTAGTTTCAGAAAGGTAGTAATTTGATTTTGCTTTCTTTACTTCAGAAGTAAAACGATTTCTAAGTTGCCTAAACCTCAGCCAATCAGCCTGAGATGAAGATTTTCTGGCCAAGGCCCAGGCTGCATCCCTTTCTCGTTTTAGAGCAGATAGTTCAGAGGAGAACCAGGGGTTTGTTCTACCCTTTACTCTAAATTTTCTGTAAGGCGCATGTTTATCAATTGTCTCCTTTAAAAACTTGTAAAAGTAGTCCCAGGTTAATTCAACATCATTGATGAGCGATATCTTCCTCCAATCAACCTCCCAAAGGCCACGAAGAAAGGCTTGATCGCAAAAATGTTTAAAATCCCATTTAAGTACAATGAGTGATCTTGCCTTAGGAAATTTCGCTTGTCTAATTACGGCTATTGCACAATGGTCACTCAAATCATTAGAAAAAAAATCCCCATTTGTGAAACTTTATGGGGTGTATTTGTTAAAACTAAGTCAAGTAGAGTTGACTTCACTGGGTTCTTAAAATTAGGACGCGTTGGGCCATTTACCAGTTGCGTGAGATTAAAAGAATCACACAGGGATTTAAAACTGTCAGAGACAGAAGACAACCAATCCAAGTTAAAATCACCTGTTAAAAATAATTCTTTAAAATCAAGTGATGCTAAGTGTAGTAACCTGAGTGGTTGCTCTCTTAGCAATAATACACGCAGACGCCGGTTACCGTGTTTGCTTTGTTTACTCACACTCCGAGCAGCATACATACATCGGCCAGTCGGCGGAACATTACCTGTGCAACACAACAGGTGTGCCTACTTTTCAGGGCGGGGTTACACGAGCCCGCCGACAGAGGTTCCGGGGCGCAGCCCTCTAATGCAGCAGTGATATGCATTCACTTTGCAACACTTCTCCCCCTTTAAGTGCAAACCTACAAGAGCACAACTTATAACATAGACTTGTTAACTCAGTGGTCATAAAGTATTAAAGCATACGTTATCATTTAACTGCATTACTTTTCCTTTTGTTACAATAAACATTTTCATTTGCAGCAGATAGAAACTCCTTTTCTTAACCAACAACAAAACCACTGTATTTTGTTTTAATAAATGTTTTTGAACCCTTTTCTTTTTCTTTGCATATTTTTAACAGTTCAACACGTCAGTCTATCTGGAGGCTTGTGTTGCCTCTTTGATCTCCTTAGTTCTGGAGTGAGGTCTCCAGACCTGGGAACAGGGGCAGGTGGGGCAGCCTGCACAGACAGTCCATCAGGTGCCACATTGGTGAGCTCTGACAGTCCCTCATGTGACAACTCAGTGTGCTCTGGTGTCACTGGCACCACAACATAGTCTCCAGAGCTGCTCACACTGTCCTTGTGCGAAACACACTGAGGACCTTTCCCTCCCCCATCATGGCGGATACGCAGGTGATCCTGGTGCCTGCGAACCTGCCGACCATCAGACAAGTCCACCACAAAAGACACTGGACCCGTCCGGCGGTGAATGACTCCTGGCAGCCAGGGCGAACCTGTGGCAAAGTTTTTGACATACACACAGTCCCCTGGGTGAAAAAGTCTCTCTTTAGCATGTTGGTCCCGTCGCGCTTTTTGCACATCCTGCGACCTGACGACTCTTGCTCCGACGTCTGGGCGGAGGAGATCCAGATGTGATTTTGGTCTCCGTCCCAGCAACATCTCTGCTGGGGGCACTCCCGTCACAGTGTGAGGCGTAATCCTGTACTGGAACTGGAAACGGGAAAGCTTGGTTTCCAGAGAGTGTCCCGACATTTTCTTTAGTCCTCTTTCAAAGTCCCAACAGCTCTTTCTGCCAAGCCGTTAGAGGCGGGGTGGTAGGGAGCAGAACAGACATGACGGATCCCGTTTTTCACCATAAACTCTTTGAAAACCTCACTGGTGAATGTGGGCCCATTGTCTGTCACAATCATGTCTGGCAGTCCATGTGTTGCAAATATGCCTCTAAGGGCCTGATTTACTAAAGGTTTGTGTGCGTAAAAACGTGTGCAAACTTGACACCACCCGCAAACCAATGTGCAAGCTGATCTACTAACCGCGTGCAAAGAGGACTGCGCCTCTCAAATGAGCAAAACACATGCTGTTCATTTAGTACTTTTGCTCTGATGAATAATCAATATGGGGCGTACCCGCCAGAAAGCGCTAAATACTGGGAGGGGAAAATGCAAATAGGTTCATTTACCACGCGCAATGAGATTTACCAACCCTGAAAGTAATTGCGGGGATTGTGATTGCGTCTGTATTTAATACGTTCGAAAGGAAGGTGCTAATCTGCCCAGCATTATGCACCGATGGCTGCTGTTATTGTGGCAAGGAGGCGACATCGCCAAAATCAAAGAATACGCAGAGAGGGAGTCTTTCGGACTCGTGTAAATTTGTTTGGAATGAATGAAAACCATATAGTTGAAACTTAAGGGCTGATTTGGAGCCGGTCACAAGCACATGCAAAAGGAGAAATATTTTATTTGAATGTTAAATCGAGTATTATTCAGCAAAAGGTTGCCACAGGAGGCACATTCATTTTTTTATTTGTGATAATAAAAAAAATCACGTGTTTTCATGGAGAAAAAAGTGTTTCTTATTGTGCGCCTACCTTGTTCTGCAGTTGGCTCTAGCGTGTCATACCCCAGTATCCCACTTATCTGCTCCTCGCAGAAGGTGAGCTGCACCTGCTGCTTAATGCTGGTTAGAGGCATCTCTTCCGCAGGCCCTCCACCTGTCTTGTTTGCCGAAGTTTTATTAAAGGCCACTTTTTCTTTAGTTCTTTGCCTTATATCTTGCCACCTTCTTTTAACCTCATCTGCCGTTCTTTTTGTCTTACCAACTGCATTTATTCTATCGCAGATTTTCTCCCATATTGCATTTCTTTTGGAAATGTTTAAATTTCTTTGCTGTAGTTCATGAATGTGTTTATTTGCCTCTTCCACTAATATCTCTAACTCCAACTCGTCAAATTTCATTTTGCGCTTGCGTCTATCCTGCTTTCCATCCAGACTCTCCATGGCGCAAACCGTAAGACACGCAACACCTCATTTAAATACTGCGGTTTGCACCCGTTATCAATTGCGCGAGCATTCTTAGTTGATCACCCGCAAAACACACAACAACAGCCCGCGCAAACTTTTTCAGTGCACACGCAATTTAGTACTCTTTATTCAGGATCTTAGTAAATCAGGCCCTAAGTGTCTCTGTAGTAACTGGGGCAGTAATACTTGACATGACATGGGCTTCGAGCCACTTAGAATAAGCGTCCACTAGCACCAAGAACATCTGACCCATAAATGGACCAGCAAAAACCAGATGAAGCCTGGACCATGAACGGCCTGGCCACTGCCATGGGTGGAGCGGCGCTGACGCTGGCATCTTTTGGTTCTGACATTGTGAACACGCTTTTACCTTTTCTTCCAAGGCACAGTCCATCCCAGGCCACCACAGAAACGACCTGGCGAGGCTCTTCATACGCGATATCCCAGGGTGGGCATCATGTAGCTCCATCACTTGTGCTCGCCCTGGAGGAGGAACAACCACTCTGGAGCCCCAGAGCAGACAACCATCAAGCACACTCAACTCCAGTTTGCGCTTGACAAAAGGTTTGTATTCCTCCTGCTGTACAGTCACAGGCCATCCTTGCATTATCCATCTCTTGACCTGTGATAACACTGGGTCTCTCTCAGTCCATAGTTTGATCTGTTTTGCTGTCACTGGGGAATTTGACAGTCTGTCCATCAGAAAAACAGTCTCTGGGGGCAGGCCAGTGTGGCTTGGCGTGTCAGGGAGAGGCAGTCGGCTGAAGGCGTCAGCATTTGCATTTTCACTACCTGCCTTGTACTCTATACGATACTGATATGCTGACAGGGTTAATGCCCAGCGTTGTATTCTTGCTGATGCCATGGCAGGAATGCCTTTTAACTCACTAAACAGACCCATCAGGGGCTTATGGTCTGTAAAGATGGTAAAGGGGCGACCAAACAGGTAGTGGTGGAAGCGTTTTACAGCAAAAACTATAGCTAGCCCTTCTTTCTCTAACTGTGAGTACCCTTTTTCTGCTGCAGTGAGAGTACGTGACACGTAGCTGATGGGCTTCTCACTTCCGTCCTCCATACGGTGAGAAAGCACCGCCCCCACGCCGTACGGGGAGGCGTCACAAGACAGGATAACATCCTTGCTGGGGTCAAAGTGCACTAGCAGTCGTGCTGAATGTAACAGTCCTTTAACATGCTGAAAAGCTTCCTCCTGAGCCTGCTGCCACTTCCATGAACTGTCTTTATGCAGGAGCTGGTAGAGTGGGGCGAGCACAGTAGAGAGGTCAGGTAAGAACTTTCCGTAGTAGTTCACTAAGCCCAGGAACGACCTAAGCTCTGCTACGTTCTTTGGACTTGGAGCCTCCTTTATCGCCCTCACTTTCTCCTCCACAGGTGACAGACCCTGAGCTGAAATCCGGTGGCCCAGGTATGTGACACTTGGAGCTTGAAAAACACACTTACTGCGCTTCAGACGCAGTCCAGCGTCTGACATCCTCTTCAGCACCTGGTCGAGGTTTCGCATGTGCTCCTCTTCCGTCCTGCCAGTGACCAGGATATCGTCCAGGTAGACAGCGACATGGGGAATGTTTTGAAGCAAATTGTCCATGGTACGCTGGAAAATCGCTGGACTGGATGCGACACCGAAAACCAAGCGGTTGTACTTGAATAGACCCTTGTGTGTATTGATAGTCACATATTGTTTTGATTCTTCGTCCAGCAGCAGTTGCTGGTACGCGTGACTCATATCCAGCTTTGTGAAAGTTTTTCCGCCTGCTAGCATGGTAAACAGGTCCTCCACACGAGGCAGGGGGTAGGTGTCGAGTTGTGAGGCCTGATTAATTGTCAACTTGTAGTCTCCACATATGCGTACTCCACCATCTTCTTTTACAACTGGCACAATTGGGGCTGTCCAGTCAGAGAACTCAACAGGTTCAATCACCCCCGCTTGCTGCAGCCTCTCTAACTCAGTCTCCACTTTAGCTCTCATGGCATATGGCACAGTGCGTGGTTTGAAGAAGCGTGGCTGTGCTTCGGGGTCCACACACAACTTCACTGATGTGCCCTTGAGGGTGCCAAGTTCATCTTTAAAAACATCTGCATATTTAGCTAGAATGTCTTGTACTACTGTGATGTTTTTGACTTCCCTCCAAATGTCCCCCCAATTTAGGCGAACTTTCTGCAGGAGATCACGACCCAACAAACTAGGCCCCTCCCCCTCAACTACTAGCAGCGTAGCCTTAGCTTTTTGTCCATGATACTCAATGTACACATCTATAGCGCCCACAAGTGGAATGCACTCACCCGTATATGTTTTCAGTCTTATATTAGTCTCTTTTAGTTCAGGTGCACCATCTGAGTTCCACAACTTGTGGAAAGTGCCTTGACTAATCACTGAAACTGAGGCACCAGTGTCCACTTCCATTTTCAGTTTACTGCCGTTTACTTGAAGTGCTGTATAGATGGGCTCAGCCGGTGGCTGACCAGTGACGTTGAACATGTTGAATGAACACTGCTCCTCGTGCTCGTCACTCTGCAGGTGATGTGTGTTCATCTTGTGCTTTGGTTTTCCCCATTCTTTCCTTTGTTTATTTTTAGCTCCCCTGCACTTTTTAGCAATGTGTCCTTTTTTCTGACAGTTATGGCAAACCGAGTCCTTAAAACCACAGTCATTTGCGAAGTGAGCTCCCCAACAACGATAACACTCCACGGACTTTAATGGCTTGCCTTTTTTTTCTTTTGACACTAGATGAACGGCGCATGGCTGTGCACCGCCGTTAGCATTTTTAATGTCTTTAGTGTTGTTAGCTGCTGTTTCCATAGCTTGGGCGATCTCAAGCGCTCTTCTGAAAGTTAGCGTGGCTTCTCCCAACAAACGGCGCTGCATGCCGTCGTCATTAATCCCACAGACTAACCTGTCCCGCAGCATGTCCTCCAGCACAGCACCGAACTCACAGTGCTCCGATAACTGTCTCAGCTCCGCGACAAACGCAGCCACTGTCACTCCCTGCTTGCGTGAATGAGTGTGAAACTTGAAGCGCTGAACAATTACCGATGGCTTTGGGTTGTGGTGATTCTGTACCATGGTTACCAGTTCTTTGAAGCCGATGTCTCCCGGTCTCCGCGGCGTGGCAAGATTGCGGATGAGCTTGTACGTCTTGGCCCCGCACACACTGAGGAGAATCGACCGCTGTTTTCCTTCGTCTTTGATGTCGTTGGCGAGGAAAAAGTGCTCCAGTCTCTCGACATACTCCACCCAGTCGCCGTCCTCCTCGACAAACTCGGTGAGCGAACCGACGGTAACCATTACTGTTAACTGCACGCCAACTTCTTCTTCGACTCATACGGTAACTTTACCTACTCGGCAGAAATCCTCGGCTTGACTTGCGTTTTTAATCCTCGTCGCCAGTGTAGTAACCTGAGTGGTTGCTCTCTTAGCAATAATACACGCAGACGCCGGTTACCGTGTTTGCTTTGTTTACTCACACTCCGAGCAGCATACATACATCGGCCAGTCGGCGGAACATTACCTGTGCAACACAACAGGTGTGCCTACTTTTCAGGGCGGGGTTACACGAGCCCGCCGACAGAGGTTCCGGGGCGCAGCCCTCTAATGCAGCAGTGATATGCATTCACTCTGCAACACTAAGAGTCTGCTAAGTGAAGGTAAAGCCTCACAGTTAGCAGACGGGGGTCTATAACAGCCCACTACAGTGATAAAATGGTCCTTTAAAAGTTCTACCCTCAATGCAAGGAATTCCAATTGCTGAGAAAGCCTTTTAAAATCAGCACCTGAGTATAACGTCCATTCAGGAGACCTCAGTTAAGAGTAAAAACGTTTGTATTCCCAGTTTGTGAATTTTGCAGTTAGCATGGTAGGTGGAGGAGGCCCAGCTAGCAGTAGAGGTGGAGGCCCAGCTAGCACTGGTGGAGGAGGCCCAGCTAGCACTGGAGGTGGAAGCCCAGCTAGCAGTAGAGGTGGAGGCCCAGCTAGCACTGGTGGAGGAGGCCCAGCTAGCACTGGTGGAGGAGGCCCAGCTAGCACTGGTGGAGGCCCAGCCAGCAGTGGAGGTGGAGGCCCAGCCAGCAGTGGAGGTGGAGGCCCAGCCAGCAGTGGAGGTGGAGGCCCAGCCAGCAGTGGAGGTGGAGGCCCAGCCAGCGGAGGTGGAGGCCCAGCCAGCGGAGGTGGAGGCCCAGCCAGTGGAGGTAGAGGCCCAGCCAGTGGAGGTAGAGGCCCAGCTAGCAGTGGAGGTGGAGGCCCAGCCAGCAGTGAAGGTGGAGGCCCAGCCAGCAGTGGAGGTGGAGGCCCAGCCAGCAGTGGAGGTGGAGGCCCAGCCAGCAGTGGAGGTGGAGGCCCAGCCAGTGGAGGTGGAGGCCCAGCCAGTGGAGGTGGAGGCCCAGCCAGCAGTGGAGGTGGAGGCCCAGCCAGCAGTGGGAGTCCCTTTGCTAAAGCTTGAGATCCAGCTGTGGGTAACCTTGCACGGCCATCATCCAGCACTTTAGTGAAGTGAAAGAGTTGAGACATCTTGGTATGGTGAATAACCTGGTCGCTGCGCTGAGGACAAGTTGAGCACACCAACAGGTAAAAGATGATAAAAGCAAATAAAAGATAAGTTGATGCTGTATGCCATGGCATTTTTATGCATTTAGAAGGGCTTTTAAAAGGCTTTTGAGTCAGACACACAGGAGATGCCAAACTCTGTGTCTGCTTCTCTTTGGAGCTTTCTTAATATGATTCTGATGAAAAATTAAGACATGCAATAATTTCATTTTTAAATAATAATAATAATAATAATAATAATAATAATAATAATAATAACAACAGCAACAACAATAATATTAACAATAATAACAATAAATTATTTTTAATTTAAGTTTACTTAAATTAAATTAAAATACCTAATTAAATAAACATGCTTAATTTAAATATACTTGAATTAAAAATAATTCATCATTATTATTATTATTATCATTATAGGATCACACTCCTCAGCCTCCCTGGGAAGTTCTATTCAGGGGTCCTGGAGAGGAGGGTCCGTCAGATAGTCGAATCTCGGATTGAGGAGGAGCAGTGTGGTTTTCGTCCCGGCTGTGGAACGGTGGACCAGCTCTACACCCTCTTCAGGGTCTTGGAGGGGGCATGGGAGTTCGCCCAACCAGTCTACATGTGTTTTGTGGACTTGGAGAAGGCGTTCGACCGTGTCCCCCGGGGATTCCTGTGGGGGGTGCTCCGGGAGTATGGGGTGCCGGACTCCCTTGTGAGGGCTGTCCGGTCCCTGTACAACCGGTGCCAGAGTTTGGTCCGCATTGCCGGCAGTAAGTCGGATTCGTTTCCAGTGAGGGTTGGACTCTGCCAAGGCTGCCCTTTGTCACCGATTCTGTTCATTACTTTTATGGACAGAATTTCTAGGCGCAGTCGAGGTGTTGAGGGGATCCGGTTCGGTGGCCTCAGGATTGGGTCTCTGCTATTTGCAGATGATGTGGTTCTGTTGGCTTCATCGAGCCGTGATCTACAACTCTCGCTGGAGTGATTCGCAGCCGGTTGTGAAGCGGCTGGGATGAGAATCAGCACCTCCAAATCCGAGACCATGGTCCTCAGCCGGAAAAGGGTGGAGTGCCCTCTCCGGGTTGGGGATGAGGTCCTTCCCCAGGTGGAGGAGTTTAAGTATCTCGGGATCTTGTTCACGAGTGAGGGAAGGATGGAGCGGGAGATCGACAGACGGATCGGTGCGGCATCTGCAGTGATGCGGGTGCTGCGCCAGTCTGTTGTGGTGAAGAGAGAGCTGAGTCGGAAGGTGAAGCTCTCGATTTACTGGTCGATCTACGTTCCCACCCTCACCTATGGTCATGAGCTTTGGGTAGTGACCGAAAGAACAAGATCACGGATACAAGCGGCTGAAATGAGCTTCCTTCGCAGGGTGGCCGGGCTCTCCCTTAGAGATAGGGTGAGAAGCATCCGGGAGGGGGCTCAGAGTAGAACCGCTGCTCCTCCGCATCGAGAGGAGCCAGATGAGGTGGCTCGGGCATCTGGTTAGGATGCCTCCTGGACGCCTCCCTGGTGAGGTGTTCCGGGCATGTCCCACTGGGAGGAGACCCCGGGGAAGACCCAGGACACGCTGGAGGGACTATGTCTCTCGGCTGGCCTGGGAACGCCTTGGGATCCCCCCAGAGGAGCTGGAAGAAGTGGCCGGGGAGAGGGGGGTCTGGGCTTCCTTACTCCGGCTGATGCCCCCGCGACCCGACCTCGGATAAGCGGAAGAAGACGGTACGGTATTATTATTATTGTTATTATTGTTATTATATTATTATTACTACTTTATTATTATTATTATTATTATTATTTAAAAATGAAATCATTGCATGTCTTAATTTTTTCTCATTTTTCTATTTGGGAAACACAAAAATATTAAATGTATTGGATTAAATATGATAGGATGAGTTTAACTCATTTAATCAAACCAGAAACATTTTGAAGTTTTAGGAACCAGTCTGACTGGAAAACAAACTGAACTGGAGAAAAACCAGTGGACTCGTTATTTAATCATTTATTTATTTTGGCACTAGTGAAGGAGAGAAGTGAAGGAGAGACAGGAAACAGGGAAGACACGTGGTAAAGGGTTAATTATTTAATAATCAACCTCCATGATGTCACCATCCAAACTGACTTTACTGAGTTTAACTTTAAAGACTCTGTATCTCTGGAGAGATAAGTTTGATGTTTTATGATCCATCCGTTGTTCAAACTTGTGACTGTCTCTTTGTCTGTCGGATCGATGAGACTCAGCCGTTGGACAGACCGCTGCTAACCTTAGCATGCTAACAGAATGATTAACAGGATCCTCGTTAGTCCGTTGACTCGTCCTGTTTTATGTGTTTGTTTTAAGAAAATTCCTTCACAGCATCTCATAAAAGATTAACAGAGTCAGTGTTTGCTGGAAGAGATAAAACCTGTCGTTTATGTGAATCCAGCCAGACAGGTGGACCGGAACCACCATGACACAAACGCTGACTTCTGGAAGCTTCAGTGTTGTCTGAAGGAGGGAACGAAGATACAACTTCTGTTCCTGTAAATCTACAATCCAGCTCCCTGCCTCCAGAGGAGGCGGCGGCGACGACCTGTTATTACTGACAACCTTCCAGGAGACGACGTCCTGCAGATTTAACCCCTCAGAGTCTTTTCCATCTCAGCGTCTACAGGGCTCAGAACCAGACCCAACCAGACTGAACCAGACCCAACCAGACTGAACCAGACCCAACCAGAACAGTTGGTCTGGAAGGGTCTCCAAGAGAAGAAGAGAAGAACTGAGCTTCACTAAACTGCATCTGAGCAAACAGCAGACTTCTGGACCAATGAGACCAGACCAGAAGCAGGTCTGGAGAGACCAGAACTATGAGACCATAACCATGAAACCAGAGACCAGAACCATGAAACCAGAGACCAGAACCATGAGACCAGAGACCAGAAGCAGGTCTGGAGAGACCAAAACCATGAGACCAGAGACCAGAACCATGAGACCAGAGACCAGAACCATGAGACTAGAGACCAGAACCATGAGACCAGAGACCAGAACCATGTTTGGAGACCAGCAGGAACATCTCAGACCTGCTGAAGCACGGTGGTGGAGGTGTCATGCTTGGGCTGAAGCTGTCACAAAACAAGACAACGATCTATACATTTGAAAATATAATAAAAAAAATGCAGAAAAGATATTTGTTGAAGGGAAAAAGGGGAGGAGCTTGAGCACCACCTGGAATCTACCTGTGCAGGTGTCTGGATGGGATGGAGGTCCATTAACGTCACTGGAAGGAACAGCTGGAACATCTGGAAACTGAATGAAATGTTCAGTCTTTCAAAGTTTTACAGCATCAGCTGCTCGTGTCCAGGTGTCCAGGTGTGTCCAGGTGTCCAGGTGTGTCCTGCAGTCCAGATGTTCTAACCCAGTTCAGATGTTTCAGGTCTTCTCTGTTCTGCTGTCTGGCCACGCCCACTCTGTTTTTATGTCCATTTCAGTTTGGGACCAGGAAGCTTAAATGAGAAAACGAATAATTAATTACCTGTACTGGAGTTTTCTAAGAACCTGGTGACCATCTATTTTTCAGACGGCATCCAGATCACCTCGTTGGACGGATCGTTTAAGTTAGCGGCTAACAAGGCGCCACAAAGAGACTTTTCTTGAAGAAAACGATAAATTTGTTTCATTTGTTTTCAGTTGAAACTTTTTTTTAATTAAGAAAATCAATTTTTACTTAAATAAAATCAGAACTTTGTCAAAATTACGACTTTGTCCAAAAAAAAACTTTGTCATAAAACAGCAGCTTTTATAGAATTCCACGTTTCTTGTAAAAATCAAAAATTTTTGTTTGACTTTTTGTCATAGAATAATGACTTTAATAAAACCAGAACTTTGTCAAAATTACGACTTTTTGACATAAAATTTTGACTTTGTGCTGAAACTGTTAATTTTGTGAAACTGCAGCCTTTTTGTCCTAAAACTAAAGATTTTGACTATATAAAAATTTTTAAATTTCACAACATCAAAACTTTTGTTGTATTAATAGCATTTTTGCATTAATTGTTACTTTTAATTTAATATTTTAATTTAGTTGCAATATCAAATAAAATTACAACTTTATGTTGAGTTATTGTTGGTTCCCTAAAAAGAACATTTTTTTTTACAAATAAAAATCACAGTTTGGTTCAGGTTTTACGTTTAAATGTCGTCGTTTACTTGCCGGAGTCTCCGGAGTTTCTGGTAACCTGACGGCAGCAGAAACATCTCCTGGTGGAGCAGAGATGGTTTGAGGTCCACCTGTCTGGCAGATGGAAACGGGACATGTGACTCATGTTGATCCCAAACACATCTGCAGATCTACATCAGAATGGACTTGGAATAAAAGAATCAAGGTTCTGGAATGTTCTAGTCAAAGTCCAGACCTCAACCTGGTGGAAATGTTTCAGACAGCTGCGGTGGACCTCCAGGCAGCTGCGGTGGACCTTCAGGCAGCTGCGTCGGACCTTCAGGCAGCTGCGTCGGACCTTCAGGCAGCTGCGGTGGACCTCCAGGCAGCTGCGGTGGAATGGACCAGAACAAGGCCATATGAGGACACCTGCACCGCCATCTCTGTGGTTGGAGGTTTGTCCATGAAATGTTCTCTAGAAGTTTAACTCACAATTCAGGTCAACTCTGTTTCTGCTCAGGCTGTTTTTGGACCTTCTTGGTTGGTTCTGTGGGAGCAGACACCAACCCTGGGATCAGTGGCATCTCCACGGCTCTGACCCTCCACCTCCTCTAGATACCTGGAGCCAACCCAGAAGGTTTCATGGTGGTCACCACAGAGCTTCTGACCCAGAAGGTTTCATGGAGGTTCTTGGTGGTCACCACATAGCTTCTGACCCAGATGGTTTCATGGAGGTTCTTGGTGGTCACCACAGGACTTCTGACCCAGATGGTTTCATGGAGGTTCTTGGTTTTCACCACAGAGCTTCTGTCTGGCTCCATCTTTGTAAAATGAATCACAGCAGGGACAGAAACAGGACAGTTGTCCCTCTGGTGTGTTGATGGGATGATTTTCAGCGTCCGTCATCTGAGCTGCTGATGTTGTTGTTATCCCATCAGAGAGGAGCGGCAGGAATGCTGGGGGTAGTTGGGGGGAGCTGGGGTGGGGGGGGTGTCTATACTTAGAGGGCTGATGACATGTCGCACCTGTCCCCGCCCATCAGCGAGCTGGTCCAGCCTTTAGAGATCTCCGCTGAAACAAACTGCTGCAGCTGCTTTCATCTCACAGCTGGATGGTTGATCTGGTGGAGGTTTGAAAACACATATTGTAACATCTGCTAACATCTGGTAACATCTGTGTTGGACTCTTCTATCTGAATGTTTGACGTTTCTACACAATCAGAAACTCAACTTAATCCTGCCTGTCAGTAGTAGGCAGCACCAGGACCAGGGCCGGACCAGGACCGGTCTACAGCTGTCGGTCCTGTTCAGTAACAGCAGGGGGCGCTAAGAGGATCATTTATCAGATAGAAGCCTAAAAACCAACAAAGCAGACTGACGTTAGTGTCTGGGGACAGAGAACTGGAGGACCAGAGACTGAGGACAGAGAACTGCTGGACCAGAGACTGAGGACAGAGAACTGCTGGACCAGAGACTGAGGACTGAACTGGAGGACCAGAGACTGAGGACAGAGAACTGCTGGACCAGAGACTGAGGACAGAGAACTGCTGGACCAGAGACTGAGGACAGAACTGGAGGACCAGAGACTGAGGACAGAACTGGAGGACCAGAGTCTGAGGACAGAGAACTGGAGAAACTCAGTCTCAGGAAGGTCCGTCTCAGGAAGGTCCATCTCAGGTGGGTCAGTCTCAGGTAGGTCCGTCTCAGGTAGGTCAGGTGTTGGAGCAATGACCCACCACTTCAATGTCTCTGGTCCTGTTCAGCGTCTCGTCTCCATCTGTCTCCATGTTTGCTGGGACCAGAGCTGGTTTACTGGTTTACAGCGGTGGAGGATCAGTGGGTCCAACGAGGCATTGAAGGTACTTCAGAAGATCAACCTGCAGGAGCAGAACATCTGCTGATCCACAAATATCCTGCGGATCCTGATTACAGTTTATCGAGCGGATGGGAGATAACGGACTGGACCCTCCCCCCCTCGCCCCCCACACACACCGACACCATGTGACCTCCGAGGCTGCAGGGAAATGCTCCACCTCCACATCTGCAGAGGATCTGAACGTCTCAGAGAGAAAATGACATCATCTGTCCATGCATTGAAACGGTCTTACTGGACAAGAGACAAGTTTCCAGTTTGAAATGTTCAAAGGTTTGAAACAAGTAAGGAAAAAAAAACATAAGAACGACAGAACAGCTGGAAATGATTTCATCTGATCTGTTTCTGATTCAGGCTGCAGAAATATAAAACAGCACATCAGCATTTTCATCCTGGTAAACTTCACCGCTGGACCACCTCCTGTTGACCTTCAGGCCTCCCGGTGACCTTCAAGCCTCCCGGTGACCTTCAGGCCTCCCAGTGACCTTCACAGACGCTGTTCAAGGTCAGATCTCTGAAGGAAGCCTGAGCTTCGGTTGATCATTTCACCATGAAGTAGGGCTGGGCGATTATACGATCTCGATTTGTGATCACGATCAAATTAAGTTCGATCACGGTGATCAGCTGTGGGTATAGTTTCTCGATCACATGCAAAACATGCTGCAGCAAAGTGCACGACAACCAATCACAACCCGCTTTCCTGGCACCGCGCTGTCTGCATTAATTGATCATGCGCATGACATGCCGCGGCAAGTTGCATGACCATAGGCAGTAAACTAGTCACATCTGCCTCCCCTGCACCGGTGGGAGCAAGCGTGACCAGAGAGAATAAAACTACAAGACAACAACAATGGCCGAAGGTGGAAGCAGTGAATTTGAAGTTGACATGGAGGAACATGACATGGAGGTGTCCTCCGAGACTGAAGTCATTGTGGATAAAAAAGGCTACTCAACGTCAGTGGTGTGGCGGTGGTTTGGATACGGCCAAAGTGACACCCACCAGACGAAGCCGGTATGTAAGTTATGCCGGCGACTAGTGTCTTCTAAGACTGGCAATACAACGAACCTTTTTAATCACTTAAAAAAATACCATCCAAGTGACTACTCGGATAGTATGAGAATGCGAGCTCAGCCTGTGCGTTCAGCACGCAGACCTGGTACCAGCGGTGCAGCCACGGGACCAAAACTTCAACAACAATCGTGTCCTCCTTTGCAGCCATTACGCCATACGAGAAACAGTCCAAAAGGAATAGAGCAATAACACACGCAGTCTCTTTTTGCCTAGCCAAGGATATGATGCCGCTCTCAACAGTTGAGCGAACTGGATTTAAATATCTGCTAAACGTGCTGGACCAGAGGTACGAAATCCCTAGCAGAAAATATTTTTCTCAGACTGCCATCCCACGGCTTTATGAAAAATGCCGTAACAAGTTGGAAACCCGGCTCCAAGATATCAAGCATTTCGCGACCACCTCTGACATGTGGTCTAGTCGCACGTCTGAGCCCTATTTGAGTCTGACGATACACTACATTGATGAGGAGTGGGCTCTGCAAAGGACATGCCTGCAGACGGTGTATTTTCCGGATGACCACACAGCTGAAATAATTTGCCAGGGACTTGAGGATGCGCTGGAATCTTGGGGCCTTAGTGAAGACCGACAGGTGTGCATCACCACAGACAGCGGTGCAAACATCGTCAAGGCTGTGGCTCTGAAAGGATGGACTCGCTTGCAGTTCTTCGGTCACCGGCTAAACACAGCTATTGGTAAATATACCCTAAACGAACTTTTGAAATTTATTGTAGCCTATCTTTATTTTTATATTCTTTCTGATGCTATATCACAGTGTAGCAATAGTTGTTGAAAGTAAAATGGTAAAAGGATTTTAGGTCTGTTAGTAGCCTTGTCTAAATCAAATCAAAACAAATGTTTATTATTTATTTATATTTATTGTACATGGTACAATCATAGTGAAATGCTTGGTCTGACTCCAATGACTGTGTGCTTCAATGAAAAGTAAATAATGAAATTAATTATATTAAAAATAGTAAAATAGATCAGAAAATGATAGTTAAAGTACAACCTCTCACGATAGGTTAGCTTGGCTAGTTTTGCATATTGTTATGATCACCCTCAGACATGAAAACATTTGAAGTATGTAATATCCTCTGCTACTACTTAAATATTAGAGCCTATAATGCCACCTACAGGTTAATAACAAAATAGTATTGTCATTCACTACATTATTCTTATTCACTAGCGCCAATTTATTTTCTTGTTGTTTGAAAAAAAAACAGCATTTAAAATTATTATATTGAGTATTTCATAACTGATTGAATCTTTTCTTTCTTTCTTTCTCCTCTAGAAGGCAGTATGAAGGACCGGAGAATTGACAGGGCTGTCAGCGTTTGCAAGAAAGTGGTCAGTGCTTTTTCTTACTCGTGGAAAAAGAAAAGAGCACTAGCAACTGCTCAAGATGACCTGGAGCTCCCTAAACACAGGTTAATCACCGAATCCCCTACCAGGTGGGGGTCCCGTTATGCCATGATAGCGCGAGTACTGGAGCAGGAGAAGGCTATTGCAAAAGTGTTGTCTGCTGACAGAAAAAGCAGGCACCTCGTTCCCACATGGCAAGATGTTGAGGTATTGGAATCTGTCCACAAGGCCCTAAATCCACTTGCAGACTTCACTGACGCCCTTTCTGGTGAAGCATATGTCAGTGTCTCATGTGTGAAACCGGTCCTTCAGCTTTTCAATGAGGAAGTCTTGAAGCCAGAAGATGATGACGCAGAGCTTACCAAGGCCATCAAGACTGCTGTCATTACATATTTGAATGAGAAATTCAGTGATGATGCTACTGATGACCTCCTAAGCATGGCGACCCTTGTTGATCCTCGCTTTAAGACCCACTACATCCAGGCTGACAAAATAGAGGCTGTGCGGGTCAATGCCGTCTTGCAGATACTGGATGAATGGAAGAGCTCACAGTCTAGCTAGCCCTAATGCTCAATCAGAAGCATCAACTTCAGCTGCACCAGTCATCCACAAAAAGACACTTGGCAGGTTTTTCAAAAGGCCAGTTGCTACTGCTGGCTTCACAGACCACCAGGCTGTTGAGGCTGAACTGAACAGTTACTTGCAATCTGCAAATGCAGACAGTGACACCAATCCTCTGGAATGGTGGAAGACCCACTGTACAGCATACTTCAAGGTGAGCCTTCTTGCAAAGCGGTACCTTTGCATACCTGCCACTAGCTCGCCCTCAGAGAGAGCTTTTAGCACAGGTGGCAATATTGTTACCTGCCACAGGGCAGCTTTAAAGCCAGATGCTGTGGACAGACTTGTCTTTCTGGCCAAAAACCTCACAATAGATCCTGAATGATGTGCACTAGATTCAGCTTAGTCCTTGCATGGCACTGACTACTTGTTAAAATATTTGTTAATATAGTTGCACTTTTTCCAGTTGGTAAAACTGTTTTTTACATTTTTGAATACTGATCAAGGAGGTTTTTGCTGTCCGCTAATACAATTTGATGTGAGATGTCAGAGCTGTTTTTTTTTGTCTGTTTCAATACCTGTTACCTATGAATCAGAGTTGTTGATAAGGAATACCTACTGTATGTTATACATACTGTGTAGTCATTTATATTTATAGATTTAGATTTAAGATATTTGCTTGGTGTTCTGAGTGCTGTGTTAATTCACAATTCTGCAGATTTTGCATTTCACTTCCCTCTAGGAAGCACAACTGTTTGTTTACATTTTTGAATATTGACTATGGTGGAGATTTTGGTGGCTGCTAAAATAATTTGATGTGAACTGTCAGAGTTGTTTCTGTTTGTTTGACTATCCATGTTGCATATGAATACCTATGTTCAACAATATTAGTGGCTTGGTATTCTGTGCACTGTTTTTGTTCACAGTTCTGCAGGTTTTACAGTTCACTCACTTGCACTTTTTTGGTTGGTTTACATTTTAAATGATCATGAAGATTTTTTTTGTCTGCTAAAACTACTTGAAACTTTTTTAAACTGCTTAAAACTACCTGTTTGTTGTGCCATTTTCTATATGGCTCTTGTTAAAACATGCTATTTGCTTTATTTGTTAATAAAAAAAAAACAACTAATCTCTGGTTTCTTTCTATTTTATTCCAGAAGGGAGGGGGGATCTTCTGATTTAAAAAATCGTGATTAATAATCGAGATCATTCAATATGGGAAAAAAATCGTGATCACTTTTTTTGCCATATCGCCCAGCCCTACCATGAAGCCTCCTGGTCAGATCCAGTCTGTCTAGACGCAGAAGTAGAAGGTTCAAATCCTGGCGCTCTTCAGTCGTTACGGTTTGGTTTGATAGTTGTTGTATTTATTAGTTTACTGATGTTTACTGAAGAGACACTTGTCCTGCGGACATAAAAAAAGACGCCCTGAACCCTGAGACAAATAATAAAGAAGGAAAAGACCCAGGAACAAGAAAATAAACTCATAAATTACTGAGTTTTCAGGGTCGTGCACTTTTTAAAATAAGAAACTCTTTAATACTTTTTTGTAGGAAAATAAACTTTTGCAAAATGGCAACTTTTTGACAGAATTATGACTGTCATAAAATTTAGAGGAATTGAAAAACCCCGCCCCCAAAAATAAATACAATTTGCAGTATCACAACGTTTTGTTGTAAAAAGGAAATATGTTATAAAAATAATTTAAAAAGAATTATATTTTTTTTGGGTAAAAATCATGACTTTTTAAACTTAATGACAACTTTTGGTAAGAAAATATATTTCCTGACAAAATAACAAATTTTTGTCATAAAACTGGAAGTTTTAAAATCATAAATTCTTACATTTTTTTGTCCAGAAAACTGAATTTTTCTTCCTGAAAATCTCATGTTTTGCTAAATAATTTCTTTTAATTTCAAATTACAACTTTTCAAACAAATTACAATATTCCAACTTTGACAAAAATCCCCAACTTCTTGTTGTAAAGTCATGATTTTTGTAGAAAAGTACATTTTTATAAAAAAAACAAAAACATTTTTTGTTGCTCTGCTGTTTCTGGTTTTTCTTGATTGGTTCTTCTTGATGAGGATCAACAGCTTCTGCAGGGCATTCTGGGTAATGTAGTAGAACTGCTGCAGAGCAGGAAGATGAAGCATCAGTTTATCAGCATCGACTGATGAGACGTAACTGTGTCAGATGTTTCTTTGAAATTAGCTGCTGATTGACAGCTGGCCCCGCCACCCTGCAGCTGAGGGGGAAGAGGGGGGAGATTAGCTGCTGATTGACAGCTGGCCCCGCCTCCCTGCAGCTGAGGGGGAAGAGGGGGGAGATGATGGATGGTTTTTAATAAACTGAGTTTGCAGCCAAACAAATGCTGACAGTTTGTGTTTCAGAGGTGGTTGATGATGTGTGGAGGCTTTCATTGTCCCACCGTTGGGGGATGGGGGGGAGGGTGAGGGACTCTGTGTCCTTGTCAAGGACCTAATTACCTGCAGCAGCACTTGGGGTGGGGGTGGGGGGGTGGAATAAGGCAGAGACCTCATTTTATTTCCTGAACTGATCCTGAGAGACGGACGAGCATTGGCTTTTTCCATTTCAGCTCCTCTCAGATTCGTGTCAGAGACTCTTCGCACCTTCATTCAGATTAACGACGCTAACGATGCTAACGACGCTGGAGGCGTTTCCATCCTGGAGCTCATTTATGAAAAAAAAACCTACCGTCTCTCCTTTTTCCTGCCAGAGACGGATGCAACATACCGACACCAAAGCTGGTTTAGAGACTCAGGACCACCTGAAGACCCACAGGCCTCTAGGGGCCGATATGTTTACATTCTTCACCTTAGAACCAGTTTCTTTGCTAGAACGTTCTTTCTCCTTGTTTTACAGGGGGAAAGAACTCTCTGCGACACATTTAGATTTAGCATTTAACATTTAGATTTAATATTTTGATTTAACATTTAGATATAGATTTAACATTTAGATTTAGCATTTAAATTTAGATTTAGCATTTAGATTTAACATTTAGATTTAGATTTCATATTTAGATTTAACATTTGACATTTAGATTTAACATTTAGATTTAGATTTAACATTTAGATTTAACGTTTGACATTTAGATTTAGCATTTAGATTTAGATTTAACATTTAGATTTAATATTTAGATTTAACATTTAACATTTAGATTTAACATTTAGATTTAACATTTCATTTTCATTCACATATAACCAAATTTTTAAATAATTTATGTCTCGGATCTGTGTAAAATGAGCTAAATGTGAAGAAAATGAGCTAAATATTGAAAACATATCAGTTTAAAAACTGTAATCAAGTTTTTACATTCGGCACCCCATACCTGTTCCCCTGGGGGTTTAGTTCCAGTTTTTTCCAGATGTGAGGGCAGAAAAAAATTAGAAAAAAAAAAAAAAGTGAGCATGCGTCTCCATTAGCGGTCCAGCGGTCTGATGACGTAGAGAACGTTAAAGTTATTTTCAGGACACACGGAGTACGATCGATCGATCCAGCTGCAAACTATCTACGGAGGAGCATCTCTGACAAAACAGTTCCAACATCAAGACGTGTCACACTTCATACGACTGGAACTTTATATCCTGTAATCCTGACATTTTGTTGTCAAAATCACAAATTTCACAATTCAGCCACTTTGTCATAAAAATAATCTTAATCATAAAATTTCACATTTCACAAAATCATGACTTTGGACATCAAATCAGAAATATTCTTGATAGAAATCACACGTTTTGATGAAAGAAAGAATAAAAATCATGAATTTTTCCATGTAAAAATCAGTTTTTAACTTATTATTTGTTGTAATATTTACAAAGATGCAATTTGTCCTGAAATACGAACTTTTAAAGTTTCCATTGAAAACAACAACTCTGATGTAAAACCGTGACTTTCTAATGTCTTCAGATGCTGAAACAGATTGTTCTGCAGAAGGGACTCTTGTTCAAATCGGAGGTCAAAGGGTCAGAGGGGGAGGGGCCTGAGCACCACCTGGAGTCTACCTGTGCATGTTCCGGGACCATAATGCACTGGGGCCGGTACTCATCTCTAAAAACAATCTGATTCTTACACAACAAGCACACCTTCACCTGCGCTCACCTGCAGCTGCCCGCAGAGTTCACCTTCACCGAGTCTTGTATCTGAAGGCAACAACCTGCTTCTGCCGGAGGCGTCCAGATCTTCAGGCTTCCTCACAGCTTCAGCTGCCTGGTTGGTGTGAAGATGAGTCTAAACAGCTACTAAATATTAAAGGTTTTATCCAAATATTCAAGTATTTGAGGTCATTTACCTGCTGCAGCTCCATTCCTCCCGGAAAGTTCTGGAGGAGACTGTTCCTCACATGGGAACGAAGGCTGCAGGTTACCTGCAGGAGCTTCTGACGGGCTGATTAGATCCACCTGAGAGACATCTGCAGCACCTGTGTGAAGGAGTTAGCAAGTTAGCACATGGCTAACTAAGCTGTTGATTAGTTGTGGCTAACTGAGCCATCAGTTAGCAGGTCGCTAATTGAGGTGTCACTTAGCAGGTGGCTAACTGAGCTGTCAATTAGCAGGTGGCTCACTGAGGTGTCACTTAGCAGGTGGCTAACTGAGCTGTCAATTAGCAGGTGGCTAACCGAGCTGTCAGTTAGCAGGTGGCTAACTTAGCTGTCGGTTAGCAAGTGGCTAATTGAACTGCTGATAAGCATTTGACTAACTTAGCTGTAGATTAACAGGTGGTTAACTTAGTTATCCCAAATATTAACTAACTGATATATTAACTAACTGAGATGTTAACTAAATCCCATATTAACTAACTCAAATTCAACTAACTCAGATATCAATTGACTCAGATATTAACTAACTCATAATTTTACTAACTAAGATGTTAACTCACTCAGATATCAACTAACTGAGAAATTAACTGAGATATTAACTAACTCACATATTAACTAAGTGAAATATTAACTGAGATAATAACTAACTGAGATATTAACTAACTCACATATTAACTAACTCAGTTATCGCCTAACTCAGATATTAAATAACTCACATTTTAACCGAGATATTAACCAACTAAAATCCTAACTAACTCAGATATCAACTAACTGAGTTATCAACCATCTCAGATTTTAACTAACTGCATGTAGAACAGCTCTGACAAAGGCATCACTTCAAAACAGGACGTTTTTATTAAAACGATGCAAAAGATAAAACGCATACATGCCAGCATCCCTAACCGTTGTTATGGTATTTACGTACGTGGCGTAACCACGTGATGACAACATCATTCTACATCCCCCTTCTTTAGTATAGATCAGGGGTGGCGAACGCGGCTCTTGGCCAATAGGAATGCGGCTCTTTGCCTCTCCTCAGTTTCCCATGTTTTGAGGCTCTTGGCCTCACGTTGTCCCAGCTGACTTCGCGTGACACCTGCAGGCCAGTTCTCGCGAGACGAATCTCTCTCTCTCATCGTTTTTAATCGTCTTCTTTTAATTTTAATTTAAAACAAAAACACATGAAATTTATTTTAAATTAAATTGTCACCATTTTTATATTATTTAACACAATTAAGATTTTTTTTAATTTTTAATAGTCTCCATTCTTGGGGTTGCTTTGAGGTTGCTAGGCCATATTTTGGGGTTGCTATAGCAACTGCAAGCTACCCCCCAGCGCCGCCTCTGTGCAAGCTTCCCTCGTCGTCAAAGTGGCAAAATGCAAGGTTAAACGAAAATACGAAGATGAACACCGGACATTCTTGGAAGAATGGGAAGACGCCTACTTTTTTATTGAACGGAATGGCAAACCATTCTGTTTAATATGCAGCACAACATTATCGCATTTCAAGGCTTCATATCTTCAGCGGCATTTTGGTACAGTTCATGCTAATATTGACAAAGACTTTCCCAAAGGTACTGAACTACGCAAGCACAAAGTGAACTCTTTGAAAAGCCAGGTAAAAAGACAAGCTCAAGTCTTTCTCCAATTCAGCAAACATGCAGAAACTGTGACGCTGGCTTCCTACAAAGTGGCGTGGAATATTGCGCGTCATAAAAAAACCATACAGTGAGGGTGATTTTGTGAAACACTGCTTGAAAGATGTGATTGAAACCTTAGCTCCAGATAACAGAAAACTAAAAGATGCCATCGCAGATTTTCAGCTGTCACGTCACACTGTTGAGACCAGAATATCGGACATAAATAAAGTGATTGAATCTGATCTGCACACAGATCTGGAAAATTGTGCATATTTTAGTGTTGCTTTGGACAAGTCATGCGACATACAGGACAAGCCACAGCTGGCAATATTTGCCCGGATGATTTCTGAGGACTGCGTGCTTAAAGAAGAGCTTCTGAATATTGTGCCATTAAAAGACAGAACACGCGGCATTGACGTGAAAGAAGCAATGATGGATGTATTCAAAGAATCCAATTTGTCTCTGAATAAACTCACAGCCATAGCCACAGATGGAGCGCCATCAATGATTGGATCTGTGAATGGACTTGTGGGTCTTTGCAAGAGTGATGACAGATTTCCCGATTTTTGGAACTTCCACTGTATCATTCATCGTGAACAGCTTGTGTCAAAAACACTCAATTTAGACCACGTCATGAAGCCCGTAGTAGAAATCGTGAACTTCATTCGCACACACGCTCTTAATCATCGGCAGTTCAAAAATCTCCTTTCTGAACTTGATGCAGATCTACCTGGTGATTTACCTCTGCACTGCACGGTGAGATGGCTGTCCCGAGGAAAAGTGGTTTCCTGCTTTTACCAACTTTTGGAACCCATTAAAATATTTTTGGGAGAAAAGAAAAAGGATTACGCTCAGCTCTCAGACCAAAGGTGGCTCCTGGACTTGGCGTTTTTGGTTGATGTGCTCTCACATTTGGATAAACTCAACCTGGATTTGCAGGGGAAATTAAAAAAACGCTCCCAGATCTGGCGCAGTGTGTTTTTGCGTTTGTCAACAAGCTGAAGCTTTTCAAAGAGCACATTAAGAAGAGCGATTTAACCCACTTTCCATCTCTGCGCAACATCCAACATACTGCTGCTGTCAGAGTGGATGCACTCAGATACGCGCGACTGCTTGCGCAACTGTATGGGAACTTTACTGCGCGCTTTGAAGATCTGCAGCAGAAAAGACCGCAGATAACGTTTCTCGTCGATCCATTTAATGCGGACACTGGCTGCTTAAAAATGCCTCTTGTCACTGATGAGGCAGCGAGTGAATTAGAGATAATTGAACTACGCGAGGACGACAGGCTGAAATCTCTTGTAAAGGATGGACCCGTTGTTTTTTGGAGAGCTGTCCCAACTGAAAAATACCCTTGTGTTAAACAGCTGCACTCAAGCTGCTCTCCATGTTCTCGTCAACATATGTGTGCGAGTCCCTGTTCTCCACTTTGAAACACGTGAAGTCCAAACATCGATCCACTTTGACTGACACTCATGTGAAAGAACTACTGCGAGTGGCCACAACAGAGTATAAACCGGATCTTCAAAAAATTACTGAAAACAAGAGATGCCAGAAGTCCCACTGAGTCAGTTACAACACTCAAAAAAGGTAAGAAACACTGACACATTAACACTGGTGCATCCATTTTAAAATGATAATATCTGCTCTTCATATCTGAAAGAAAGTGAAAACTGTTTGTAGCTTATCTGGTCTTCTCTCTTGGTAGGTGCTGTGTTGACTCTGGCTGGATGTGGATGATGACCTCTTAAAAGAAACTTAAGTAGCTACATTGGTTGTGCTGCAGGTTTAAGTCATAAATGAGTTATGTTTGTTATCTTTTGAATTGTGTTCTGTATTTGGCCTTCTGTTTCAAGGCCCGTGGCTCTTTGGCTTTCACATTAAAGAATTTTGGCTCTTTGACCTGGACTTGTTCGCCACCCCTGGTATAGATCATTGGTATGCGAAAACATGTCACATTCCTGAGAGTGAACCTACTGTGATAAATTGACAATTAGTAAAATAACTTTCAATAACACCGCATAACAGATGTAGTTTGAAAATGAACTTATGCCTGGCTTGCAAATATATCTACATTTCAACACAAACATAGGAAACCATGAAACCATCAGTTTCAGTAAATGTCACAAACAGTCTCTGTGTTGTACTGGGGCAACAGTATTGTTTTTTTTTTATTTATTTATTTTTTTTTAAACAGTCATACTTGGGATTAGGCTTCAGGAGTCTACCAAACCTGGAACGGGCCAGGGAGGGCTCGGTGACTTGTGGGAGAGGTGACTCTCCAAGGAGGCCAGGCGTGCGCTCAGTGTGCACGGCAACATGCCTGAGAGGAGATGCAGGTGGACTGGGCAAAGTCTCACTGCTGGTCTTCTGTATTGGTGAGTCTGCCAGTGACGCTGGGTCTGGTTCTGGCTCTGTTGGTGGTGGTTCAGTGACTGGCAGCAGGTGTCGCCGGTTCCTGCGGTATTCCTTGCCTCCTGATTCCACCACGTAATACCGTGGTGCTGCTGCAATTCTTTTGATGATGCCAATTTTGTCATGTCCCTTCTCTGTTTGCAGGCGCACTACTTGGGAGCTTTGAAGCGGGGAAAGTGGCCGGCTGCCACGATTCTAGAATATTTTTTGTGCTTGCCTCTTCTTTGACAAGTGGGAGTGGATCAACTCGGGATTCTTAGACATCGGCTTAAGCAGGTGCCTGCTGATATGCATATTTGTGCGCGTCTCTCTGGACATCAGTCTTTGTGCAGGTGAGCCCAGCGTGCCGTCTCGTGGAACATTTCTGATGCTCAGAAGATTGAGGAACAGGTCAGTACCATCCCTTTTGGATGTTTCCAGCAGTCGTTTTGCACTCCGTACGGCTCTCTCTGCCAGCCCGTTTGCTTGATGATACTCAGGACTGCTGGTGACATGAGTGAAATCCCAGCTTTTCGCAAAGTCTTGGAACATCTGACCAGTGAATTGTGTTCCACAATCTGACAGCAGCTTGTGGGGGACTCCGTGGACTGAGAAGTGACGTTTCAGCTTGTTAATTACACATTGTGATGTGATTTTCTTAATTGGATCCAGTTCATACCATCCTGAATAGGAGTCTACGAGGACCAGGTAGTGCTGGCTGTTCCACTCAAACAGATCTGTTGCCACTGTTGACCAGGGGAGCTCTGGGACTGTGTGTAGTTGCATTGGCTCCTTTTGCTGATGTGGTTTAAGGGCATTGCAAGTGCTGCATGACTGTACAAAACTATCAATGTCTCTCGCCATTGTGGTCCAGTAAACTATATTGCGTGTTTGCCGCTTGGTGGCTTCAGCACTGGGATGTCCTTTGTGGAGCAGCATGAGATATTCTTTGTGCAGTGTTTGTGGAATTGTTGCTCTTGTGCCTTTCATGATTATTCCATTTTCCACGCAGAGCTCATCACGGAACGGGAAGAATTCTTTCACAGTGTCGGGTACTTTGCTCAACTTATCTGGCCATCCATGCTTGATGATGTTGCTCAGGGCCTGAAGGGAGGTGTCTTTCGCTGTATGTGTGCGGAGTTCTTCCTGACGACTAGATGAGATGTGCTGCACAGTCATCACCTCAAATTCCTCACATTCAGTGGCATGTGAAGCTGTGGTGTTGCTCGGTGCACGGGACAGCATGTATGCCAGGTGCAATTCCTTTCCTTTCTTGTAAACTAATGTGAGGTTGAACTTATGTAGCTTCAGCATCATGCGTTGTAAACGTGCAGGCGCTGTGTGGAGAGGTTTCTTCAGGATAGAGACCAGAGGCTGATGGTCTGTTTCCACGATCACTGGTTTTCCGTATATGTAGTCATAGAATTTGAAACAGGTAAAGACGACAGCAAGCAGCTCTTTTTCAATTTGTGCATATTTTTTTTCTGTTTCTGTGAGGGTACGAGAGGGATAAGCGACAGGGCTGCCGTTCTGGAGACATGCACCACCAAGGCCATACTGTGAAGCGTCACATGTCAGAGTGACTGGTGCTTGTACGTCATAGTACCGGAGCACTGGAGGTGACGTCACACACTGTTTCAGAGTGTCAAATGCATTTTGCTGTTGTTCAGTCCAAGTCCATGCTGTGTCTTTATGCAGGAGCTGGTGGAGAGGTGCTGCAACGTTGCTGTGGTTTGGAATGAACTTTCCCAGGTAATTTATCATACCCAGGAAGCGTTGTAGAGCAGCTTTATCCTGGGGAGGCGGGATGTCAGTGATCGCCTGGATCTTTGCTGGATCGGGTTTCAGCCCTTGTTCAGTGAACACGTGGCCAACGTAGCTGACTTCCTTCAGCTGGAATCTGCATTTTTGGGGGTTCAGCCTCAATTTCACGTTCCGTGCCCTGTCGAGCACTTTTTGTAGGTTCTCGTCGTGCTCTTTAAGATCTTTTCCTCCAACTATGATTTCATCAACAATTATTGCACAAGGGAGACCGGCAAATATTTGCTCCATGGATCTCTGAAAGACCTCAGATGCTGCATTGATACCATATGGCATTCTCAGGTATCGATATCGCCCAAATGGAGTGGCGAAAGTGGTGAGGAATGACGCCCTTTGGTCCAGTTTGACCTGCCAAAAGGAGCTCTTAGCATCAAGCACAGAAAACACAGTCGTGCCAGCCATTTGTGCAGCAACTTCCTCGACTGTACGCATGGGATGATGGGGGCGCATAATTGCTTCATTTAGATCTCTTGGGTTGATGCACACACGGATCTTGTCAGTGTCCTTTTGTGTGTGGCCACCATTGAGGAAACCCATTCAGTGGGTTCTGAGATGGGCGTGATGACTCCTTGCTGCACCATTTTTCTCAGCTCTGCTTTCACTTTGTCCATCATGGCGACTGGAATACGGCGAGGAGGCCGGATGACAGGTGTCACATTCTGGTCCAGTTTCATGTGGTAGGTTACTGGGAGTGAACCAAGTTCGCCATTGAAAAGCTCAGCATAGTTATCAAACCACTTTTGAGAGGAGCTCGGTCCGGTCACGTTCACCTGGAAAACTTGGTCTTTTAGAGTCATCAGGTCCATCTTCATGCAGTCCGGGAGCCCTAGCAGTGGTTGCACTTTACCATTTACCACATGAAAACACAGGTTGTAGGATTTTTGGCCACTTGTCTGGCACTCGAACAACACAGTCCCCTCAGTGTGTATCACCGTACCTCCATAAGCAATGAGCCTGGCCTTGTTGTCTTTGTTTATTTTTTCTGTGTTTCTCACATATCTGAATGCGTCCAGGGAGATGACATTACACTTTGCGCCAGTGTCTACTTTCAGTTTGACTGTCTTTCCATTGATTTTTACATTACAGTGTAGTTCTTCCTTCACATCATCAGCAGACAGTGTGTTTATTTCATTTGCAGCAGGTGAAAGCCCGTCGATGTCGAATGATTCAGAATCCTTGCTGTCACTGTTGGAGTCTGCCTGGGCTATTTGGTTGACAGATTTATACTGCTTGTTTCTTGTTGCCGATCTGCAGTAGTTTTTGAAAGTGGTTGAGCTTTTTGCAGTAGTTACATTGCTTCCTATATGCTAGACAGAGTTCCTTCTTTGCCGGATGTTCATGTCCACAGTTGGTGCAATTAATGTTGTCTGATTTGGAACTGGAATGGTCTTTGTACTGCTTGTGGTGAGTTGTTTTTTGCATTCTGCGGTCTTGGCGTATTACATCCACATTTGTTGAACTACTTCGCGTTGTTGATAGAGTTTTAGTAAGTTCCGTTTGTTCATTGATTTGACATATTTTGATAGCCTTTAGTAGTGTTAAATCGCACTCTCTCAGCAGTATCTTCCTCACGCTATCGGAGCTAATGCCAACAACCAGCCAGTCACGAATTAAATCGTCATGCAATGCTCCAAAGTCACACGTTTTAGCCTTGTTGTCCTGCCTTATATAAGCCTCTATGGTCTCACCGGATTTTTGGTTCCTTGTGTCTGAACTTTCTTTTTAAACATTCCGGGTCCTCCCGTGACTCTGCCGGACGGATCACCACTCCCGCTCCATCCAGTTCAACCGGTGCATAGGTGAACGTGCGTTCCCGTTCGATAGCCTCGCTTCCTGCCAAATTGAGGAGTATGTAGGCTTTGGTCCGGTCGGGCTTGTCGCTGTGTGCAGCCGTGATGAAAATGTCATATTCCTGTTCAAATACTCGCCAGTTGTCCGCAATTTGTCGTCGAACACAAGCGGGTCCGGACGGCGGAATCCATCAGCCATACTTGCTAGCGGTTGCTGTGTATTTCTTTTATCTCTGGTGTATGACATTAGAACATTTTACATTTTCAGACATCTTATGCACGTTACATGAGGTGTCAGTGGCATAGAAAAACAAAAATAAAATAAGAATACCACATAAATTATGTAAATGATATAAATGATGCGATGATGTAATGATAGAGGACATATTGATGCATTCACATAGCTGGGAAACATATACATACAATAGGTGGATACATACATGTTGGATACACTCAAAACACGGCATTCAAGCTGTAGGGTCATCAGTCATAGTGATGTGAGTCCAAAACAAGTCCCAGACTGGTGCCTTGACCTTGTTCTTGTTATTCATCTTGTCGAGCATAACTTCATATGAAGCTGTTTTAACCATAATGTTTATCCACTCTTTTAGTTCAGGGGCTTTAGGTGTTTTCCACAGTTTAAGTATTGCCCTGACAGCCGTTGTAGTCCCTGCCATGATTACAGAGAACTCTGCACCTGATATGTTAACTATTTGGCTTCTGTCTCCTAATAGACATAACCTGGGAGATAACGGTATGCCACTTCCCAGCCATTTACTCAAGTTGTCCAGGACTGTTTTCCAGAAAGGCTGAATGACAGGGCACTCCCAGATACAATGTAACAGAGTACCTACGTCTTTCTGACATTTCCAACACAGGTTATTGTTCATTATGCCTGCTCTATTTAGTCTTTGTGGAGTCCAGTAGTACCTATGTGTTATTTTGTATTGTGTAAATTTCCCTTTAGCTTCCCTAATGAATTTCCCGTTGTTAGATATGATTCTCGTCCATTCCTCCTCGTCCATCAGACATCCCAGGTCCCTCTCCCATATCGTTTTCAGACCCTGACAGCTATCGCTGAGCAGTTGGTTTGTTGTTCTATAAAATATAGAGGCTCGGCGATGCTCCACAGGTAGCATGAAATAGTCCGTGATGTGATTTCCATCTGTGTACTGAATCTTGGATGTAATACAGTCTCTGATCTGTAGGTATTTCCAGAAATGCTCCTTTCCCTTAAGGTTGTATTTCGTTTTTATATCAAGGAAAGACATAAACACACCTTCCTCATATAGATCAGCAACATGACATAGTCCCTTGAGGTGCCATTCCTTCCAATATACTGATTTCTTCCCAATTTTTATCATGGGGTTGTGCCACAGAGAAGAATATCTTTGTTTACAATGTGATAATTTATGCATTTTATGTATTTTGATCCAGATCTCTTTGGAGTGAGCCATAATAGGGTTCACTATGTTACAAGTAGGCTGAGATAATCTATCAATAGGAGTGAAAGGGGATGATATCTTATTTTCAATAGTAACCCAATCTAGCTGGTTGTCCTTATTCCAATGTTTGGCTAGTTTGGCCATTTCAAAGGAGACATAATATAATCTCAGGTCTGGCAATCCAAGGCCTCCTCTGTCTCTAAGAGAGCACATTTTACTGAATTTAATTCTGGGTCTTTTCCTGTCCCATAAAAATTCTTTAATTATTGTATCATACTGTTTAAAGATCTGCGATGATACATTTACTGGTAACATCATAAGCACATAATTAATTTGCGGAGAGACCACCATCTTTATCACATTGACCTTTCCCCATAATGTAAGATTAAGTTTCCCCCATTTATCCAAATTAGTTCTAATTTTTTGCAGTAAAGGTTCTAAATTTAGTGAAGGTATTTCCTCCACTTCACTACTGAGATTGATTCCCAAGTATTTCATCCCTTTTGACATCCATTTAAAGCCGAAATTTGTCAGTACATTGGAATTGCATAAACCAGATATAGGCATAGCTTCCGACTTTGTCCAGTTAATTTTATATCCTGATAATTTAGAGTAAGATTGTATCGTGTTCATCAGGTTTGGTATCGAGTTTAAAGGGTCTTTTATCAGCATCAAAATGTCGTCCGCATATAATAATAGTTTGTGCTCTTTCCCTCCTCCTTCCACTCCTCTGATAGCTGCATTAGCTCTGATGGCAATAGCCAATGGTTCCAGTACAATATTAAACAGCAATGGTGACAGAGCGCAACCCTGTCGAGTGGCTCTGGTGAGGTTGAAAGAGGGGGAAATTACACCATTTGTTATCACCGCTGCCTTAGGGTTTTTGTATATAGTTCTAATCCATTTAATAAAGGTTGGTCCAAAACCAAAATGTGACAAGGCTGCAAATAAAAATTCCCATTGAACTCGGTCGAACGCCTTTTCGGCATCCAGCGAGAGGGCAACGACCGGTTCTTTTCCTGTCTGATTCAACCAGATTAGATGTAGTAATCTTCTCATATGGTCGGTCGAGGATCTATTTTTCATAAATCCGACCTGGTCAGAGTGTATAATATTCGGCAGAGCCTTCTCTAAACGCGTGGCCAGGATTTTAGTCAGGATCTTACAGTCCAGGTTTATCAAACTTAAAGGTCGGTAGTTAGCGGGATTTGTGGTGTCCCTATCCTTTTTAGGTATCACTGATATTAAGGCCTCATTAAATGTTGGGGGAAGAGTTCCTGTTTTGAAAGCTTCATTGTATATCTCTTGCAATATTGGAGCCAGGATATCTATATACTGCTTGTAGTATTCCACAGGGAATCCATCAAGGCCCGGTGATTTCCCTGATTTCATACCTGAAACTGCATTCTTGATTTCATTTTCTGTTATTAAGTTATCTAGTAATTCCACCTGTTCAGGTGAAAGTCTAGGCAGATTAATGTTAGAGAAAAATCCCCTCAATTCTTCTTGAGTGGGGTTGATGTCTGATGTATATAGTTCTTTGTAGAACTGTTGGAAGACCTCACTTATTTCTTTTGTTGAGGAAACTATTTTATCTCCCTTCTTAATTGCTGGTATTACACTGTAGGAGTTTTATTGTTTTAATTGTCTAGCAAGCAGCTTACCTGTCTTCTCTCCCCCTTCATAGAAATTTGTGCCCAGCCTAAATAAGGCGTATTCCACTTTTTTATTATAAATTTGTTGCAGTTGGAATTTAAGCTTACATATATCTCGATATAATTTATCTGAAAAGTTTTTTGATAATTCTATTTCCCGACTGCTAATTTCAGATTCCAACTCTTTTATTTTCTTCATATCCTCTTTTTTCTTTTTGGATGAATGTGCTATAATTTTTCCCCTAATGTACGCTTTTGATGCTTCCCATTCCATCACTTTTGAGGTTGCGCTGCCAGCATTAATTTCAAAAAAGGATATAAGATCTTCCTTTAAAGACAGGTTAAAGGATTCATCCTGTAATAAAGATGTATTCATCCTCCATCTACCTTTTTTCTCAGTGTCAGTATTTATGTCAATGTTAAGTTCGACTGCTGCATGATCTGAGAGAGCCATTGCTTTAATCTTGCAATTAACAACTTGTTTTATTATTGTGTTGGCTATCAAAAACATGTCAATCCTGGAATAGGATTGGTGGCAGTGTGAATAAAAAGTATATTCTCTGTCACTGTGATTTATCAGCCGCCATATATCCACCAATCCCATATCCTCACTCATCATATGTATCGCAGCTCTATCCTTAGATGTTATTGGACCACTAAATTTGCTCCTATCCAAAAAGGGATCTGAAACTTGGTTGAAATCTCCTGCTAATATTATCTGGCCCTCTATATCACCCAATACCTTGTTTACTTCATGGAAAAAGTTTGGATCTCCCTTGTTTGGGGCATAAATGTTGCAAAGCGTCATCTTAGTCCCATTTATCAGTGCCTGTACGCATATCATTCTGCCCTCATCATCTTTAAACTCCTTAAGTAAAGAGAAACTCAAATTTTTATTCACCAATATGATTACCCCATTCCGTTTGGTAGAAAAAGAACTATGAAAAATATGTCCGACCCAGCTCCGTTTCAGTTTGAGTGCTTCTTCTTTTGCAAAGTGTGTTTCTTGTAAAAAAGCGATGTCAGTATTATTATGTTTTAGATACGTCAATACCTTCCCTCTTTTTACAGGATTTCCGCATCCATTGATGTTCCAGCTTATGCATGTGACATAATTCCTAGTCATGTTCCAATATGAAAGAAAACGTCTTGTGAAATTCTGATGCTATGTCCCCTATTAATGCATCATGTAATGCCAACATCTCACTTTCCTCTCTATCAGTAGCTGTCATCACCAGGTGCAACTCTGTATAAACCACTTTATGAACAGCGTTGTAAACTTTAACACTTTCATGGAAGAAAAAGAAAAAATACAAAAAAACAAACTTAAACAAGCCCCGCAAAACGTTAACTGGGGCGCTAGGCTTTTCTCCAGCCATTCTAAAACAAAGAAAAAAACAGAAGAAAAAAGAAAAAACAACGGACGTTTTGGTCCGTGGGTTATTACACCTCTAGCCAGTCTGGCTTTCTGCTCAGGCGGTACAGGACCAGACCCAGACCCCCACCGATAACTGTTACATATTGTCCACTTTTAGATCAGTCTATTTCTCAATGTCCACATCATCTTGTATTGTGCACTGTTTATGTTTTTAGGCGTTCGTGCTTGCTTACCCATTTGAACTGCAGTTCATTTGGATGAATTTTTCCGCCTCCTTTGCGCTCGTGAAGCTCCGGTTTTTTTCCCTTTCCAAGTGAATCGAAGTGTTGCCGGATGCGCCAACGTGTATCTCACATTGAGCTGCTGCAGTGTTTTCTTCACAGCCGTGAAGGTCTTCCTCTTCTCTTCTCGGCCAGTTCCCTCGACATGTCTGGAAACACGGAGAGTCTCGCTCCTTCCCACTCGAGACCTCGTTTTATTCTGACAGCCTTCAGAACTTTCTCCCTCGCTGACTGGCGCAGAAATCTGACCAGCACCGGTCTGGGCGGCTGGTCCTCATTGGGGACGGGGGCAAGTGCTCGGTGTGCCCGCTCTATTTCAAATTCACCCTCGACATCCAGACCGAGACCGTCTCTCAGCATTTTCTTCACACATTCTTCCATTGTGCCGTTCGTCCCATACGTTTCTTTCAGCCCCAGTAGCCTTATGTTGTTTCGTTTGCTGTGATTTTCAAGCATTTGAATGCAATCCCACAAAACTTTCATCTTTCTCTCAACGTCTTCTCCGTCATTCACCAGCCGGCCAGTCGTGTCCTCCAGGTGGGAAATCCGCCCCTCCGCCTCCTCGAGCCTTTCTTGGATGCCGCTCACGGTGTTTTTTTAGCTCGTTTGTTGTTTCTTTAATAGTTATTATGTCTGCTGTCACTCCCTGTAGCGTGTTATTCATTTTGGAGATTTCGACAAACAGATTCTCCAGGCTTGCAGTTTTTTCGGCAGGTTGTTTTGCTGGCTGCATTGGCGACAGCGGGTTTGAAGTTAGCTTAACTTCAGGCGGCGGTGTATTTCTGGTAGCCATGCGGAGCGTATCTTTGAAGTACTTCGATGTGTTCGCCATTGAGGTCCAAAAAACACTCTGGTCTGCTCAAACCCGAATCGTGAACGCCAAAGATTGTTGTTTTGCAAAAAAAAGTTGTGGCTTTTCATGCAGTAAAAGTTATAAATATCGGTGGGTGAACGGAGCTCCTCTACTGCGCCGCCATCTTGCTCGGCGTACCCACGTGACTCCAAAACAGGAAGTTTTTATTAAAATGATGCAAAAGATAAAACGCATACATGCCAGCATCCCTAACCGTTGTCATGGTATTTACGTACGTGGCGTAACCACGCGATGACGACATCATTCTACACTGCAGATATTAACTAACTGAGATATCAACTAACTCAGATATTGACTATCTGAGTTATCAACTAACTGAGATATTAAGTAACTAAAATCCTAACTAACTCAGATATTAAGTAACTCACATTTTAACTAACTTAGATATTAACTGAGTTATCAACTAAATGAGATATTAACTAACTGCAGATATTAAGTAACTCGGATATCAACTAGCTAAGATATCAACTTGCTCAGATATCAACTAGCTCAGATATTAAGTAACTCACATTTTAACTAACTTAGATATTAACTAACTGAGTTATCAACTAATGAGATAGGTAACCTGGGATTCATCCGGCAGGAATATTTCATAAATGCTAAAGCCATGTAAATGTTTGTAGGTGACTGATGTTCTGCTGATGTCTCCACTTCCTGGTTCTGCTGATTTCTCCACTTCCTGGTTCTGCATCCACACATCTGTTTCATTTTTTCACCAGCGCAGCCAGCTGGGAGCTCCGGTCCTCCCTCTCCTCCTCTACTTCAACCTCCACAGGACCGTTTCCCACATGAGGATGAGGTTACCACGGCAGCACTGACCCCAGACAGATGATAGGAGTGCTGAGGAGCCCAGGGGCTTGTGGGTAATAGAAGCTCCACCCGGCTGAGCGCTCCGACCTCCTGTGATGGAAGAGGAACTGGTGGAGGCTCATAGACCTGCTGTGCTCCTGGTCGGAGGTGGAGCTGATGCTGGTGGAGGCTGATGGTGTTTTGGTGGCTCATTTACCATCTGACAGTTTTAGAGTTGCTGATTGAGGATCTGACCATCCTTTCTTTTATTTTTTTTATTGTGTAAAATCAAATAAAAATGAAGTGGTCACCCTTAAGTACCCCCCTGCTGCTCCAACTGAACATTTTTACTTGGCCAGTTTAGATCTGGTTTGAAAGAGTTTAGAAAATGTTGAATTTTAGATTAAGTTATGGTTAGGGTGTTGCTTTCTTACTAAAAAAACGTCATTTTTTTCTCAGAAAATCTGAGGAGTATCTCCACAACTGTGGTTGTAAAAATAAGCAATGATTTAATAGAAACTGCAGGAAGCAGATCACCTCCATGATGTCACCATCCAAACTGACTTTACTGAGTTTAACTTTAAAGACTCTGTATCTCTGGAGTTACAAGAAAAAAACAAGTTTGATGTTTTATGGTCCATCCGTTGTACAAACTTGTGACTGTCTCTTTGTCTGTCGGCTCGATGAGGACTCAACCATTGGACAGACCGCTGCTAACGTTAGCATACAACGCTCGTTGTTGCACCTTTTTTTGTGTGAAATCTGGATGTCTGTCTTTGGTTGGTGCACATTTTTAAAGTTTATCATTCATAATCCTCTCACGGTCCATTTTTACTATCTAACTTGAATGCATCATGTGACCCAGTTATGAAAAGCTCCAGAATAAAACCTTTTTGAAGGGCCGAAAAGCTGTAAAATGCTAAAACGCAGAGAGTAAAGGAGCCGTCACTCTTCAGGTTCTCGTCAGCGGTAATGGTCCTGCAGAAAATACTGTAATTTGGTTTTTATGCGTCTTGAACCTCATTATGATCGTCTCTGTTGGCCAGCTTGATTGGGGTCATTTCGCCACAGTAATTGCAATAATTGTGTTCTTCTCCTGTTCATTATGCAACTCTGAGAGGCTGCCAGCGGTGAGGGAGCTTCCTTTCCTCCGGCCAGCTCGCCGCCGTTCGTCTTCCTGTTAAACGCCAGATTTAACTCAGCTCATCTTTCTTTTTAATTGTGTGGATTTCTGAGCTGTCGGAAAACAACCTTGTGAAAAATGAACCTGTTAATGTCTGAAAGAGGGAGGGTTGCTAATGAGAACGCAAAGGTAATTAATACCAAACAGATTTACGGTCGTGTTCTGAAGTTAGTCAGGTGAACAACAAACCCACGTTAAAGCTGTCTGGGCCACATCCAGGCCGAAGAAAACCGCCCATCGCCACAGTAATGACCTTTGCACTGCAAAAATTCAAAACCTTACCAAGTATATTTTTCTAATTTCTAGTCAAAATATCTCATCACACTTAAAATAAGACACAATCACCTAAAGAGTAACATTTCAGTGAGATATAGGAACTTGTTTTTTTGACAATGCATCTTGAATATCTTGTTAAGTGAAACAGTCTTGAAAACATCTTGTTTTGAGTCATATCTCAGATGAAACAAGTTTTTTTTTGACATGTCATAAGATTTTTAAGCTGTGGTGTTATTTGTAAAAGATTAACCATCTTGTTTCGAGAAATAAACTTAACTTGAATTCAGACATCAAATCTGCTTTATTTGAAAACTGCAGGACAGCAACATGCCCAACTCATACAATGCATTATAACTCTATACATATCTTAAGTACAGTGTTTTCTTACATTTACATCAAACCATGTCCTCTGTTGTGTTGCTCTGAGTTTTCCCAGCTAATTTCAAGATTTTGTAAGGCTTAAATATATTGTCTTATTTCAAGAAATCTTATTAAGCGAATTTTCACTTCTTCCATTGGCAGATATTTTTGCTTATTACAAGCAAAAATATCTTGTATTAATTTTTTTTTTTTAACTTATTTTTTGAGTGGCCTTTTTTCCAGTGTGTTTCCGGTTCTTACACTGCAAATTCTTTGGTTCTTACCAAGAAAAAAAAAAAAAAAAAAAAAAAAAAAAAAAAAATATATATATATATATATATATATATAAAGTGGATTCTGGTGGATGAAAAGATAATGAAGGAGCCCATTATGGAGCCCTGAGGAACCCCACAACTGACAACCTAAATTAACAGGAAAACTTCTTCTCGACAGGCAAGACTGGAACCATTTAAGGGACGGACTCTTTCCAGCACACCAGTCAAGAAGCTGAGTCAGAATTACCTAAACCAGTAAAAAGGAATTCTTTTTAGAGCAGGAACAGGTTCCAGAAACCTGCTCAGGTGGACTCCTGGTGGAGCTCAGGCTCCTCCCCCTTTGTCTTTTACAACCAAAAGTTTCAATTCTGCTAAATTCATGATTTTACAACAAAAATGTGTGATGTTAGGACAAAGTTGTGATTTTAGGTCGAAACGTGATTTTACTAAAGTTAATATTTCACAACAAAAAGTTCATTTAATAAGTTCAAAAGCTTCGATTTAGTAAAACTTGTCATTTTAGAGCAAAAATGTCGAGTTTCTGACAAAAGAATCAGTTTTTCTCAAAAATGTTGCAACTTTGTCAAATTATCGATTTTAAAACAAAAATAAGCGTTTCAAGAGCGTAAAGTCATAATTTGATGTCAAAAGGCTGAAAATGTAAAGCTGATATTTGACAAATTGTTTTACTGTGTTAAAAGAATAAATCACAATTTTGTGAGTTTACAGAGTTCATTTACAGATAAATGTGAATTCAGAACATAAAGTTGTGCAGTTAAAACCTGAATTCTGGAAAAGTTGGAATGTTTTTAAAAATCTGAATAAAATGAAAACTAACAGACTTTTAAATCTCATGAGTGAATATTTTATTCCCAACAGAACAAATGTTGAAGCACTTTTCTCCACAAAATGTCGGTGTCGGAGGGAGATGATGGATGTCTGAACGGTGGACTGGTGGTCCCGATGGTCCCGGTGGTTCCAGGTGGTCCGTCATTAGTGGACTTTATTCCAGCTCACCTTGCAGCGTCCTGGTGCACCTGCCTGAAGCAGACAGGTAAAAACACCTGCTGATAAGGAAAGTCCTGCTAATCCTCACAGCTCAGGTCCTCATTAGGAGCCCAGTCATCCTTCCCAACGTCTCTGAGCATCTTCATCTCCTCAGCTGCTGCAGCACCTGGAAAATACAACCACAGAACTATTTTCACCACATCTAGAGAGCAAAAACTCGGTCAGAATGACCGAATATTAGAATGAAGAAAGAATATTAAGACAGACAACCCTAACCCCCCCACCCCCCCCCCACCCCCCGCCGCCCCCCCACCCCCCCACACTGCCTCCACAGCGGTTCATAGGCTCCTTGATGATCAGCTGGTCCACACCTTCTTTCATTAAAGCAAATGTTTCGCGGTGTGAAAGTCTGGAGTGTTCAGATGCACATTTATACAGCGCCAAAAGGGAAAAACATCGCCAGTGTTTTAGAGAAACATTATAGGGCTCTTTGAGCATGTCAGCCAGCAGGTCCACTGGGCTCCATCTGGGTTCAACGTGGACTACTTGGATTAGGAGAGGACCTGGACTTGAAATGGGTCACGGATCCCTTATGACAGGGGTGTCAGACTCATTTCCACTGAGGGCCACATCAGCATCATGGTTAACAGCATGAATGTAACAAAATGGAATGTAAACCCAAATAGATTAAACTACATCTTATTATACTGTAAATTACTGTTTCTGTATTTATTATGTATTCAAGTTTCAAATATTTAAATCATTATTATATTAAACTCGGGGTTTGTGGTTGTAAGAGTATCCATTACCTTGGTTTCAGAAGCGGGAGCGATTATTGGTTTTTCTTGTGGGCTAATTTAGCAAATTTAGCATGCTTAGCTCCGTGTTCGATGTCATAATGCCGACGTAGATTAAACTCTTTCACGACTGACACCGCCTCATAACACAAAAGACAAACTGTTTTTTCACTTTGAGGTACAAACTTATATTCATTTTCCCATCGTTCATGAAACTGCCTTCTTTGTGCATCAATTTCTCTTTTCTTGGACATGTTGGAGTTCGTTTGTAGAGGCTTTTCTGAAGTCCATCAGTTCTGAAAATCGTCTTGATGTCTTGCTCATGGTGATATACTGTTATCGTTGTGGGTAACGATGAAATGCATTAAGGGAGATGCAGTTTATTGTCAATATGCGTTTTAAAGTGGTGTAAGCTTATTTTAAGTCTTAAAATATTGGTTTAAAATTTAAGCCAATAATGCACAAGCTCTCGAAGGCCACATAAAATGACGTGGCGGGCCACATTTAGCCCGCGGGCCTTGTGTTTGACACATGTGCCATATGGTTTCAGTGTTATGGACCCCAGATGGGAAGACGATCTGGGCCAAATATGTGAGGCTGAGGGACACGAGTGGGTCCCATCCAGTGAAACCCGAACCATCTGGGTCCTCCTAAAAACCAGGTAGATCTCACAGATACAGACAAACACAGGTAGGACCACTGTGGACTGACTGGAAGGTATCATGACCCCTCCACCACCGTGCTTCAGTGGGTCTGAGGCGGTCCTGCTGGTCTCCAGACCTGGTTCTGGTCTCTGGTCTCATTGTTTCAGGAGTCTGCTGGTTTGTTCAGATGCAACATTTGTTTAGCTAAAACTGGACATTAAGACGTGTCCTGTAGGTTTAGTCCAGGTCCTACCTGTCTGTAGGGTCTTTGGCTGGTTTTAGTCACACAGATGTGGGGGTCTGGACCTGCAGCTGTCAGACCAGCTACCCCCCCCCCCCCCCCACCCCCCCCGGTTCTGTTTTGGAAGGTGGACGTGGCAACGTGCGGTGGCCGGTCTCTGATGGACGCAGCTATTCTTACAACAGTGACCCGTTACGTAAAAAAAACCCAGTCAGACCCTAAAAATAAGAGCGGGCCTGGTCAGGACGGCCAGTGTTTGTTTTAGTGGGGCAGCAGGAATCTGACCCCCCACCAACCTCCCTGCAGTTGTCACATTAGCCCCCAGCCACGTGCCGCTGTGGATGAAAGTTATTGACGTTTGGCTCAGAACCGTCAATGTGGGGGTGGGGGGGGGGGGTCACGAGAGTGAAATTTGTGAACCTGCAGCAGGACTACAGAAGGCTGAGTGGGGGTGCAGGTCTGGACCAGGAACTCAGTTCTGATCTGGACTCCAGGGACATTTCTGACACATTTGGACTTTATTTGTCCACATGAAGCTCAGGTCACAGTGAGGTCACCTTCTGTGATGTCATCCACAGGTGACTGGGCTACTTTTGAAGCGCAACTAAGGGAGCTCTAGTCGACGCCCTCTTGGTGGGAGGGGACACCACCAAATGGCCCGGTTAACAGAAAAATGGGCAAATGTAGACTGTGGTGGACTACAGTCCCAGATCAGACAGAACCGTCTCTGCTGTGACTGCAGTCACATTCAGCCTCTGAATTCTTCAACCTGTAACCCCCCCCTTCATGTCTCCTTCATGTTCGCTCCGCTGCACAGGTGGGTCGTCATCGTTACCTGCAGCAACTCCACACAGCAGGACATGAATTCATCACGCTGCATGCTGGGACTCTGCTGGCAGCCTGTGTCGTCTCCTAATGTGTCTCCTTAATGGAGATGAGCTGTCTCCGACACCAGGGACACCAGGGACACCAGGGACACCAGGCAGCCACGTCCTCCAGCGTTCACCTCCACCTGGAAATAAACAACATCAGCGTGTCCTTGTGACGCTCCAGGATGAATGTTCGACTGTAACCGAGCTGCTCTGATGTTGGACTCAGTGTGACCCTGAGGAGCTGCAGCCTCACCGTCTGACACTGGTGCACATTTAAAGCTTTTATTCTGAAAGTCTGGCTGCCATTCTGATTTAGATGACATCTGCATGGAGATGTTTTGGTTTCTAACAGGCTGGAAAAGGTGAAAACTGGTTTTGAAAAGAGACAGGAGCCCAGAAAAGTAGAAAGATGCAGTTCCTCTACTGACCACTGGGGGTTGGCTCCAACAGTGAGTCGACCTCCGTTGACCTCCAGCAGAAATTCACATATTTACTGTCTTGTTTTTTTTATCTATCTATCTATCTATCTATCTATCTATCTATCTATCTCTCTCTCTCTCTCTCTCTCTCTCTCTCTCTCTCTCTCTCTCTATATATATATATATATATATATATATATATATATATATATATATATATATATATGTGTGTGTGTGTGGATGGATGGACGGTTCTGCTCAGGTTTGTTGGTGCTGAATGGGCCCAGAATGGGTTTCTTATCTGGTTCAACCACATAAAGGAGTCCAGGTGGGCGATTCAGTTGAAGCCAGTGTGGAACAGTGATCAACCTACCTGGGTGCCATGTTTCATCTTATTTATGTCACAGATCAAAAGACCTTATAACCTCAATTTTGATGAAATTTGTGTCTGTATATCAGTTGACATGTTGACCATAAAAACTCCTCTGTACAGTTGTCATGGAGACCAAAACTGTCTTCCTCATCAGTCTTCCTCATTAATCTTCCTTGTCGATCTTCCTCATCAATCGTCCTCATCAATCTTCCTCATTAATCTTCGTTGTTGATCTTATTCATCAATCTTCCTTATCAATCATTCTCATCAATCTTACTCATCAATCGTCCTCATCAATCTTCCTCATTAATCTTCCTCGTTGATCTTCCTCATCAATCTTCCTCATTAATCGTCCTCATCAATCTTCCTCATTAATCTTCATCGTTGATCTTCTTCATCAATCTTCCTCATCAATCTTCCTTATCAATCATCCTCATCAATCGTCCTTATCAATCTTCCTCATTAATCTTCCTCGTTGATCTTCCTCATCAATCTTCCTTATCAATCATCCTCATCAGTCTTCCTCATCAGTTGTCCTCATCAATCACAGATGGAGCCTCTGACAGCAGCTCCAGCCCAGTTTAAACCTGTTTAGCGGTGAGACTGAACTCCTGATCTGCTGTTCTCTCATGTAGATGCAGGATGGAGAACTTCTCCTCCGCTGAGCTGGACGCTCTCACAGAAACCAGCTGGAGTTTTTGGTCCGACTGAGTTCAGATGTTTTTCAGGCCAGTCTCAGTGATCTCTCAGCGATCCAAAACGGTTCAGGTCAGAACGTTTGCTCGCTAACATCCATTATAATGACAAGGAGAAACGTCTGAGGGTGGGAAAGTCCTCCATGCTGCAGATATTTAGAGGAGGTGGAGGAGTGTAGCGGTGAAAAGTTCAGTAAATCCCAGAGGTGGCTGCTGGTTTGCTCTAAGAGAACCAACGGGGGGGTTGGGGGGTGGGGGGGTGGAGGGGGTCAGAGCCTTGCGAAGGTCTCCTGGTTTCAGGCACCAAAACCCAAAACATGAAGGAAACAACCCGACCACAGCCTCAGATCAGCACGGTGGTGGAGGTGTGGTGATGGGGGCTAGACGTTTGCTGCTCCAGAACATCTGCTTTTCTGGAGGTCTGGAGGTCTGGACACCTGGATTCCTGGACACCTGCTCAGCAGCTCCTGGCTGCGACTCTGAACCCCCACAAACCAGTACTTTAGGATTTACCTCATTATTGTTAGTTTATTTTTCCTTCTGCTGGTGAAGAGTCCCATCATCCCTGCTGTCACCTGCACAGGTAGACTCCAGGTGCAGCTCAGGCTCCGCCCCCTCCCACCTGACAGGCGTCCTTCCAACAGCTGTTCCACCATCAGAAGCAGCAGTCTGACGTCAGAAGTCACAATTTTAGGTGACTTTTTGTGATATTAACTATTAACTCGACTGATAAAATTCGAAAAATTGAAGTCATAATTTTCTGTCACAAACTTGGAAAGTTTATGACGAAAATGCACTTTTTACAATGAAAAGTTTTCAATATTGCAAAATTCTTAATTTTGCGGAAAAAATTCTTGATTTCAGGACATAAAGCTGCAGTTTTACAAACTTCCTTTGTAATACATTTAAAAAGTCTGGATTTTGTGAAACTTTTGATTTGATGACAAAATATTGCATCCATAGTGCGAATTACGGGGGGGTTTGACCCCCCCAATTACAACTTCGACCCCCCTAAAGAAGGGGCAGATTGTAATTTTTGTCATCTTCGACCCCCCTAAAGATGGGACAAATTGTCATTTTTGTCATCTCTAGAAAATGTTGACCCCCCCAATTGTCATTGTATAATTTGCACTAATGAAAAAACTAAGTTTGTCAAACAATTATAATGAGTATCACTATAGTAGCGCTGTGGCTTTAAATTATATGATATGATATGATATGATATGATATGATATGATATTATATAATTTTATATTATTCATGGGTGTTCTGTCTCTCTTGGCGGGAGCACCTGCCCCCTGAAAGGCCCCGCCTCCCTCCACTTCTCCCATATTTTCATTTTCGCGGCTCCCTCGGGTCGCTCCGTGGGAAAAGAAACTTTTTTTCTTGCGGCTCAGAGAGAAATCCGTCTATTTTGGGATAACACGTCACCGCTGTGAGCCGCAGCCCAGAAATTCTCACTCGTTTCCATCCTTCCTCCCTCTCCTGACTTGTTGCGCAGCGGTGTTTACCTCCGCTCGCGTCCACGCCGCTCAGTCCACCTGGCCGTGTCTCTGTCTGCGGCGCGACTCTGCTGCGCGTCTTCGAGCCCGTTTGCGTCGGTGAGCGGAAGGAAGGATGGATGGATGGAGGAGCTCTGATCCACAGGTATTTATTCACTCATCTCATCATTTCGCGCGTTTTGAATGAAATGTCTCGTGATTTCTCGTCCCGGCTGTAAACGTGAGCGGGTTTTCACTGATAACCTTGACGCGCTGCCGCGCTGGAGACAACATTACGCGCGACGTTTCCGCACGAAACGCGTGGTTTTTCTATGATTGTTTGTCGTAATTAGCTGGATCTGATTAATTCTGAACATATGTGTGTGTTTTTGTCCCCCCCACCCCCCACCTCAAGCACCTCCAGTGACAGAGCGGGCACGCACACGTCAGCGCGGGGAGGGTGAAGCCTGTTTAAAATTCGGTGAATGTGACTGAGTCCAGACTTCAGCGGCGCGTGGAGAGCGTGGAGGAAGAGGGGGAGGCAGGGAAGGGGAGGGAGGGGGCGCGACCATGCCAGCGGAACCTGCCCACCCGTGGACGTGAAAAAATCACAGAGGACAGAGATAGCCGGTTTCCTGGAGAGCGGCGCCGGGGGGGAGATGACCGTGGTGCCCGCGGAGAACCTGGAGGAGACGGCGGCTCTGGCGGCGCTGGCCCCCCAGGACGCGCTGGACCTGTACCTGGACCGGGCCGGCGCGCAGGAGTGCTGCGAGCGCGTCGTCATCAACATCTCGGGGCTGCGCTTCGAGACGCAGCTCAAGACGCTCGCGCAGTTTCCCGCCACGCTGCTGGGGGACCCGCGCAAGAGGATGCGCTTCTTCGATCCCGCTCCGGAACGAGTACTTCTTCGACCGGAACCGGCCCAGCTTTGACGCCATCCTGTACTACTACCAGTCTGGGGGGCGCCTGCGCAGACCCGTCAATGTGCCCGTGGACATCTTCATGGAGGAGATCCGCTTCTACGAGCTGGGGGAGGACGTCATCGACAACTTCAAGGAGGACGAGGGCTTCATCAAGGAGGAAGAGCGCCCCCTGCCGGAGAACGAGCTGCAGCGGCAGGTCTGGCTCCTGTTCGAGTACCCGGAAAGTTCCGGACCCGCGCGCGGCATCGCCATCGTGTCGGTGCTCGTCATCCTCATCTCCATCGTCATCTTCTGTCTGGAGACGCTGCCGGAGTTCCGGGAGGACCCCCGGGGGGGCCAGGACCGGCCGCCGGCGGTCAACGGGACCGCCCGGCCGGGCGCGCCCGCGGACAACCCGTTCACGGACCCGTTCTTCATCGTGGAGACGCTCTGCATCATCTGGTTCTCCTTCGAGCTGCTGGTGCGATTCCTGACGTGCCCGAGCAAGGCAGCGTTCTTCAAGAACATCATGAACACCATCGACGTGGTCGCCATCATGCCCTACTTCATCACGCTGGGCCTTGAGCTCGCCGAGCACCAGGGCAACGGCCAGCAGGCCATGTCCCTGGCCATCCTGCGGGTCATTCGCCTGGTCCGGGTCTTCCGGATCTTCAAGCTCTCCCGCCACTCCAAAGGTCTCCAGATTCTGGGGAAGACGCTGCAGGCCAGCATGCGGGAGCTGGGCCTCCTCATCTTCTTCCTCTTCATCGGCGTCATCCTCTTCTCCAGCGCTGTCTACTTCGCCGAGACCGACGACCCGGCCTCGGGCTTCTCCAGCATCCCCGACGCCTTCTGGTGGGCGGTGGTGTCCATGACGACGGTGGGCTACGGGGACATGTGTCCGGTGACCATCGGCGGGAAGATCGTGGGCTCGCTGTGCGCCATCGCGGGCGTCCTGACCATCGCGCTGCCGGTGCCCGTCATTGTCTCCAACTTCAACTACTTCTACCACCGGGAGACTGAGCACGAGGAGCAGCTGCAGTACACCCACGTGACCTGCGGGCAGCCGCCGTCGCCTTCGCCGTTTAGGGACAGCAGGCCGTCCCTGGACAAGTCCGACTACCTGGACAGCGACGCTGCCGACTCCATCAAGTACACTAACTGCAGCCCCCACAAGGCCTACACCGGCAAGCTCACTGACGTCTGAGCCCCGTTTCGGTCCGATCTGGTCCAGAGGGAACCTTTTCTGCTCCAGTACGAGCCGGATTTCTGCTTCTGTGCAGCAGCTGCGTTCAGGACCGACATTGTAGTTGAAGTTTAGACTTGTTTGTTGTGTTTGTGATTCCACCAACAGACAGTAGGGGGGTGGGGCAGGGGGCGGGGCTTAGCAGGAGGACAGCGCTCTGTCTGCTTTGAAAACAGGAAGTCGAAGCCAGAAATATGCAGACCAATCACGTGTGCTTCAGTTAAACAAGTGTGATTTATGCTTCTGTGCATGTAGCTGACTAGCGTAGCTGTGTTTACCGCCGTTTTCTCTCTGTAGTTACGCCATCCAACAGTAGAGGGCGGCGCTGGTTCTTCTATGTGTTCATATCTGGAGGGGGTTCTCTAGCAGGAGCAGTCTGCACATCTGTCCGGTTAGTCTGCACATCTGTCTGGTTAGAAAACAACGGGAAGGAAGCTGAAACCAGAAATGCGTCGTTTTAGTCCGCTGAACCCGGAAATGCATCGTTTTAGTCCGCTGAACCCAGAAATGTGTTGTTTTAGTCCGATGAACCCAGAAATGCGTCGTTTTGGTCTGATTAACCCAGAAAAGGTCCGCTGAACCCGTAAATGCGTTGTTTTAGTCCGCTGAACCCAGAAATGCGTCGTTTTAGTCCACTGAACCCGGAAATGCGTCGTTTTGGTCCGCTGAACCCAGAAATGCGTCGTTTTAGTCCGCTGAACCCGGAAATGCGTCGTTTTGGTCCGCTGAACCCAGAAATGCGTCGTTTTAGTCCGCTGAACCCAGAAAAGGTCCGCTGAACCCGGAAATGCGTCGTTTTGGTTCGATGAACCCAGAAAAGGTCCGCTGAACCCAGAAATGCGTCGTTTTAGTCCGCTGAACCCGGAAATGCATCGTTTTAGTCAGATGAACCCGGAAATGCATTGTTTTAGTCCGCTGAACCCAGAAAAGGTCTGCTGAACCCAGAAATGCGTTGTTTTAGTCTGCTGAACCCGTCTAACTGGTTGGACACAAACACAAACTTCTACAGACGCGCAGCTGCAGTTTAGACGTCTGTTGCCCTGTAATGACTCCAGCCACCACTAGAGGGAAGTTCAGGTTTCTTTCCTTTCTTCTGCAGCGCTGCAGCCAGCCGTCGTTTCTACATTATAGTTTTTTTATGATCGTTATCTTCTTGTGTTCTGGTGAAGTGTCATCAGATGAAGTCCTGTTCCAGTCCAAAGTCCAAAGTCCAAAGTCCGGGTCCAAGAGACGTCTGTCAGCAGTCTACGTGTCCGTCTGCTTTGAAAATGACAAAAAAAAAAGAGTTGCACACTTGTGATTGGCCAGATTTAAAACCTTCAGTCTGGAAATATGAATCATTCATCCTCTTTTAAAACTAATTTAGTTATCAAGTCCATGTTTGCTCTCAGACGTATCGTGAATGTTTCTTTTACGCTTTTTAACATCAACCAGATCTAAACTGGAAACCTTTTCTCAAGTAAAAGCAGGTTTTGCTGCTTCATTCCACAGTTTTCTGTTTGTTTCTTATATTTTTTCAGCGTTTCTGCTGAAATCTTTTGGCGGTTTCGTGTCTCAGAAGCATAAATCACCTCAGTCTTCCATCTGCAGCACTTTACAGGATTCACCTCCGCGGAGGAGGAACCAGAACCGCCTGGAGCCGCTTCTCTGATCCGACACCGCCACCTGGTGGACGCCGCGGCACCTTGCGTCCCGGGCAGATGCAGTTTCTATAGCAACCGTCCAGACTTCTCTGTACTGTCTGCCACAGGAACGAGAGCGCGCGGGCTGAAAGCTCCGAGGCCGCGGAACCACCATGTTGTTGAAGCGTCCATGTTGTCTGACGGTGACGGAACCGGAACCGAACCTGCAGCCGCGCTGACAGCTCGGCTTCAGAGATGACCTGCAGCTAATTAGTCATCAATCATTGGTTAGTTCAGGCTCTTAACCACGCCCCTCATGTCGAGGCAACGTCCCAGAATTATATTTTATTAAAAAAGAAATGTGTGAAAAGACAAAATCATGAAAAATCAAAAGTTTATTAGTGTCAGTGTCATATTTTAGAGCCTCCCGTGATAATATTTAACAAAAAGAGCAATATTAGGACATTAATGAAATATATATAAAATATAGTATTTTTATGCTTTCAACAGTAAATAAGAGAAAAAAAGAAAAAGCCCGACAGGATCAAACTGGTTCATAAAAAAAAAGATCCGGTAACGAAACAAAATATTCTACTTTAAAAAAACAAACAACATTCTTCTTTAAGCCTCAAAACTAACATGAAAAGATTTTAAATTTTAGAAAAGAAAAAACTGTTTTTTTTTGTGCTTTGAACATTAAAATGAGTTTAAATGAATATGAGAAAAAAAGGAAAAACTTCAGATTTGAAGGGAAACATCACTAGACATGTGATTTATTTTAGTTTAGTTCAGTTTTAGGAGCCCAAAAGTGTAAAAATATAATTTTTTTAAATATTGATTTTCAAAAGTTTATATGAACACAAAGACACTCAGCTTTGAACTAAAATGATTTCATCTTCAGGAACTTTTGTGTTAAAAAAATGTGACGAACATTTCAGAGTTTTTACTTTGCAAACTCTCAAATCTAGTTTCCAGATTTTTGAGTTCCAGTTGAACTAAAACTAAAATTAGATGATGTGTTACGGTTAGCACCTCCAAACAGTTTAAAACAATAAAACACCAGGAATTAAATGATGAACCTTCATCAACCGTGATGATCATGTGACCTAAAAACAAGACAGAAAACTAATTTATTCACTTTTTCAATGATTAGAAACACAAAAAGAGAAAAAAACTGATGAATTTTTGGAATAATATATTAAAGTAATAAAATTAGCTGGCTTTAAAAGTCAGTTTTACTTCTGAAAACAACAAGAGTTTTTCCAGCTTCTAGCCTCCGTAGCTCACCAGGTTCCTGGTGTTTCCAGAAAGGTCTGACCTCTGAAGCTCTGGATCATGTCGGCCCCTGGGGGCCACAGCTCACTTGGGGCTCACCTGGGGGCCACAGCTGACCTGCACTGTTTGATCTGTGAAACTGCAGCACTTTACTCACCTGGACTCCAGCAGCCAATCAGCACACGGAGCTGCTGGGAGCAGGACGGAGCTCTGAACTGATGGAATAAAAGGTTCTCAGCTTCTCTGGGTGGATTATCATGTGACTGACGGACAGGTGGATGCTTCACCGCAGACGGACAGGTGGACGCTTCACAGCAGACGGACAGGTGGACACTTCACCGCAGACGGACAGACGGCTCTTCAGAGGAGGATCAGACTCAGGTCCAAACTCAGGTGAGTGGCTCATTCTGGATGTCACATGACTTTAGAAAAGCTTCATTCAGTTGTGGAGAAACTGAGCTGTTTGTGAATGAGGGTCAGTTTGTGTCTGTGGCCACTGGGGGGCAGCAGAGCTGCTGTTCATGTTCAGAAAATCAGAGGACGAGTTTTAGCTTCAAACTGTAGCAGAAAGACCAGAGAACCTTAAACGTTAAATATTAATTAACAGGACTAATTATCCTGATGAGGAAAACCATCCTGATGTGTTTCCTTCGACCTAGACTCGACTTTAATGACCCCATGAGGATTCCCGTTGAAGAAAAAGAAATTAAAAAAGACCATGAAGTTGCTCAAATCTGCATTAAGTAACAAAACAAAACCAAAAACATGTTTGATGATAGTTTGAAATGTGTCATCGATCAGAAACTAGTGATCTGTCCAACTACGACACATGATGGACATGTTAAAGGATTTGAAACAAGTGAAAAAAAGATTTATTTGAGATAAAACTACTTAAAAACAGACTTGTTACAAACCAGCAACGAAACTGAAAAATAGCAAACAATTCAGAATTCTAGGAGTGAAGACCAGGAACAAATGAAATAAAATAAAATAAAATAAAATACATTAAAATAAAATAAAATAAAATAGAATGAAATAAAATAAAATTAAATTAAAATAAAATAAAATAAAATAAAATAAAATAAAATAAATAAAATAATAAAATAAAATAAAATAAAATAAAATGAAATAAAATAAAATAAATTAAAATAAAACAAAATAAAATAAAAACCAATAAAATGAAATGAAATAAAATAAAATAGAATAAATTAAAATAAAATAAAATGAAATAAAATGAAAACTAATAAAATAAAAAAAAATAATAATAATAAAATAAAAATAAAAACAGGCAGCACGGTGGCTTAGTGGTTAGCACTGTGCCTCACAGCTAGAAGGTTCCTGGTTCGAACCTCGGCGGGGGGGGTCCTGGATTGAACCTCGGGGCCTTTCTGTGTGGAGTTTGCATGTTCTCCCCGTGCTTGCGTGGGTTCTCTCCGGGTACTCCGGCTTCCTCCCACAGTCCAAAGACATGCATGTCAGGTTAATTGATAATTCCAAATTGCCCATAGGGTGTGAATGTGAGTGTGAATGGTTGTTTGTCTGTATATGTGGCCCTGCGATGGACTGGCGACCTGTCCAGGGTGTACCCCCTGCCTTTCGCCCGTAGACAGCTGGGATAGGCTCCAGCGGATCCCCGTGACCCTTCAAGGATGAAACGGGTATAGAAAATGGATGGATGGATAAAATAAAAACAAAACGAAATCTAAAAAGAATATAATTTATCAACTTTGACCAACCATGACATCACTCCGTCTTCTAACAGTTCAGGTGTCTCCATCTGCTTCCAGAACTCTGGAACATCTGAGGAGGTTTAAACTGATCAGTGATCAGTTTATAAATCAGTCTCCAGTCTGGGACTCAGACTGGTTGGAGAAAAAACCAGAACTCACGTCTGTGGACAGAAAATAACATTAATGTCCACAATTAAAGAGAAATGTTTATCCAGCAAGTTGACAACCCTCCCAGATGCCTTCAGCCATGGAGGAGCTGCAGATCTACTGCTACAGATCTATGTCTCAACTGCTCTCTGGAGGTCGTGTAGGATCTACAGTCAGATTTCTATGCTCTCTCAGCTGTCAGGAAACTGTTGTTCTACTGATGACCTGCAGGTGGCAGCAGATGTTCTCTACAGGAAGCTGCAGCAGCTCCAGAGTCGCTTTTAAACTCATAAATACAAACTCAGACTTTAAATCAGTTTAAATCCAGTTTCTTTGTTGGATTTACAGAAATGCAGAAAAAATAATCAACATGTTAGAGAATAAACTTCAAATAAACCATTTCAAACATTTAAAACATTTTTTATCGAGGTCAGCACACCTGCTGATGATCAGTTCATCAGTGAAAATGGTCAGCTCCTCTCTGGACTGCCCACCTGATTATCTGTTACCATTTAAAGTGGCCTTTGATTTGTTTGTTTCCTCATCTCTGCAGAGAGGAAGTGCAGCAAACTAAAGTTGTCTGACATAACAATGTCCTGTCACTCTAACAGCTGCAGACCTGACATCTCTATTCTAGGTCCAACACTGTTTAAAATCTATATAAACAACGTTGCTTCTGCTGCAGGCAGTTCGCACATTCATTTATATGCCGATTACCATCTGTACCATCCAGTCCCTCCCTGGACACTGTTGACTTCCTTGCAAACTAGCTTCAACAATATCCAATACGTTCTCCAACCTCGTCTCACTTAAACACCAACAAAACAAAGTGCATGATATTCAACCGAATCTACCACGTATCATCTGCCCTTTCAATATCTCCTCCCTGGACGGATCAGTACTCCAATTAGTCAATCCTAAATATCTGGGTATCTGCTTGACAGTTCACTCTCTTTTGACGTCCACATTAAACACTACTCCCCAAAGTCAGATCTAGAATTGGTTTTTTGTTCGCATAAGCATCTTTCACTCACTTGCAAGCACGCTCTGGTTTAAAATGACAATCCTCCCAATTCTAGTTACGGTGATATAATATACAGGTCTGCCTCCAAAACGCTTCTCAATAACTGACGTCATCTACCCACACCGCCATCCGCTTTGTTACAGGTGCTCCTTTTAATCCCATCACTGTAACCTCTATTCACTTGTCATGGCCGTCACTTCACTCCCGTAACTGATCCACTGGTATCATTTCATCTACAAGACCATCACTGGGCACCCCTTCATATCTTGCTCACTACTTAATATCAACATCAGTAATCGGACCTACTTTCAAGCAGTTACATTAACCTGGTCATTCCAAAGCCCGAACCTCCTTTGGCTATCATTCATTTCAGTTCCTGCTGTGCTAGTGATTGGAATCATCGCAGCAAACACTTAAACTCACACATTCATCCCATTCTCCTCCTTCAAAAATACACTCCCAACATTCATTTGGATCATTGCACATGTTTTTAACTCTTCCGGACCACGCTACCACTTTTACTCATATTTTTGTTATGTTTTGTGTGTTTTTTATATCGGTTGATTGTTTTGTTCGATTGTGCTTGACTCTTGTGCTGATTGTAAATGAGAAACTGTTCTCAACTGACTACCTGGTTAAATAAAGGTTAAATAAAATAAATAAAAATCTCAAACTGGCATCATGTTAACTGACCAGGATGTGTGACTGTAGGTGTGACTGTAGGTGTTGCTGTACTGGTGCTGTGATGTGACTGTAGGTGTAGCTCTGGGCCCCGCTAGGGATTTTGGGCCCATGAAGAATCTTTACCGGGCCCCCCAACACAGCGGCGAAATTTGTTGATGCTATTTTTGATCATCATTAGGGGCCTCTCTGGGCCCCCCTCAATCATGGGCCCCTATAATCCGTATCCTTTACCCCCCCTTTTCGGCGCCCCAGACTGTGGGTGTAGCTGTAAATGAGACTGTGGGTGTAGCTGTAGATGTGACCGTAGGTGTGGCTGTAGATGTGACTGTAGGTGTGGCTGTAGATGTGACTGTAGGTGAAGCTGTATATGTGACTGTGGGTGTAGCTGTAGATGTGACTGCAGGTGTGACTGTAGATGTGACTGTGGGGGTAGCTGTAAATGTGACCGTAGGTGTGGCTGTAGATGTGACTGTAGGTGAAGCTGTAGATGTGACTGTGGGTGTAGCTGTAGATGTGACTGTAGGTGTGGCTGTAGATGTGACTGTAGGTGAAGCTGTAGATGTGACTGTGGGTGTAGCTGTAGATGTGACTGCAGATGTGACTGTAGATGTGACTGTAGGTATAGCTGTAGATGTGATTGTAGGTGTGGCTGTAGATGTGACTGTAGGTGTGGCTGTAGATGTGACTGTAGATGTGGCTGTAGATGTGACTGTAGGTGAAGCTGTAGATGTGACTGTGGGTGTAGCTGTAGATGTGACTGTAGGTGTAGCTGTAGATGTGACTGTGGGTGTAGCTGTAGATGTGACTGCAGGTGTGGCTGTAGATGTGACTGCGGGTGTAGCTGTAGATGTGACTGAAGGTGTGGCTGTAGATGTGACTGCTGGTGTGTCTGTAGCTGTGACTGTAGATGTGACTGTGGGTGTTGCTGTAGATGTGATTGTAAGTATAGCTGTAGATGTGACTGTAGGTGTAGCTGTAGATATGACTGTGGGTGTAACTGTAAATGAGACTGTGGGTGTAGCTGTAGATGTGACTACAGGTGTGGGTGTAGATGTGACTGTGGGTGTGGCTGTAGATGTGACTGTAGGTGAAGCTGTAGATGTGACTGTGAGTGTAACTGTAGATGTGACTGTGGGTGTAGCTGTAGATGTGACTGCAGGTGTGACTGTAGATGTGACTGTGGGTGTAGCTGTAGATGTGACCATAGGTGTGGCTGTAGATGTGACTGTAGGTGTAACTGTAGATGTGACTGTGGGTGTAGCTGTAGATGTGACTGCAGGTGTGACTGTAGATGTGACTGTGGGTGTAGCTGTAGATGTGACCGTAGGTGTGGCTGTAGATGTGACTGTAGGTGTGGCTGTAGATGTGACTGTAGGTGAAGCTGTATATGTGACTGTGGGTGTAGCTGTAGATGTGACTGCAGGTGTGACTGTAGATGTGACTGTGGGGGTAGCTGTAAATGGACCGTAGGTGTGGTTGTAGATGTGACTGTAGGTGAAGCTGTAGATGTGACTGTGGGTGTAGCTGTAGATGTGACTGTAGGTGTGGCTGTAGATGTGACTGTAGGAGAAGCTGTAGATGGGGCAGAGCAGGAACAGTTAAACTACAGTGAAAAGCAAGAAGACATACACAAATAAATAACAACTGTAGTTGAGCCAAGTTTATATTGAAGCACTGAACTGCTGTTTCGAGGTAAACTCACCTTTTTTTTCCCAGGCGCGTCAACGCTGGGAATAGTACAGCACTGTAAAGCCCCGCGGCAGCGCGCCTGGGGAACATATGGGGGGGGGGGGGGGGCTGTTTTCACGCGCGGCGCCCGCCGGCGGTGTGTGTTCCCCTTAATAGTCGTGGGAATACCGTATACCCCGGTAAAATGTGAGGGAAGTTTGACGGTATCAAAATTTGGAACCCGCCCAAGCCTAGTAGCTGTAGATGTGACTGTGGGTGTAGCTGTAGATGTGACTGCAGGTGTGGCTGTAGATGTGACTGTGGATGTGGCTGTAGATGTGACTGTAGGTGAAGCTGTAGATATGACTGTAGGTGAAGCTGTAGATGTGACTGTGGGTGTAGCTGTAGATGTGACTGCAGGTGTGACTGTAGATGTGACTGTGGGTGTAGCTGTAGATGTGACCGTAGGTGTGGCTGTAGATGTGACTGTAGGTAAAGCTGTAGATGTGACTGTGGGTGTAGCTGTAGATGTGACTGTAGGTGTAGCTGTAGATGTGACTGTAGGTGAAGCTGTAGATGTGACTGTGGGTGTAGCTGTAGATGTGACTGTAGGTGTAGCTGTATATGTGACTGTGGGTGTAGCTGTAGATGTGACTGAAGGTGTGGCTGTAGATGTGACTGCTGGTGTGTCTGTAAGTGTGGCTGTAGATGTGACTGTGGGTGTAGCTGTAGATGTGACTGCGGGTGTAGCTGTAGATGTGACTAAAGGTGTGGCTGTAGATGTGACTGCTGGTGTGTCTGTAGGTGTGGCTGTAGATGTGACTGTGGGTGTAGCTGTAGATGTGACTGTGGGTGTAGCTGTAGATGTGACTGCAGGTGTGGCTGTAGATGTGACTGTGGGTGTAACTGTTGATGTGACTGTAGGTGTAGCTGTTAGACTGTGGGTGTAGCTGTAGATGTGACTGCAGGTGTGGCTGTAGATATGACTGCGGGTGTAGCTGTAGATGTGACTGAAGGTGTGGCTGTAGATGTGACTGCTGGTGTGTCTGTAGCTGTCGCTGTAGATGTGACTGTGGGTGTAGCTGTAGATGTGACTACAGGTGTGGGTGTAGATGTGACTGTGGGTGTGGCTGTAGATGTGACTGTAGGTGAAGCTGTAGATGTGACTGTGAGTGTAACTGTAGATGTGACTGTGGGTGTAGCTGTAGATGTGACTGCAGGTGTGACTGTAGATGTGACTGTGGGTGTAGCTGTAGATGTGACCATAGGTGTGGCTGTAGATGTGACTGTAGGTGTAACTGTAGATGTGACTGTGGGTGTAGCTGTAGATGTGACTGCAGGTGTGACTGTAGATGTGACTGTGGGTGTAGCTGTAGATGTGACCGTAGGTGTGGCTGTAGATGTGACTGTAGGTGTAACTGTAGATGTGACTGTGGGTGTAGCTGTAGATGTGACTGCAGGTGTGACTGTAGATGTGACTGTGGGTGTAGCTGTAGATTTGACCGTAGGTGTGGCTGTAGATGTGACTGTAGGTGTGGCTGTAGATGTGACTGTAGGTGAAGCTGTATATGTGACTGTGGGTGTAGCTGTAGATGTGACTGCAGGTGTGACTGTAGATGTGACTGTGGGGGTAGCTGTAAATGGACCGTAGGTGTGGTTGTAGATGTGACTGTAGGTGAAGCTGTAGATGTGACTGTGGGTGTAGCTGTAGATGTGACTGTAGGTGTGGCTGTAGATGTGACTGTAGGAGAAGCTGTAGATGGGGCAGAGCAGGAACAGTTAAAACTACAGTGAAAAGCAAGACATACACAAATAAATAACAACTGTAGTTGAGCCAAGTTTATATTGAAGCACTGAACTGCTGTTTCGAGGTAAACTCACCTTTTTTTTCCCAGGCGCGTCAACGCTGGGAATAGTACAGCACTGTAAAGCCCCGCGGCAGCGCGCCTGGGGAACATATGGGGGGGGGGGGGGGGGGGGGGGGGGGGGGGGCTGTTTTCACGCGCGGCGTCCGCCGGCGGTGTGTGTTCCCCTTAATAGTCGTGGGAATACCGTATACCCCGGTAAAATGTGAGGGAAGTTTGACGGTATCAAAATTTGGAACCCGCCCAAGCCTAGTAGCTGTAGATGTGACTGTGGGTGTAGCTGTAGATGTGACTGCAGGTGTGGCTGTAGATGTGACTGTGGATGTGGCTGTAGATGTGACTGTAGGTGAAGCTGTAGATATGACTGTAGGTGAAGCTGTAGATGTGACTGTGGGTGTAGCTGTAGATGTGACTGCAGGTGTGACTGTAGATGTGACTGTGGGTGTAGCTGTAGATGTGACCGTAGGTGTGGCTGTAGATGTGACTGTAGGTAAAGCTGTAGATGTGACTGTGGGTGTAGCTGTAGATGTGACTGTAGGTGTAGCTGTAGATGTGACTGTAGGTGAAGCTGTAGATGTGACTGTGGGTGTAGCTGTAGATGTGACTGTAGTGTGCTGTATATGTGACTGTGGTGTAGCTGTAGATGTGACTGAAGGTGTGGCTGTAGATGTGACTGGTGTCTGTAAGTGTGGCTGTAGATGTGACTGTGGGTGTGCTGTAGATGTGACTGCGGGTGTAGCTGTAGATGTGACTAAAGGTGTGGCTGTAGATGTGACTGCTGGTGTGTCTGTAGGTGTGGCTGTAGATGTGACTGTGGGTGTAGCTGTAGATGTGACTGTGGGTGTAGCTGTAGATGTGACTGCAGGTGTGGCTGTAGATGTGACTGTGGGTGTAACTGTTGATGTGACTGTAGGTGTAGCTGTAGATGTGACTGTGGGTGTAGCTGTAGATGTGACTGCAGGTGTGGCTGTAGATATGACTGTGGGTGTAGCTGTAGATGTGACTGAAGGTGTGGCTGTAGATGTGACTGCTGGTGTGTCTGTAGCTGTCGCTGTAGATGTGACTGTGGGTGTAGCTGTAGATGTGACTGTGGGTGTAGCTGTAGATGTGACTGTAGGTGTAGCTGTAGATGTGACTAGGTGTAGCTGTAGATGTGACAGTAGGTGTAGCTGTAGATATGACTGCAGGTGTAGCTGTAGATGTGACTGTAGGTGTGGCTGTAGATGTGACTGTAGTTGTGACTGTAGGTGTGGTTGTAGATATGACCGTAGGTGTAGCTGTATATGTGACTGTAGGTGTGGCTGTAGGTGTAGCTGTAGTTGTGGCTGTAGATGTGACTGTAGATGTGACTGTAGGTATAGCTGTAGTTGTGACTGTAGGTGTGGCTGTAGATGTGACTGAAACGTCCGGCATCAGACACTTTACTATAAAGCACGTTTCAGCAAACACACCTCGGCAGCAGAGACGAGCTGGGGCAGAGCAGGAACAGTTAAAACTACAGTGAAAAGCAAGAAATACACAAATAAATAACAACTTTAGTTGAGCCAAGTTTATATTGAAGCACTGAACTGCTGTTTCGAGGTAAACTCGCCTTTTTTTTTCCCAGGCGCGTCAACGCTGGGAATAGTACAGCACTGTAAAGCCCAGCGGCAGCGCGCCTGGGGTACATATGGGGGGGGTGGCTGTTTTCACGCGCGGCGTCCGCTGGCGGTGTGTGTTTCCCTTAATAGTCGTGGGAATACCGGATACCCCGATAAAATGTGAGGGAAGTTTGACGGTATCAAAATTTGGAACCCGCCCAAGCCTAGTAGCTGTAGATGTGACTGTGGGTGTAGCTGTAGATGTGACTGCAGGTGTGGCTGTAGATGTGACTGGGGGTGTGGCTGTAGATGTGACTGTAGGTGAAGCTGTAGATATGACTGTAGGTGAAGCTGTAGATGTGACTGTGGGTGTAGCTGTAGATGTGACTGCAGGTGTGACTGTAGATGTGACTATGGGTGTAGCTGTAGATGTGACTGTAGGTGTGGCTGTAGATGTGACTGTAGGTGTAGCTGTAGTTGTGACTGTAGGTGTAGCTGTAGATGTGACAGTAGGTGTAGCTGTAGATATGACTGCAGGTGTAGCTGTAGTTGTGACTGTAGGTGTGGCTGTAGATGTGACTGTAAGTGTAGCTGTAGATGTGACTGTAGGTGTGGCTGTAGATGTGAATGTAGTTGTGACTGTAGGTGTAGCTGTAGATGTGACTGTTATTATATATCGGAAAGTGGCCCTGTTTTGGTTGCACGTCGTTTGCCGGAAGTCATAACTACACATGCGCCTAACCCAGCGATGGACACTGTAGGTGTGGCTGTAGATATGGCTTCAGGTGTGGCTGTAGATATGATCATAGGTGTAGCTGTAGATGTGACTGTAGGTGTGGCTGTAGATGTGACTGTAAGTGAGGCTGTAGATTTGACTGTAGGTGTGGTTGTAGATTTGACTGTAGGTGTGACTATAGGTGTGGCTGTAGGCGTGGTTGTAGATTTGACTGTAGTTGTGACTGTAGGTGTGACTGTAGATGTGGCTGTAGATTTGACTGCAGATGTGACTGTAGGTGTGGCTGTAGATGTGACTGTAGATGTGGCTGCAGGTATAGCTGTAGATGTGACTGTAGGTGTGGCTGTAGATAAGACCGTAGGTGTAGCTGTAGTTGTGATTGTAGGTGTAGCTGTAGATGTGACTGTGTGACTGTAGGTGTAGCTGTAGATGTGACTGTAGGTGTAGCTGTAGTTGTGACTGTAGATGTAGCTGTAGATGTGACTGTAGGTGTAGCTGTAGGTGTGACTGTAGGTGTAGTTGTAGATATGACTGCAGGTGTAGCTGTAGTTGTGACTGTAGGTGTGGCTGTAGATGTGACTGTAAGTGTAGCTGTAGATGTGACTGCAGGTGTGGCTGTAGATGTGACTGTAGATGTGGCTGTAGTATTGTTTGTGTGTGTGTGATGTGGGCTGTAGTGTGGCTGTAGATGTGACCGTAGGTGTAGCTGTAGTTGTGATTGTAGGTGTAGCTGTAGATGTGACTGTGTGACTGTAGGTGTGGCTGTAGATGTGACTGTAGGTGTAGCTGTAGTTGTGACTGTAGGTGTAGCTGTAGATGTGACTGTAGGTGTAGCTGTAGATGTGACAGTAGGTGTAGCTGTAGATATGACTGCAGGTGTAGCTGTAGTTGTGACTGTAGGTGTGGCTGTAGATGTGACTGTAAGTGTAGCTGTAGATGTGACTGTAGGTGTGGCTGTAGATGTGACTGTAGTTGTGACTGTAGGTGTAGCTGTAGATGTGACTGTAGGTGTCGCTGTAGATGTGACTAAGTGTGGCTGTAGATATGACCGTAGGTGTAGCTGTAGATGTGACTGTAGGTGTGGCTGTAGGTGTAGCTGTAGTTGTGGCTGTAGATGTGACTGTAGATGTGACTGTAGGTATAGCTGTAGATGTGATTGTAGGTGTGGCTGTAGATGTGACTGTAGGTGTGGCTGTAGATGTGACTGTAGATGTGGCTGTAGATGTGACTGTAGGTGAAGCTGTAGATATGACTGTAGGTGAAGCTGTAGATGTGACTGTGGGTGTAGCTGTAGATGTGACTGCAGGTGTGACTGTAGATGTGACTGTGGGTGTAGCTGTAGATGTGACCGTAGGTGTGGCTGTAGATGTGACTGTAGGTAAAGCTGTAGATGTGACTGTGGGTGTAGCTGTAGATGTGACTGTAGGTGTAGCTGTAGATGTGACTGTAGGTGAAGCTGTAGATGTGACTGTGGGTGTAGCTGTAGATGTGACCATAGGTGTGGCTGTAGATGTGACTGTATGTGTGACTGTAGGTGTGGCTGTAGGTGTGGCTGTAGATGTGACTGTAGGTGTGGCTGCAGGTGTGGGTGCAGGTCAGTGACGTGCGGTGAGATTCATGGCTGATGAGGCACTGACTTCATCAGTCAGATTTACAAGCATATGAACCCTCCAGAACAACTTATTCACCATTTGATTGGCAGCAGTGAACTGTTTATGTTTAAAACCTCCTATCGTCATTCACATATAAATGCTTTACACATACAAACTGTAGCGCACAAAAAAGGGTCATTCCAACTCAAATCAGCAGATTAGAAAAAAAATTACCGTATGACCATCTCTGATTTGCTTGATATTTTTTTCTTATGAACTTTGACTTTAATGTTATAACTTCGTGCAATATTAGCCTGGTACTAGCAATAATTTCGGATTTATAAATTTTTGAAAAAGTGCCCGTACGGCCATTTTCGTGACATTCCTTACGCTTTTAAAATTATTACCATTTTTGAGGGGAATTTTTTCTAGGTAACTTAGAGACTTAGGGCCTGATTTACTAAGATCCTAAATAAAGAGTACTAAATTGCGTGTGCACTGAAAAAGTTTGCGCGTGCTGTTGTTGTGTGTTTTGCGGGTGATCAACTAAGAATGCTCGCGCAATTGATAACGGGTGCAAACCGCAGTATTAAAATGAGGTGTTGCGTGTCTTACGGTTTGCGCCATGGAAAGTCTGGATGGAAAGCAGGATAGACGCAAGCGCAAAATGAAATTTGACGAGTTGGAGTTAGAGATGTGGAAGAGGCAAATAAACACATTCATGAACTACAGCAAAGAAATTTAAACATTACCAAAAGAAACGCAATATGGGAGAAAATCTGCGATAGAATAAATGCAGTTGGTAAGACAAAAAGAACGGCAGATGAGGTTAAAAGAAGGTGGCAAGATATAAGGCGAAGAACTAAATAAAAAGTGGCCTTTAATAAAACTTCGGCAAACAAGACAGGTGGAGGGCCTGCGGAAGAGATGCCTCTAACCAGCATTGAGCAGCAGGTGCAGCTCACCTTCTGCGAGGAGCAGATATACTGGGGTATGACACGCTAGAGCCAACTGCAGAACAAGGTAGGCGCACAATAAGAAACACTTTTTTCTCCATGAAAACACGTGATTTTTTTATTATCACAAATAAAAAAATGAATGTGCCTCCTGTGGCAACCTTTTGTTGAATAATACTCGATTTAACATTCAAAAATATTTCTCCTTTTGCATGTGCTTGTGACCGGCTCCAAATCAGCCCTTAAGTTTCAACTATCTGGTTTTCATTCATTCCAAACAAATTTACACAAGTCCGAAAGACTCTCTCTCTGCGTATTCTTTGATTTTGGCGATGTCGCCTCCTTGCCACAATAACAGCAGCCATCGGTGCGTAATGCTGGGCGGATTAGCACCTTCCTTTCGAACGTATTAAATACAGACGCAATCACAATCCCCGCAATTACTTTCAGGGTTGGTAAATCTCATTGCGTGTGGTAAATGGCCCTATTTGCATTTTCCCCTCCCAGTATTTAGCGCTTTCTGGCGGGTACGCCCCATATTGATTATTCATCAGGGCAAAAGTACTAAATGAACAGCGTGTGCTATTTTGCTCATTTGAGAGGCGCAGTCCTCTTTGCATGCTGTTAGTAGATCAGCTTGCACATTGGTTTGCGGGTGGTTTCAAGTTTGCACACGTTTTTACGCACGCAAACCTTTAGTAAATCAGGCCCTTAGTACCAACTTGAAACTTTGTATATAAACAGATATTGTCATTACCTTTCTGGTAGTATATTTAGTTTTTTGGTACATCTTGTCATATTTTGTCAATTGCCAATTCAATATCGACAATAAAATGTGAAATTCGTTTTTTGCTGGGTCATATGAGAACTAAAATACAATTGTTTCTGCAAATTCTTTATGCATTTTTTATTCTATAAGAGAAGATTGTTCAACAAAAAAAGTAAGTCTCAGCTACTATTACAAGGGCTCCAAATGGGGACTTGAAATGTGAACCGCACAAAGCGAGTGAAATTTATTTTGGATGTTTGAAATTTATGAAACTGACCCCATACAGAGTGCACATACAGGACTAACAGCATTAAAAAAATCAGCTCTCTAGCTTGTACGGTTTCAAAGATACAGCCCCTCAAAAATGGTAATAATTTTAAAAGCGTTATGTCATGAAAATGGCTGTACAGGCACTTTTTCAAAAATTTATAAATCCGAAATTATTGCTAGTACCAGGCTAATATTGCACGAAGTTATAACATTAAAGTCAAAGTTCATAAGAAAAAAATATCAAGCAAATCAGAGATGGTCATGCGGGAAGGTCCTGTTGAATTGAGGTGGAATGACCCAAAAGCACATTTAATAAAAAAAAAAAGTTATTATGATCTTACCTTTAGAAATGTAATCCTCCATTCTGAAAGTAAGGCCAGGCGAGCTGACACTTATTCCACAGCCAATGTGTCGGAAGAAGAATCCCTGTGCTCACTAGTGCCCCCTAACGTGAGGCAGGAGAAGTGCGTGCCTCACCCCGTGCCTCTTCTCAGCCGTTTTATGATTGCGCCGGCACAAGAAACACATTACACACATATAGTTGCTGTTCATTTATATAAATCAGCTAAACTATGGAAACTTATTTCATATAGCAAACGTGTTTGAACATTTTATTAGTGACATACAAAGAGACGGCGATCTGGTCTCACTACATAGCTTGGCAGCGCAGTTAGCCGAGTCATTGCGCAATCCATGGTGAGGCTCAGCAGGGTGCTGCCTCACCGCCCGCATCTTCTCAGTATTTGAATGGTAAATGTGAAAATTCGGCGATTTTGAATAAAAAATTATCTAAAATGGTGAAGTTAGATGGAAAATTACTTTATAGTACAAATCAATTGATAAATATAATATATATATATATATATTTTTTCATCTCTTTCTTTCCATGATGGCAGGTGAGGCACGGCCTCCCCTGCCTCACCTGACCGCACGTCACTGCTGCAGGTGTAGCTGAAGACTGTCCTCATTCTGCAGAGCTCCATTGATTCTATTGGGTGCTAATATCCCATAAAGCTGTCAATCATCTCAGTTCTCGTGGAAACACTCACAACTCAGCATCAGATTTAATCAGATTTCTGCTGCGTTTAACCTTCATTTACTCAACCTGGTAATATGTATACTTATTTCCACATGTTACCTTTATTGTGATATCAAATCTATTCAAATACACCTTTTAGTTTCCAATTTAGTTTCCATATCTAATAAATCAATTTAAAATGAGGTTTGTTATTTTAGACCAGTAGTCCCAAAAACAGAGCTTTATAGGGTTGGTAGACAAATAGTTGTTTAAAGAAGTTAATTATTAGCGTTGGTGTTAAAGATGAGTAACTAAAAGCTCTTTGGTCTAAAATTTGCAGTAAACTGAACTGAAAGGTGATCTTGTGTCTCTGGTGTCCGTCCGTCCATGGTCCAGCGGCATCATGTGACGCGTTCATTCAGGTCGAAGGCCGTCGTTATTTAAAGACTCGTGATGAATTACAGGCACGAGGGCCTTAAACTATCAGTGACAGCAGCTGCTGTGCTGCAGTTGTCGCGGTGACGGAGTTGCAACATCCAGACTGAAGTTGTTTATATCGCTGCGATGAGCCCGTAACCTCTGCGGCGCCCCCTGCTGCAAGGACTCACAGAAAAATGAAATGAAATAACATTTTATTTCACCTTGCCATTATTTCTTTGACAAAAAATGAGCTAAAATGAAAAAGAAAACAAACTCATGTGGGCAATCGTATATACCCCACTGTGATCAGACAGTTGGTAGATCTGCATTTAGCAACACTAACTTGAAGTAGTTGTTTTCTTTGTGACTTTAAAAGTCTTTCACGTGGTTGCAGAGGAATTCTGGTCCCTGTTTTTTAACGTAGCTTCGGTTTATTGATGTTTCCTGATGGACTGTTTATTCACAGCTCTCTTAAAGGCAGGATAAGTGATTTCTGGATGGAACAAAACATCAACATAAATAGAGAGAAAGCTCCTCCCTCCAGTCAGGCTCTCCCAGGCATCATAGATAAGCCCCTCCCCCAGCTCTATTTGTTCTGTTTGTTTTCAGTTGATGGAGGGTGGCACTGTTTTTACAGTAACACAGTGAGGAAATATCTGCCGAATGCTGAGTGTTCTGGGTCAGGATTTGCTGCTGTGTTTGGGATCTTTGTTCTGCTTTAGTGGTTCTCCAGAAAACTACGGGTGACATAACAGAGGGTTTGTTCAGTTCTTTTAATCCTGTCTATGAGAGCAACCACAGAGATATAAAGAGACAACAAAACACACTAAACGACAACAGATGATGCAAAAAGAGCAAAAGACAGCAGAAAACCTTAAATTACGTCAAATGACCACAAAAAGTTGTAAAATGACCTCTCAAAGTTAAAAAAAAACAACCACTGATGAATAAAAATGTCAACACAGACTAAATTTACAAAATGACCAGTGTGTCCAAGTCCTGGACAGGCCCCAAATCATGACCCTTCCACGACCGTGCGCAGGCCTGGTCCCATCTGAAGTTTCTTGGTTTGACTCCAGAATGCAGTTCCTCTATGAACCACAAGGTTCCAGCAGTGAGTCAGTCTCACTGCTGTTGCTGTCGCTACCTCATGATGGGTAACTCTCCTGTTTACAGCCTCCCATCTGCTCATTAGATTTACCTTTTATTATTTTGATCTATTTATTTATTTTAACTGGACTTCAATGCTTGTTGCTCCGATAATAACAGTGATAACTAGAAAATTCCGGAGAAATTTTGATATGTGCATGCCCGCTTGAATGTAAAACACATTTATTGTCTGTGTGTGTTTACACTTGAGTAAAATGGCCCTCTGCTTCGCAGAGGGCCATTTTACCCTCTGCTTCGCAGAGGGCCATTTTACTGCATAACAATAACTAGAAAATTTCGGAGAAATTTTGAGGCGTGGCCAATTAAGCCGCCCGTCAGCGGATACCTGATAGAAGACTTCTGGGATATTGACCTTCTGGGCCAACATCAGTGTGTGACCTCAGAAATGCACTTCTGGAAGAATGGTCAAAAATCCCCAATAAACACACTTCCTAGAAGTGTTTAAGCTGTTCATGCTGCAAAGGGTGGAGCCACATCATATTGATAAGGAATGGGATGAACTAAAGCTCATATGTGAGTCAAGGCTGTGATCATTCTCATAATATATCATATAGACCTTTTCGGGCCAGCCCCCCGGAAGTACCCCGTCCGCCATTGCTGGAGGGTGCTACAGAGCGACGATTTCACAGATTTCGCAGATTAACCAGTGTTTTTGTCTTTATACAAATATATATTTTTATAATGTCGAGTCGGTCGAGTGGGAATACATGTTCCGCCATAAACTGTGCCAACAATGGCGTGAAAATTCAACAATGGAAGAAGAAAGTATGTGAAATACACAAGCCTTTACTGCACAAAGACTGCCTTGTTTGCAGAACAAGAAGTTAGGAAGACGTGGGTGAAAAATATCAACAGAAAGGACGTAGCGCCAAATGAATACAGCCGGGTGAGTTTTCGTTAACATTCAATCTCGTACTACTCATAGTCTCGATGAGAGTCCCGGACGATTCTGGCTGAAAGAACAGCAGTATGACGCTACTGTAGCCCTCGGCACTAGCACAAGCCTATAAATCAATGAATGAATGAATGAATGAGTGACTTAGGAGAATGATAAAATAAATTAAATATAACATTAACACATAGCCTAATTTACCGCTAGCGTTAACGTTACAGTAGCATAATCTTTATGGCTTGTTGACGTTATTATAGCCAGCATTGCAAGCGGTTCACAGTTTTTTAGTGTTTGATGATGGGAATAGATCATGCTATTTCCATAACCAATCATTAAAACAGCGATAAACTACCTTCATTCTGTAACTGGAGGCCACTGCCTAACATCATCAATCCAAGACATGTCTGCGTTATCCGTAAATAATGCTCCACGCTGCTGTGTTTGGGTTAGTTGGTGGAGCACCGCACCCTCCAGTTATGGCGGGGCCACCAGGGGGCGCATGTCCACAATTTTCAAGTCGAAAAGGTGTATACTGTGCCTGAAGAACAGGTAGAAAGGGGCGGGGCTTCAGGGGAGGCAGTCACATGTGCGGCTCCTCCTGCGTGTGTATGTGTGTCTGTGAGTTTTGGAGAGAAACAGCCAGCGACCCCCTAATTATACTGCCTCCAGTCAGTCCAAACCTGGATTCTGTGTCCGAACAACAGCTTTATTCAAAACTGAATAAGTTTTTGAAAAAATCTTGAACTGTGAGTGCCACAAGGCTTTCAGCTACGCGGTATAATTATTTTATTTCGTAAATGTTTCCGTTGTTAAACTAGAGCAGTTTGAAAAGTATAAATTTAGCCTGGAGCAGTAGGCTATCGATCCTGTCAAAGCCGATTTTCCATGTCCCGAAAAAATGCTCTAATTCAAAAACCGATTAATTTTTGAAAAAATTCTTGAACCGTGAGCGCCACAAGGCTTTCAGCATTACACGGATATTTCTTTTTCTCAAATGTCTAAGTTTTTAAATGACGGCAGTGTAAAAAATGAAACTTTTTCCTGTCAAAGAGACTTGAACTGAAAACCAGACCTGGACTGGACCTGAACCCTCCTCCAGACTGGTCTAGGGACTAGTTCCAGAACTGGGTCTGGAAGTCCCTGGTCTTGTCTGGACTATCCATACTGGCCTGACCGTCCTCCAGACTGTCTGGAGTCCAGACTGCCGAAACCCTCCTCCAGCTGGTCTGGACTAGTTCAGACTGGTCTGGTCTGACTAGTCATACTGGGCCCTGAACCTTCCTCCAGACTGGTCGACCATCCTCTGGCCAAGAGACTGTCTGGACAGTCCAGACTGCCTGAACCCTCTCCCGACTGGTCTGGAACTCCTCCAGGTGGCCCTGACCCTCCCAGCCAGTCTGGACGAGTCCAGACTGGCCTGGTCCTCCAGTCCACTGGCCGAACCTCCTAGACTGTTCTGGAATAGTTTAGACTGGCATGAACCCTCCTCCAGACTGGTCTGGACTAGTCCAGACTGGTCTTGTCTGGACTAGTCCATACTGGCCTAAACCGTCCTCCAGACTGGTCTGGAGTCCAGACTGGCCTGAACCCTCATCCAGACTGGTCTGGACTAGTTCAGACTGGTCTGGTCTGGACTAGACTGGTCCTACTGGCCTGAACCTTCCTCCAACTGGTCTGGACTAGTCACTGGCCTGAACCCTCCTGTCTGGACCAGGAACTCTCTGGCTAGTCCAGACTGCCTGAACCCTCCTCCAGACTAGTCTGGACTAGTCCAGACTAGCTTGAACCCTCCTCCAGGTTGGCCAGCCTGAACTAGTCCAGACCGGTCTGGTCCAGTCCAGTCTGGACTGAACCCTCCTCCAGACTGGTCTGGACTAGTCCAGACTGGCCTGAACCCTCCTCCAGACTGGTCTGGACTAGTCCAGACTGGCCTGAACCCTCCTCCAGACTGGACTGGACTAGTCCACACTGGTCTGGTCTGGACTAGTCCAGACTGGCCTGAACCCTCCTCCAGACTGGTCTGGACTAGTTCAGACTGGCATGAACCCTCCTCCAGACTGGTCTGGACTGGTCTTGTCTGGACTATCATACTGGCTAAACAGTCCTCCAGACTGGTCGGAGCCAGACTGGCCTGAACCCTCCTCCAGACTGGTCTGACTAGTTTCAGACTGGTCTGGTTGGACTAGTCAACTGGCCTGAAACCTTCCTCCAGACTGGTCTGGACTAGTCCATCCTACTGGCTGGACAACCCAGCCACTGGTCCACTCCAGACTGGTCTGGACTAGGTCAGACTGGCCTGAACCTCCTCCTCCAGACTATCTGGACTACAGCAGCTTGAACCCTCCTCCAGGTTGGCCAGCCTGAACTAGTCCAGACCAGTCTGGACCAGTCAGTTGGACGAACCCTCTCCAGACTGGCGGACTAGTCCAGACTGATCTGGTCTGGACTAGTCTAACTGGCCTGAACCCTCCTCCAGACTGGTCTGGACTTGTCCGACCAGACCAGTTGGACTAGTCCAGACTGGCTGAACCCTCCTCCAGACTGGTCGACTAGTTCAGACTGGTCTGGTCTGGATTAGTCCATACTGGCCTGACCCCCTTCCTAGTCCCGACGGCCTGAACCTCACCAAACTGGTCTGGACAAGTTCCCGCCATCCGAACCCTCCTCCGACTGGTCTGAACTAGTCAACTGGCCTGAACCCTCCTCCAGACGGTCTGGACTAATCCAGACTGGCCTGAACCTTCCTCCAGACTGGTCTGGAGTCCAGACTGGCCTGAACCCTCCTCCAGACTGGTCTGGACTAGTTCAGACTGGCATGAACCCTCCTCCAGACTGGTCTGGACTAGTCCAGACTGGTCTTGTCTGGACTAGTCCATACTGGCCTGAACCGTCCTCCAGACTGGTCTGGAGTCCAGACTGGCCTGAACCCTCCTCCAGACTGGTCTGGACTAGTTCAGACTGGTCTAGTCTGGACTAGTCCATACTGGCCTGAACCTTCCAGACTGGCTGGACTAGTCCATACTGGCCTGAACCCTCCCCAAACTGTTCTGGACAGTCCAGACAGCGGAACCCTCCTTCCAGACTTCTGGACTAGCCAGACTGGCCTGAACCCCTCCAGACTGGTCTGGGTCCAGACTGGCCTGAACCCTCCTCCAACTGGTCTGGACTAGTTCGCTGGCTGAACCCTCCTCCAGACTGGTCTGGCTAGTCCAGACTGGTCTTGTCGATACCCTCCTCCTCCAGACTGGTCTGGAGTCCAGACTGGCCTGACCCTCCTCCAGACTGGTCTGGACTAGTATACTGGTCTGGTCGGACTATCCAAGGCCTGAACCTTCCTCCAGACTGGTCTATCCCTGGCTGAACCCTCCACCAACTGTCTGGAATGGGCCTGACTAGTCCAGACTGGCCTGGACTAAACCTTCCTCCATATGGTTGAATCCTCCAGGGACTAGCCTTGAACCCTCCTCCAGGTTGGCCAGCCTGAACTAGTCCAGACCGGTCTGGACCAGTCCAGTCTGGACTGAACCCTCCTCCAGACTGGTCTGGACTAGTCCAGACTGATATGGTCTGGACTAGTCTAGACTGGCCTGAACCCTCCTCCAGACTGGTCTGGACTAGTTCAGACTGGTCTGGTCTGGATTAGTCTATACTGGCCTGAACCCTCCTCCAGACTGGTCTGGACTAGTTCAGACTGGTCTGGTCTGGATTAGTCCATACTGGCCTGAACCCTCCTGCAGACTGGTCTGGACTAGTCCAGACTGGCCTGAACTCTCAACCAAACTGGTCTGGACAAGTCCCGACAGGCCTGAACCCTCCTACAGACTGGTCTGAACTAGTCCAGACTGGCCTGAACCCTCCTCCAGACTGGTCTGGACTAATCCAGACTGGCCTGAACCTTCCTCCAGACTGGTCTGGAGTCCAGACTGGGACCCTGAAACAGACTGGCCTCCCTCCAGACGGCTGGAGTCCAGACTGGCCTGAACCCTCCTTCAGACTGGTCTGGACTAGTCCATAGTGGCCTGAAAACTCCTACAGACTGGTCTGGACTAGTCCAGACTGGCCTGGTCTGGACTACTCTATACTGGCCTGAACAGTCCTCCAGACTGGTCTGGACTAGTCCACACTGGTCTGATCTGGACTAGTCCAGACTGGCCTGAAACCTCCTCCAGACTGGTCTGGACTAGTTCAGACTGTCATGAACCCTCCCCCAGACTGGTCTGGACTAGTCCAGACTGGTCTTGTCTGGACTAGTCCATACTGGCCTGAGCCCTCCTCCAGACTGGTCTGGAGTCTAGACTGGCCTGAACCCTCCTACAGACTGGTCTGGACTAGTTCAGACTGGTCTGGTCTGGACTAGTCCATACTGGCCTGAATCCTCCTCCAGACTGGTCTGGACTAGTCCAGACTGGCCTGAACCTTCCTCCAGACTGGTCTGGAGTCCAGACTGGCCTGAACCCTCCTCCAGACTGGTCTGGACTGGTCCAGACCAGCCTGAAAACTCCTCCAGACTGGTCTGGACTAGTCCAGACTGGTCTTGTCTGGACTAGTCCAGACTGGCATGAACCCTCCTCCAGATTTGGAGTCCAGACTGGCCTGAACCCTCCTTCAGACTGGTCTGGACTAGTCCATAGTGGCCTGAAAACTACTACAGACTGGTCTGGACAAGTCCAGACTGGCCTGGTCTGGACTACTCTATACTGGCCTGAACAGTCCTCCAGACTCGTCTGGAGTCCCGACAGGCCTGAACTAGTCCACTCCTGACTCCTACGACTGGTCTGGACTAGTCCAGACTGGTCCTGGACCTCCCTCCAGACTCCAGTCCAACCCTCCTCCAGACTGGTCTGCGACTAGTTCAGACTGCTAGTCTGGACAGTACCATACTGCCTGAACCCTCCCAGACTGCTGCTGGAAGCCAGACGGCCTGAACTCTCAACCAAACTGGTCTGGACAAGTGCCGACAGGCCTGAACCCCCTAAGACTGGTCTAACTAGTCCAGACTGCCCGAACCCTCCTCCAGACTGTTCTGGACTACCAGACTGGCCTGAACCTTCCTCCAGACTGGTCTGGAGTCCACTGGCCTGAACCTCCTTTCAGTCCAGACTGGCCAGGACTTGGTCTGGGACTAGTCCAGACTGCCTGAAAGACTCCTCCCAGACTTGTCGGGGAACTAGTCCAACTGGTCTGGACTAGTCCAGACTGGCCTGAACCCCCTCCAGACTGGTCTGGACTAGTTCAGACTGGCATGAACCCTCTGGAGACTGGTTTGTCTGGACCCTTCCTCCAGACTGGTCTGGAGTCTAGACTGGCCTGAACCCTCCTACAGACTGGTCTGGACTAGTTCAGACTGGTCTGGTGTGGACTAGTCTATACTGGCTTGAACCATCCTCCAGACTGGTCTGGAGTCCAGACTGGCCTGAACCCTCCTCCAGACTGGTCTGGACTAGTCCAGACTGGCCTGAAAACTCCTACAGACTGGTCTGGACCAGTCCAGACTGGCCTGGTCTGGACTAGTCTATACTGGCTTGAACCATCCTCCAGACTGGTCTGGAGTCCAGACTGGCCTGAACCCTCCTCCGACTGGTCTGGACTAGTCCAGACTGGCCTGAAAACTCCTACAGACTGGTCTGGACTAGTCCAGACTGGCCTGGTCGGACTCTCTGAACTGGCCTGAACAGTCCTCCTCCAGACTGGACTGGGGATAGTCCACACTGGTCTATCTGGACTAGTCCCGACTGGCCTAAACCCTCCTCCAGACGGTCGGACTAGTTCAGACTGGCATGAACCCCCCCCATACTGTCTGACTAGTCCAGACTGGCTGTCTGGACTAGTCCATCTGGCCTGAACCCTCCTCCAGACTGTCTGGAGTCTAGACTGGCCTGAACCCCCTACAGACTGGTCTGACTGTTTCAACTGGTGGTGTGGACTGTCCATACTGGCCTAAACCTCCACCAAACTGGTCTGGACATCCAGGAAGGCCTACCCTCCTTCAGACTGGTCTGGACTAATCAAGATGGCCTGAACCTTCCTCCAGACGGTCGGAGTCCACTGGCCTGAACCCTCCTCCGACTGGTCTGGACTAGTCCAACTGGTCTTGTCTGGGCTAGTGAAACCCTCCAGACTGTCTGGCCAGACTGGCCTGAACCCCCCTTCAGACTGGACTGGACTGGTCTGGACGACTGGCATGAACCCTCCCCCAGACTGGTCTGGACAGTCCAGACTGGTCTTGTTGGACTAGTCCATACTGGCCTAACCCCCTCCAGCTGGTCTGGAGTCTAGACTGGGCCTGAACCCCTCCTACAGACTGGTCTGGACTGTTCGACTGGTCTGGTGTGGACTAGTCCATAATGGCCGATCCTCCTCCAGACTGGTCTGACAGTCCGACTGGCCTGACCTCCACGAAACTGGTCTGGGGGGGGGAACCTCTCCTTCGACTGGACTTAGAAAAAACCTCCTAACTGGTCTGGACTAGTCCAGACTGGTCTTGTCTGGATATCCACTGTCCTGACCCCCTCCATACTGTCGGAGTCCAGACTGGCCTAACCCTCCTTCAGACTGGTCGGCCTAGTCCATAGTGCCTGAAAACTACTACAGACTATCCTGGACAATCCAGCTGGCCTGGTCTGACAGTCTATACTTGCTTGAACCACTCCAACTGGTCTGAATCTACTGGCCGAACCCTCCTCCGCGGTCTGGACTAGTCCAGACTGGCCTGAAAACTCCTACAGACTGGTCTGGACTAGTCCAGACTGGCCTGGTCTGGACTACTCTATACTGGCCTGAACAGTCCTCCAGACTTGTCTGGAGTCCAGACTGGCCTGAACCCTCCTCCAGACTGGTCTGGACTAGTCCAGACTGGCCTGAACCCTCCTCCAGACTGGACTGGACTAGTCCAGACTGGTCTTGTCTGGACTAGCCATACTGGCTGAACCCCTGCCTGGTCTGACTGGTCTGGACTATTCAACTGGTCTGGTCTGGACTAGTCCAGACTGGCCTGAACCCTCCTCCAGACTGGTCTGGACTAGTTCAGACTGGCATGAACCCTCCCCCAGACTGGTCTGGACTAGTCCAGACTGGTCTTGTCTGGACTAGTCCATACTGGCCTGAACCCTCCTCCAGACTG